>CM032893.1:28909418-28916918 GCA_019176425.1 Megalops atlanticus
CAGAGCAGTGTACCTGAGTTTCCCAGGTGAAGCTCCAGCTGATCCTTACAGAGCAGTGTACCTGAGTTTCCAGGTGAAGCCTGGCTGATCTTACAGAGCAGTGTACCTGAGTTTCCAGGTGAAGTCTGGCTGATCCTTACAGAGCAGTGTACCTGAGTTTCCCAGGTGAAGCCTGGCTGATCTTACAGAGCAGTGTACCTGAGTTTCCCAGGTGAAGCTCCAGCTGATCCTTACAGAGCAGTGTACCTGAGTTTCCCAGGTGAAGCCTGGCTGATCTTACAGAGCAGTGTACCTGAGTTTCCCAGGTGAAGCTCCAGCTGATCCTTACAGAGCAGTGTACCTGAGTTTCCAGGTGAAGCCTGGCTGATCTTACAGAGCAGTGTACCTGAGTTTCCAGGTGAAGCCTGGCTGATCTTACAGAGCAGTGTACCTGAGTTTCCCAGGTGAAGCTCCAGCTGATCCTTACAGAGCAGTGTACCTGAGTTTCCAGGTGAAGCCTGGCTGATCTTACAGAGCAGTGTACCTGAGTTTCCAGGTGAAGTCTGGCTGATCCTTACAGAGCAGTGTACCTGAGTTTCCCAGGTGAAGTCTGGCTGATCCTTACAGAGCAGTGTACCTGAGTTTCCAGGTGAAGCCTGGCTGATCTTACAGAGCGGTGTACCTGAGTTTCCCAGATGAAGCTCCAGCTGATCCTTACAGAGCAGTGTACCTGAGTTTCCCAGGTGAAGCTCCAGCTGATCCTTACAGAGCAGTGTCGCTGAGTGTCCCAGGTGAAGCGCGGCTGTGCGCTCCTCTGTCCTGCCGCAGGTGAGCGCGTCCTGGCCAGCGGCTCGGTGCAGCTGCCCCGCTTCACCCTGCTGGAGTCCGGCAGCCTGCTCGTCAGCCCCGCCCACATGTCGGACGCCGGCGCCTACACCTGCACGGCCAGCAACTCCCGCGGGATCGACGAGGCCTCCGCCCACCTGGTGGTGTGGGGTAAGAGTGCGCACGCCTGTCCTGACACTCCGCCCCTAACCCTCACCTCCGACTGCGCCCATCACCTCCACCTGTCCCTCTTACCTGCAGCTCGAACCCGCATCACCAGCCCTCCTCAGGACCAGAGCGTCATCAAAGGGACCAAAGCCACCATGACCTGCGGGGTGACCCATGACCCCAGCGTCACCGTCAGGTAGGCCACGCCCCATCTACCTGCCCCATCTACTGACCTGTCTGTCCCAACACACCTGTCTGTAAAACAGATCTAAGATGATTCATGTCTAATGTGAGGTGCTCTGCTAAGAGTTGTTTTGTGAAGTGTTGTGTTCCTCTGTGTGTGTTGGGACAGCAGTGTGGTGTAGTGGTAAGGAGCAGGGCTCATAACCAAAAGGCTGCTGGATTGATTCCCAGCTGGGACACTGCTGTTGTACCCTTGGGCAAGGTACTTAACATAGAATTGCCTGACTCCTCCCCCGGGTGAACAGGTGTATACCTGAGTTTCCAGGTGAATCCCTGGCTGATCCTTATGTAAATATGCATGAAAATAATATGTATGTAAATATCCAGCTGCATAAATGGGTAAAATTGTATGAAAGTTGATCTGGATAAGAACATCTACTAAATAACAATAATTTAATGTAATGTGTGATACACAGGGTCATGCAGTAGCATGTATTTCTGTATTTTTCATATACAGGATAATGCAGTTCTCTGTGTTTCTGTGTATGTGTGTGTGTGTGTGTATGTGATATACAGGGTCACGCAGTGCTGTGTGTTTCTCTGTGTGTGATATACAGGGTCACACAGTGTTGTGTGTTTCTGTTTAAGGCATGTGTGGGAGAAAGGAGGCGCTGTCCTCAAAGTGGGCTCCACCCCTCGGATGCGTATGGACTCAGATGGCACACTGCACATCTCCCAGACCTGGTCAGGTGACATCGGCACCTACACCTGCAGGGTCTTCTCCGTGGGGGGCAATGACTCCCGCAGTGCCTACCTCCGAGTCAGGTCCGCATTCTTCCTCCCAAAATTATAGCCAATAACATTGAATAAAATGGTTTTATTAAAATACGGAGTAGACAAATATTTTTGTGCCACAGATGAGCTCATAATTCTAGTGTTGTATCTGTTTCATCTACTTCCTCTCTCTTTTCCTCCATGCCCATGTCTCTCTCTCTCTCTCTCTCTCTCTTCCCCTCTCTCTCTCCCTCCCTCTCTCTCTCCCTCCCTCTGTCTCTCTCTCCCTCTCTCTCTCTCCTCTCTCTCTCTCTCTCTCTTTCCCTCCCTCTCTCTCTCCCTCTCTCTCTCTCTCTCTCTCTCTCTCAGGCAGCTTCCCCATGCTCCGGAAAACCCCATAGCCATGCTGAGCTTGCTGGAGAAGAGGGCGATCAACCTGAGCTGGGCGGAGCCCTTCGACGGGAACAGCCCCCTGATTCGCTACATCCTGGAGGTGTCTGAGAACAGTGAGTGAGAAACTGTCCCAGGACTGGTGGGAGTGGTTACTGGGGGGGAAGTGGGAGTGTCCCAGCATTGGTGGGAGTGGTTACTGGGAAAAGTGGGAGTGTCCCAGCACTGGTGGGAGCAACTGTTAGGGAAAAACTGGATCCCATATGGGGGGTTATTGGGGAATGGTAGGACTGTGGGGGAGTGGTTAAAGGGGAAAAGTGGGAACACAGTGGGAAAATAAGAATAATATTGAGCACTGGGAATAGTAAGATAAGATAAGAGAGCTTTATCATTGTTCAGGACAACAAAATTACAGTTGCTACCCTGTGTCAGTGCTCTGACAACATATAACAAGAATTTAAAAACAACAAGAATATATACAAAGTGTGTGAATATATAAAATATGGGGAGTGTGTGGAACATAAATAAATTGTAATAAAAAAGTGTCTGTGCATTGGCATGAACAGTCAGCAGAGTAGAGTGAGTGTGCCTCAGGGAATGCTGGGATTGGTCAGGTCTGTGTGCCTCAGGGAATGCTGGGATTGGTCAAGTCTGTGTGCCTCAGGGAATGCTGGGATTGGTCAGGTCTGTGTGCCTCAGGGAATGCTGGGATTGGTCAGGTCTGTGTGCCTCAAGGAATGCTGGGATTGGTCAGGTCTGTGTGCCTCAGGGAATGCTGGGATTGGTCAGGTCAGTGTTACCCTCGCACTGGCTCTCAGTGACGCACGTCTGTCCACACATCTGTCTGTCCCAGATGCTCCATGGACCGTGCTCCTGGCCAACATCGAACCCGAGGCCACCAGTGTGACGGTCAGCGGTCTCATCCCGGCGCGGTCCTACCAGTTCCGCCTCTGTGCGGTCAACGATGTCGGCAGAGGCCAGTTCAGCAAGGAGACTGACCGGTGAGTGACCAGGAGACAGCGCACCATGTTGTCACTGTTATCCATAAAATACAGCTAATGATCTTACTCAGATTCAGCCACAAGGCATACATCGCATGACACATTAAACACATAACTTCAATATCATACGTACAGAACAACCAGAGTTACAGCCAACAGGCATCATACTGTAGAACAGTGCTTAAATAAAAGCATAAACTAGTAATCATACAGTGTCTCCCACTCTCTTTCCCCCCTCCCTCTCTTTCTTTCTCTCTCTCACACACACTCAAACACATACACTGAGAGAGGCAGACACTACTGTCTCTCTGTCTTCCTCAGACAGACTAAAAGAGTGACACAGTTGCGAATATCTCCCTCCTCCTCAGACAGACAGCTATACTCATGGTGTTCTCTCCCTGGGACGCCCCCCTCCTCTCCCGCAGGCTGTCCCTTCCAGAGGAGCCCCCCAGTGCCCCCCCGCAGACAGTCATCGCCAGCGCCCGCACCAACCAGTCCATCATGATCCAGTGGCAGCCGCCCCCTGAGGCCCACCAGAACGGCCCCCTACAGGGCTACATCATCCGGTGAGCGCCCCCCCCAGAGAACGGCCAGACACTCTCCACAGAGTGACACTGTCGGCTCCAGATGACCTCACTTCCTCACACTGGTGGTTCTAAATGACCTCACTTCTCACACTGGTGGTTCCAAATGACCTCACTTCCTCACACTGGTGGTTCTAAATGACCTCACTTCCTCACACTGGTGGTTCTAAATGACCTCACTTCCTCACACTGGAGGTTCTAAATGACCTCACTTTCTCACACTGGTGGTTCTAAATGACCTCACTTCCTCACACTGGCAGTTTGAAATCCATCTTCCTGACACTGGCAGCTCTAAATTACCTCAAACAACATTTTAATTATAGCTTTTCTTCCTTACATACACTGACATTTGTCGCGCTTGTGTTTTAAGGCACTGCTGTGTAAGCAGGTGTCTCACATTCGTCCACCCTGCCCTCTCTCCCCCTTCCCCCCTCCCCCTCCTCTCTCCCCCTCCCCCTCCCCACCCTGCTCTCTCCTCCCCCCCCCCCCCTCCTCCCTCCTCTCTCTCCCCTCCCCTGCTCTCTCCCCTCCTCCCCCACCCTGGTCTCTCCCCCCCCCTCCTCTCTCCCCCCTCCTCCTCCCCCTCCCCCCTCTCTCCCCTCCCCCTCCTCTCCCCCTCTCTCTCCCCTCCCCCCCCCACCCCGCTGCCTCTGTGCTCTCAGGTACTGCCTGGCAGGCCTGCCCGTGGGCTACCAGTTCAGGAACATCACCAACCCGGACCAGACCAACCTGCTGCTGGAGGACCTCATCATCTGGACCAACTACGAGATCGAGGTCGCCGCCTACAACGGGGCGGGGCTGGGGACCTTCAGCCACAAGGTGACGGAGTGGACGCTGCAGGGAGGTGCGTTTCTGGTTGGCAACGGGAGGGGTCTGTGTAGACATGCTGGCTGTGGAGTTTTTCAGACCACTACCCTTCTAGGAATATTCGTAAGAAGCCAGCAAATTTGTACAACCATTTATATCTTTTATATCTGTTATATCTATATTTTATAGTGTTTATATGTTTTAGTATCATTTATACCTTCAACGGTGGCAGAATTTATGTGCTGTCAATGCCCCCCGGTCCACCCCCACAGTGCCCACCATCCCCCCCGGAAACGTGCACGCTGAAGCCGTCAACGCCACCGCCATCCGCTTCACCTGGAGTGCCCCCAGTCCGCAGTTTATCAACGGCATCAACCAGGGCTATAAGGTGAGACGCACCGCCACACTGCCCCCTAGTGTTGGAGTGAGGAACTGACAGCCACCGACATTGAACAGAAGGTTCGTGTCTGCAGTACAATGTGACCATGGCTGTCTGCATCCACTCCACAGCCACAAATAATATGTTATGGTGCAGCTTGTCTGTCTCTCGTATGTGTTCAACACTGAAATGAGGTGGTCCTTTGGTCAAAGGGCTCTCATCTGTATCACATATCTGTGGTGAAAACCTGGAACTACCTGTACACAAACTGTTTGTGTCATCCATGGATTATTAACTGCTCTGGAAAGTAGGATTTGTTCCACAGGAAGTGATGGGGAAGTGAGACTGGAGTCTCTGTCAGTGTTCCTCTGCTTGTGCTCTGTCAGGCTCAAGTCTCCCTCCCCTAATTGTTTAGCTGTTGGCATGGGAACCAGGTGTGGAGGAGGAGATGACCGTGGTGACGGTGCGGCCGAACTTCCAGGACAGCGTCCACGTGGGCTACGTCGCAGGGCTGAAGAAGTTCACCGAGTACTTCACCGCGGTGCTGTGCTTCACCACGCCCGGGGACGGTCCGCGGAGCACGCCACAGAGAGTGCGCACGCACGAGGACAGTGAGTCACAGAGCGTGTAACGTTCTCACAACGTTCCGGGGACAGAGAGTCACAGAGCATGTAACGTTCTCACCCAGTTCCGGGGACAGAGAGTCACAGAGCATGTAACGTTCTCACCCAGTTCCGGGGACAGAGAGTCACAGAGCATGTAACGTTCTCACCCAGTTCCGGGGACAGAGAGTCACAGAGCATGTAACGTTCTCACCCAGTTCCGGGGACAGAGAGTCACAGAGCACGTAACGTTCTCACAATGTTCCGGGGACAGAGAGTCACAGTGCGCATAACGTTCTCACAACGTTCCAGGGAACAGTGGGTATAATAGAGCGTAACGCTCTTGCAACGTCCTGGGGACAGGGGGGTTTAGTAGTACAAAACATATTAACAGCATAGTGGGGCAGTTGTTGTTGATGCAGCAGACTGTGACATTGAATGGCATGAATCTAGAAGGGACAGTGAATGTGAGGTTAGGGATGGTTCGGATGCAGGGTATATGGGCATGAACTGAACTGTTGCTCAGAGTCACAAAAACCTGAGATAACTGTGGTCAGTCATATTAAAGACAGAGTGTTATGTATAGTCTGCATTCTGACGGTATCCATGGCCATTTATAGGAAAGATAGTGTGATATCTGTGGTCTTTACTCGCAGGGTGTCTGTGGTCAAGGGTGTGGCTTTTGTATTTCAGCACCTGGCGCTGTGGGTCACCTTAGCTTCACTGAGATCCTGGACACCTCTCTGAAAGTGAGCTGGAGAGACCCACCTGAGAAGAACGGAGTCCTCACAGGTACACACACACACACGTGCACACACACACGCGCACACACACGCACACACACACACACACACATACACACAGACACACACACACGCATGCACACACACACACACACACGTGCACACACACACGCTCATGCAGGCACACACGGACACACACACGCGCACACACACACATACACACACACACACACACACACACACACGCACACATGCACACACACACTCACTCACACACACACACATGCACACACACACACATGCACACGCACGCACACAAAGCCAACTGCCCCACCCCACCGCCAGCCTGTCACATGACCAGCGTCACATGACTCCCCCCTCTCTCCGCAGGGTACCGCATCTCCTGGGAGGAGTATAACCGCACCAGCACGCGTGTCACGCGCTACCTGCCCAACGTGACGCAGGAGTACCGCGTGACCGGCCTGACCGCCCTCACCACCTACACCATCCAGGTGGCCGGGCTCACCTCCAAAGGCCAGGGCCAGCTGTCCTCCTCCACCATCTCCTCCGGGGTGCCCCCAGGTCAGTGTCCCCCCCCAGATCAGGGAGGGTGGAGGAGCAGGGGTGAGGAGCAGGACCCAGACCTCACTGGTTTGATTCAAGTAGGGCTGTTTCGTTTACCCTTAACTAAATGTACTTGCATTACATTAAACATTACATTACATTGATGGCATTTAGCAGGCGTTCTCATCCAGGGCAACTTTACACAGGGTGCAATTCTTTACATGTCATCCCTTTATAAAGGTGGATATTTACTGAGGCAATTCTGGGTTAAGTACCATTCCCAAGGGTACAGCAGCAGCGCCCTGGCAGGAAATCAAACCCGCAACCCTTTGGTTACGAGTCCTGCTCCTTACCACTATGCTACACTGCCTCCCCCACTTTAACACAATTGCTGCAGTAAAATATCTGTTTAAATGTAGAGATGGGTCGTATTCTAGCTCTGTAAGTTGTAAGAGAGTCTGCTAAGCAGCTAATTTAATTTAGGACAGATATTGCACAGAT
>CM032893.1:28921918-29054418 GCA_019176425.1 Megalops atlanticus
ATTCTGCTTGGGATAGGGGTTGGCAGGTTGGCATGGGGCTCTTCTTGTAGCTAAACAGTGCCCCCTGCTGGTCAGTCTGTATAGCAGTATAAGACAGCACGCTCTCTCAGAGGAGAGCATTTTAGTCTCACCTCCCAGATTGACGGGGGTTGTCGTAGCTGCATATACAATACAACATACACAATATATGCAAACAAGACATATACAATATACTTAGGCATTCCAAGAAAAACGGAGAAAAAACATTGGGTATTTCAAATTTTTTTTAAAAAAGTATGTTAGCATTCTAAGCATGGCACAAATTGCTAACTACAATAACCACCCAAGACTATGCGATTAGAGTTACTGCCTGTCTACACTCACTGCTGTAATAAAAGGTGTAGCACTGAAGAGCACACTCCCTGTGTATCTCCCACAGTGCCGGGACCCCCTGTGGGTATCCTGTTCCCCGAGGTGCGGACCACCTCTGTGCGCCTCATCTGGCAGCCCCCAACCCAGCCCAACGGCATCATCCTTGGTGAGCGTCTGCCCCATCGACCAATCACGCACACCCTGACCTCCCGTCACCCAATCAAACACACTTTGACCTCCCATCACCCAATCAAACACACTCTGAACTTCCCTCACCCAATCACTCATCCCATCACCCAATCAAACATACTCTGACCCTCCATCACCCAATCAAACACACTGTGACCTCCCATCACCCAATCAAACACACTCCGACCCTCCATCACCCAATCAAACACACTCTGACCTCCCACCATCCAATCACTCACACTCCACCCTGTCAGTCAGACACCCAACCCAACACTCGTTACCTACACCCTCTAACACTCTGACATGCCACACACACCCTGCCGCACCATTCCTGTTCTACACAGTTTTAAATGCAGGGAAAGAGAGGCGTTTAGACCCAGTGTCCTCTCTTTCTCAGGTGACCTCATTTTCCCACCTACCACGTCAGCCAATCACATTGCATTTCACCTCGCCAGCTGCAGACTGCGGAGCTGACATTGGGCGTGTCCTGTTTGTGCTGTGTCCCCCAGCCTATCAGGTGACGTATCGGCTCAACTCCACCTACGGCAACGCGGCCAGCGGCGACGTGCTCAGCTCCAGTGTGCAGCAGTACACGGCGACCGGGCTGAAGCCGGAGTCGGTCTACGTGTTCCGGGTCACGGCCCAGACGCGCAAGGGCTGGGGGGAGTCGACGGAGGCGCTGGTGATCACCACGGAGAAGAGAGGTGGGGAGAGCCGCGCCCCCCGCGCCGTGCGCCTCTCTGACACGCCGCGGGAGCGCACAGCAACGTTAGCACAGCTGTGCACTATGGGAAGGCAGCACAGCATGTGACCTAGGGGTTAAAATCAGAGGACTCTGGGTCTGAGGGTGTTTGGCTCTATATATACAGTACCAGTCAAAAATTTGGACACACCTGATTAAGATAATGGGAGACATGCATTCGAAGACATTTTGATCTAAAGCCTTATGCTTAAATGCTTGAAATTTGTTTATTAGACACATAAATTGTGAAATTGATGCCTTATGTATGAATTTCTTTCCAAAACAGTGTTTAATTTTAATTTTTTTTTTTGCTATTTGGAAGAATCTAAAATATAAGATAGTTTTAATTTGGTCACCGTATGATTCCAATTGTGTTTTTTAAATGTTATCCATTAATACGGGTAAATATTTATTGTGGGTTAAGTATCTTGCCCAAGGGTACAGCAGCAGTGTCCCAGGGAGGGATTGAACTGGCAACCTTTTGGTTACGAGCCCTGCTCATTACCACTCTGCTACTCTCACCTGTCTCACATCCATTCTCATGTGATAGACTTCACTTTCTTTAACCCTTTCGCACCTAACTTATTATATGCTATGTAGTGAGCGTGTTACGTTACATAGTTCGTTATGTTTTCATTAGGGTTATTAAGCTTCTCATAGTTTTCACCGCCTCATTTGCTATACTTTTTAACGTTAAATCGCTGTTTCCTCAAAGCTAACATTAGCTAGAATTTTTCCAATCTAGTGTTCTAATCGCACCGGTGTGAGCGTACGTGTGAAAGGGTTAATCGCACCGGTGTGGGCATACGTGTGAAAGGGTTAATCGCTGCGGTGTGGGCGTACGTGTGAAAGGGTTAATCGCACCGGTGTGGGCGTACGTGTGAAAGGGTTAATCGCACCGGTGTGGGCGTACGTGTGAAAGGGTTAATCGCACCGGTGTGAGCGTACGCGTGAGAGGGTTAATCGCACCGGTGTGAGAATCCACAGGCACACACAGACGAATGCATGACCCCCGGCGGGAGGGTTTAAAGGCGGTGTTCTCTGCTCCCCCCCCGGCAGCCCGGCCCCAGCCCACCAGCCGCCCGCTCGTGCCCCAGGAGGAGGTGCAGGCCCGCAGCGTGCTGTTGTCATGGGAACCGGGCAGCGACGGCCTCTCGCCCGTCCGCTACTACACCATCCAGTCCAGGGAGCTGCCGGAGGGCAGCTGGAGCATCCACGCCGCCGCTGTCAGCCACGAGTCCAACTCCCACATCGTGGACGGGTGAGGGCGGGGTGAGGGCGGGGTTACGGGGGGGACTCACCTGACCGGGCGCGGTCAGAGCCCCGCCCGCTGCTGCACTGAGGAGTGCCTGGTAGGGATTAGCCATCAGAATGTTAGGGAAGAGGGGAGCGGGTCAAGGTTAGGGGTTAGGGAGGTGCAGCAGTGTGGAGTAGGGGTTATGGAGGTGCAGCAGTGTGGAGTAGGGGTTATGGAGGTGCAGCAGTGTGGAGTAGGGGTTAGGGAGGTGCAGCAGTGTGGAGTAGGGGTACTGTTAGGATTTCCAAATGGGTCATTTCTGTTGCATTTATTGGCATTCTCAACAATGTGAATAATTCCAATAGAAATACACAGCTGTATTCTAGGTTTATGGATATTTTATGATATTGTGGGCCTGGCTACAGGTCTGATAGTCCAATCAATGATGAGAATCCACAAACTACACAGCTACAAAGCCAGTCTCTCCGTTTATCCCACTGCAGACTCAAGCCCTTCACTTCCTACCAGTTCAGAGTGAGGGCCACCAACGACATCGGGGACAGCGAGTACAGCGACCAGAGCGAGGCCATCACCACGCTGCAGGATGGTAATGACCTCTGACCCCTGACCTGTGTGGAACAGTCATGTCTGATCGTTTGCATGAGTTTTTATGTCACCCCTGTGGGTATTAACGCAGTTTTACTCCCACAGTGGATTGTAGTATGTAGGTTACGCCGAACTAAACTGCCCTGATAATGTGTGCTATGATTTACTAACATGTCTGAGGCATTGCAATGCTGGAAGCAGAAGTCTCGGTGAAAGAGAACAAGAGTTTTATGTTTAAGCAAAGCGTGTGCTTTAGGGAGCAATGTCACAGATGATGCAGACAGAGGGTTTCTTTCTTAGCTCTTGTAACTTCACCAATGCATAGAATCAAGTTTTCCTTACATCTATAGAAAGTCCCACTTGCAGATTCTACTCCTTACAGTACCTCAGGCATGAAGTCAGTCTTCATGTTTCTAGAAAATTCCACCACGCATTTGTGCTGATTACTGTGTTTGGCCTGTTTCTGAACAGATCCAGTGTGTGTGAGTGTTAGTGTGTTCAGGCCATACCCGGGCCTGAAAGCTGCCGGGCTGTTTGACCGACCCCACACCCTGATAGCCGAACTCAGTACACCCCTCCCTCTGTTCCCATACAGTCCCCGACGAAGCTCCCACAATCCTCTCTGTCACACCGCACACCATGACGTCCGTGCTGGTGCGCTGGCAGGCAAGTGCTGGGGCGGGGCCGGTCCTGAGGGATTGTGGGTAACCGTAACGTAGGAATGGGAGCAGGGTGAAACCCAGCTTCTACACAGAACATGTTATGACATAATGCATTGTGCGTGATAGAATATGTCATGTGTCATGCATGATGTATTATGAATGCTTAATGCAGCTGTTATACCGTGTTTATGTAGGTTTTACATATGTTTATGTAGATGTATGTACAATGTACGTACATATTTACACACTTCATGTATGTACAATGTGATTAGTTTCTGAGTGTAAATGTTCCTATAGGACAGTTTATGAACTGTTTGTCTGTAACATGCACTGGGACAATTTCATTGTTGAAGATGCGATATGGATTAAAATCTGATATGGTGCTGTGTGGTGTTAGCACTGGGGCGCAGGAGGAGGGGAGTGGTCAGATGTACATTGTACTCTGTAGGCGGGAGCAGAAGGGGTTAGGATTAGAGGAGCATTTTTGGGAGGGTTTGCAGAGAGATGCCCAGGTCTTACTGCCCCCCCATCACCCCCCAGCCCCCGTCTGAGGAGAGGATTAACGGGGTCCTGCTGGGGTTTCGGGTGCGCTACCGGGAGCTCCTGTACGACCGGCAGCACAGCTACACCATCCGAACCATCAGCAACCCCTCAGCCAGCTGGGCCGAGCTCACCTGTGAGTACACACACACACACACACACACACACACACACACACATTCACACACACACACACACACACTCACCACACACACACACACACACACACTCTCACACACACACACACACACGTACACTCACATACACACGCACACACTCATATACACACACACTGACACAGACGGGGGTGTTTTCTTCTGCTGGGTGATCTCAGTGTGCACTAATGGACTAACCTCTGTGTCTCATTCTCCTCTCTCTTTACTGGCTGCACCCTAAACTCTCCACCCCTCACTGCCCTACTCCTCCCTGCTCCGCCCTCCGCCCCGCCCCCACACCCCACCCTCCGCCCCGCCCCACACCGCCTCTCCCAGCCCCCTACAGCATGCGGAGCCTGAACGAGTCCACACTCACCCAGTACCAGCTGGACAGTAAGTCCCTCTCTCTTCCGCTCCCCCTGCTTCACTCTCACTGTGTGTGAGTGTGTGTGTGTGTGTGTGTGTGTGTGAGTGTGTGTGTGTGTGTGTGTGTGTGTGTATATGAGTGTGAGTGTGTGTGTTTGTGTGTGTGTGTGTGCATATGTGTGTGTGTGTGTGTGTGTGAGTGTGTGAGTGTGTGCGTGTGTGTGTGTGTGTGTGTGTTTGTGTTTGTGTTTGTGTGTGTATGCATACGTGTGTGTGTGTGTGTGTGTGTGTGTGTGTGTGTGTGTCTCTTTGTATGAGTCTGCATGTGTTTGCTTCTTTCCCGTTTAAGCTACTACTAAAGCATTACTGCAAGCTTCCCACACACACACACACACACACACACACACACACACACACTCACAGCCCGTAACCCAGAGCTGAGTCCCCTCTGTGTGTGTGTTTGAGTGTTGAGCTGGTTTTGGGTGGGAGCTTTGTGTCAGTATGAAACAGTGGGAGGCTGACCTGGCTGCAGCACACCTGTCTGCTGCTGTCGGCCTCAGGTCTGCCTTTCACAGCTGCGCTGACCTGAACTGAGAGCTGAAGTCAAGTCTGAGTTGCACTTTGCGATCTGCTTAATTTTTAAATATTTTTTCATGCCATTAAATTAAGTTTTCTCATTGTTCATATTTGGCATACATTTCATATTTTAGCATTGGGACAATTTCCATCTGTATGTAGGATTCATCCTTATGGCTGATACCTCCATTCAGCACGTGCACCTGTTACTTGTAACGTAACACTTGGTGGTTCCATTTGCCATCTTTATGTTTGCTTCAGCATTATAGCTGATATCTTCGTTCAACCTAACACTTAGTGGCTGTAACTTATAGTATTGCTTGACAGTTATACATTGTGATTTATAATTTCACTTTTTACCTATTTTGAGACTTTTGGCATGTAAGAGGTAACACTTCCATAGCAGTGTGGTATAAGAGAGGGAGTTGTGGGTAATGGATGTGTGTTGTGCTCTGCAGATCTTAATAAACACAAGCGCTATGAGATCCGACTGAGTGTTTATAACGCAGTGGGGGAAGGGCCAACCAGCACGCCCCAGGAAGTGTTTGTGGGAGAAGCAGGTGAGTGGTGGCAGGAAGTGCTTTCCTTCATATCTTTGTAGTTTCAGTTGCCATTGCAATGTGAGATGGACTACAAATGCCAGCTCACCACTTACAGTGCATCACAGTCTCTTACTTTATGTAAGAGGTTAACACTTCCATTAAAATCACACTTGAATATGAAGAAAGCTTCAGTGAAACTCACAGATGCTGGTTTTACTCTATACATGAAGAAACTGAAACATTTTTGTGCATATTTTTACCTTATTGCAGCACATCTTTTAAGCGCTGATTTTAAGAAGGAGCCTTACACTGACAAATGATGGAAATCAGCACCTTAGGCTTCTGCCAGTTCTGGCAATTCAGTGCTTGCATTCTTTCTGTTCCTGAAGGATAATATCTTTCAGTGTTGCTTCAAGCATTCTTAGATGACTTGTTGTGTCTTTGAGTCCTGGATTTGTCAGTTACAGATGGAACTTCTCTGTACTCTGTACATTGATAATGCTATAAGTATTACACCTTCAGAATCGGGTCAGCTGTTTCACTCAGTTTTTTCCTTCTTCATGAAGTAATGCAATTCTGTACTGATCCATTCATCCATATGAAAGGTTACACACATCCAAGCACTATAACAGGTCAATGTGACTTTTTGCATAGGAGTGTAAAATGTCATCGTCATCTATGAAATCACGTGAAAACTACCACACAAAGACCATTTCTGCTGCTTAGCCTGATGTGTCTCACTTGCTGCCAGTCTTGGACAGACAGAAACTGACTTTAGTGAATCAACTAATTATTTGGCTGTCAACACAAAAAGATTTGCTACACATTTCTGTCTCCTAGTCCCTACAGCCCCGCCCCAAAACGTGGCTGTCCAATCAGCGACTGCCACCCAGCTGGATGTCACGTGGGACCCGCCTCCCGTGGAAGCTCAGAACGGAGACATTCAGGGGTACAAGGTGAGCGTGAGGTCTCCCTCTCTCCCTCTCTTTCTCTCTCTCTCTCTCTCTCTCCCTCTCTCTCCCTCGGTCTCTGTCTCTCTCTCTCTCTCACCCAGAATGACTTGTTGCGGAGGTCATGTGACCCTGGCTCTCGTCGCAGGTTTACTTCTGGGAGTTCCAGCAGCGGAACGAGACGGAGCGGCTGCGAACACTCTTCCTGCCCGAGGGAGGGGTGAAGCTGAAGAACCTGACGGCCTACACCACCTACATGATCAGCGTGGCTGCCTTCAACGCCGCCGGAGACGGGCCGCGCTCCTTGCCCACCAGGGGGCGCACTCAGCAAGCAGGTCGGCCAGGCGGCGCCCGCGCGGTACCCCGCAAAACTCAGAACCGCCCGGTACCCCGCAAAACTCAGAACCACGCAGTACCCCGCAAAACTCAGAACCGCGCAGTACCCCTCAAAACTCAGAACCGCGCGGTACCCCGCAAAACCCAGAACCGCCCGGTCCCCCGCAAAACTCAGAACCGCCCGGTACCCCTCAAAACTCAGAACCACAGTTTGCTTTAGTTTCAACATTTACATAAATATTTCCAGTTACAATCAAGAAAGCCCAGAGAGAATGGATAGCAGTGTACCATAGTGGTAAGGAGCAGGACTTGTAGCCAAAAGGTTATAGGTTCAATTCCCAGCTGGGACACTGCTGCTGTTCCCTTGGGTAAGGTACTTAACCCACTGTTCCCTCAGTAAATATAAATCGGTAACATGTAAAAATTGTAACCTATGTAAGTCACTCAGGATAAGACAACCATTTAAACACCAGGATATTTGCTGAGGCAGTTGTGCAGCCTTGTGGTTACATGCCCTGCTCCTCACCACTGAGCCACACTGCTACACCAATGTCAGCTCTGAACTGAAGGACACCTCCGGTCTCTTCTATCTTTCTGTCTCTTTGATACAAAATAAGAGACATGGTTTTCTCAGGCTGTTGTGTCCGTGGCAGTTGGCCTCAAAGCGCCCTGCTCGTTCTAGAGACGCATGAGTGTGCATGATGGAGACACAGCCACCAGAATACTCATAAAGGAGGGTCACTCCCCTGGCAATGTTATCACTGATTAATCTTTTTGGTAGATGCCAGAGTAATTCTAAATCTGATTTATAATCCATCTGCATTGCGTAGCTGCTGAAGCCATCCAGATCTAGTGCCTTGCACGCAGGCAGAGCAGTGTTGCCCCAACTGGGTTTCGAACCCGCAACACACTTCGATCACAAGTCTCTCAACTCCATACGCCACACCACTGCCCTGAGATTACAGAACAATGCGTTCCTTGTCTTTTTTTCATTTTGTGAAGGGTGTATTTTTATGCATCGGGTGACTTATAGGGGGTTAAGATGCATGGACGGGATGGGATCGGGGGGTTGGGGGGTTAGGGTGGTGTTGAAGAGGACGGACATTCTCAAAGTTTTATTGGCACGTCCGAAAGCTGTTGCCGCAGAGACGGAAGCATTTGACAGGCCTGTTGAGAGGGGCTGAAAGAGGAGAGGGCTGGTGGGGTAGATTTATTTTTTGGCTGGAACACACAATGCAGCCAGTGTGCTTTTGATCCCTGGATGGGGAGGGAAAAGATGATTTCCTCTCTGAACTGCGTGAAGAGTTTCCGCTCCGCAGAGGAGGGGATGCAAACCCTGCTGCACTGGCTATGGGTCTCGCCAGCTCTTCCGCGGCTGTCGCTTAACTCTCTCACAATGTTTTTGCTACGTTGCAGCAATGTTATTGCAGCATTATTCACTGTTCATGTTCTCCTGCTAGTGCTGTGCTCTTTCTCCATTTCTCCTCGTTCGCTTTTGAGCTCATTCCAGATGGAAGAAAGCAATGTGGACATTATTTGATGTATTGAAAATAAACAGCCAAGCTGATGCTTAGATATGGCACGGTGAAGATAGATGGATGTACTGTAATATAGCCAAACTGACAGGGTCTAGTTGTACTGTCCACCTGTGACCTTTGACCCTTACGACCTCCTTCTGCCTCAGCACCCAGTGCTCCCAGTTTCATCCACTTCAGCGAGCTAACCACCACCTCCGTCAACGTGTCCTGGGGGGAGCCTGTGCACCCCAACGGCATGATCGAGGGGTACCGCCTCGTCTATGAGCCAAGCACTCCTGTTGACGGTAAGCCCTGCTTCACTGGCAGCTGGCGTAACGCTCTTACACTGCTTCTGCAACGTTGCAGCAACGTTACCTTGCTGGCCTCTCTGACCACTGATGCCGCGTCCCTGTGTGTGATCTGATGAGACAGGGGCCCCACTGTGTGTGTGTGTGTGTGCGAGTGTGTGTGTGTGTGTGTCTGTGATTGAGCAGTTCCTTTGTGTGTGTGTGTGTCTGTATGTGTAGATGTGTGTGTGTGTGTGTGTGTGTAGATGTGTGTAGTTCCTCTGTGTGTATGTGTAGATGTGTGTGTGTGTGTGTGTGTGTGTGTGTGTGTGTGTGTGTGTGTGTGTGTGTGTGTCTGTATGTGTAGATGTAGATGTGTGTGTGTGTGTGTGTGTGTGTAGATGTGTGTAGTTCCTCTGTGTGTATGTGTAGATGTGTGTGTGTGTGTGTGTGTGTGTGTGTGTCTGTGTGTGTGTGTGTGTGTGTGTGTGTGTGTGTGTGTGTGTGTGTGTGTGTAGATGTGTGTAGTTCCTCTGTGTGTATGTGTAGATGTGTGTGTGTGTGTGTGTGTGTGTGTGTAGATGTGTGTAGTTCCTCTGTGTGTATGTGTAGATGTGTGTGTGTGTGTGTGTGTGTGTGTGTGTGTGTGTGTGTGTGTGTGTGTAGATGTGTGTAGTTCCTCTGTGTGTATGTGTAGATGTGTGTGTGTGTGTGTGTGTGTGTGTGTGTGTTTATCCTGAGTTTTCAGTGTCCTCCTGTGCTGACTCCTGCCCTCACCCCCTCCTCCAGGTGTCAGTAAGATTGTGACAGTGGATGTGAAGGGCAGCGCCCCCCTCTGGATGAAAATCAAAGACCTGGCAGACGGGGTCACCTACAACTTCCGCATCCGAGCCAAGACCCTCACCTACGGGCCCCAGGTGGAGGCCAACATCACCACTGGGCCTGGGGAAGGTCTGTCTGACCTCTGACCCCTGCCTCTCATCATTCTGTCTTCACATTAAAAGTTTTGAGGTTTTACTGCTAACTCAACTGTGGAACATCAATGTTGACTGACCTCCTCTTAAAGAAGCAATTCAGTGGTTGTATATACAGTTTTGCATGCAGTTTGTGTGTGTGTGTGTGTGTGTGTGTGTGTGTGTGTGTGTGTGTGTGAGTGTGTATACGGTGTGTGTTTGCGCGCTCTGCAGTGGTGGCTGTAAGGTGTGCTGTCCTTGGCTCACCCCTCCTCTCTGCCCCCCTGCCCCCCAGGAGCGCCCGGCCCCCCCGGCGAGCCCTTCATCTCCCACTCCAGCAGGACCTTCACCCTGCACTGGGCGAACGGTGACCCCGGCCGAGCGCCCATCACCCGCTACGTCATCGAGGCCCGGCCTTCAGGTGAGCGGGGCGGGAGTGCCGCCGGGGTGTTTTACCCACCACAGACATCCTCATACGGATAGCAGTGTAGCGTAGCCGTTACGGAGCAGGACTTGTAACCCAAAGGTCACTGGTTCTATTCCCCGCTGGGGCACTGCTGCTGTACCCTTGGGCAAGGTACTTAACCCACACTGCCTCGCAAAAATATCCAGCTGTATAAATGGATACAATTATAATCTCTACATGTATGTAAGTTGCTCTGGGTAAGAGCGTATGCTAAATGCCAGAAATGTAATGTAAATGCACATGAAGTCCAATCATTCACACCAGGTAGCAGGATAATATTTGGATTGTGCACATAGTGTGATATAGTAATAGCTTGGATAGTTTAAATATACAGTGGATCCAGATACCTTCCCCCTCAATCTGTTGTTTTCACTGCTTGCAACGTCAAATACGGTCAAGTAGTAGAAAAATCTCACAGGAGAGAAGTCTTCCATTCTGTGAAAAAAAAGTGTGTGGATGCGCTTAATCGTTCAATATTTTTCAGACGAAGGCCTGTGGGACATCCTGATCAAAAACATCCCCAAAGAAGTGACATCATACACAATGGACATGGACATACTGAAGGAGGGGGTGAGCTATGACTTCCGGGTCATCGGTGTCAACGACTACGGATTCGGCTCCCCAAGTGCCCCATCGCCCTCGGTATCAGGTCAGTTTGAGCTCCATGGCCACCTTAAGGCTTTTTCATACTGTTAACGACTCTGACGCTTTCAGTTCTGACCAACAATGACATGTCAGTTCAGTACCAGAAGACTATGACAGTATTGAAAGTTGTGCATTCGGTAACATTGAAAACAGCAGGTAGGCATTTACCAAGGAGGCGGGTATAATGGGAAATTAAAAGTACCTGTCAAATGGCCTTGACTTTGTGGTGTGTTTTCATGGCTTACCTATTTCATTTTTGCACAAATCAGCCCCCACGCTCGAGACGTTAACTTTGCGCGTTTCATATTCTTGCTGTTTGTGTATGCGTCTGTGACTCCTCCAGCCCACAGGATGGCGCCCTTCTACGAAGAGTGGTGGTTTTTGGTGGTGATCGCTCTGGTGGGCTTCATCTTTATCCTCCTCCTGGTCTTCACCCTCATCATCCACGGTCAGAGCAAGAAGTACTCCCAGAAGTCAGACCCAGGTGGGCAAAAGAGCGTTATTGGGGGAGGGGGCAGTGTGGTGCAGCAGCCGAGAAGCTGGGCTTTGGGGAGTTACAGGTTCAGTTCAGAAGGAGGCTTTGTCTTCATCCCTTTTGTAAAATATGACCTTCACCCCACCCTCCTTTGCTTGTGTGCCTCATGCACAGGGTGAGAGGAAAGAGTGTGTGGTGTTTGGGGGTGTCTGGGTGAAAAAGCCTGGAGCCTGAGTGGAAAGCCTGGCGATGGGTGAGCTGTCCTGCTTCCCCGGGACACCGGGACGAGTCTCGCATAAGCAGCCTCTGTCTGGAGAGAGCTGAGCTCAGAGACGGTCTGCAGATGAGTCACGCGAATTTGAGCGCCGTGTCGGACAGCTGTGCTGTCACATCGCCACCATCATCATCATCATCATCATCATCATCATCCTCACCCTCATCTGTGGTGCTGCCGGGCCCTGGGCAGATGGTGTCACAGGTCGGCGTGTGACACACGTCTCTGCCCTGTCACCATGGGGGGAGGGTTACGTCATGTTGTTTGTTCGCTCGGCTGACACGTGCACCCAGAGTGAGGCACACAGCCGACATTATGGCTGGCAGCTAAGCAGGCCAACAAGTCAGTGTCAGCAGGGACAAGGACAGCAGTGTGGCATTGTGGTAAGGAGCAGGGCTCTTAACCAAACGGTTGCTGGTTCGATTCCCCACTGGGACACTGCTGCTGTATGCTTTGGCAAGGTACTTAACCCAGAATTGCCTCAGTAAATATCCAGCTGTATAAATGGATGTGTGAAAATTGTAATCTGTGTGAATCAATAAATTTAGAGAGCATCTGCTACATGTCAATAATGTCATGTAATGTATTCATTTAGATATTTTACAGAAGTAATTGATGTTGCGTCTCTTTCTCAAGCACGCAACAACAGTATCTTGCTGTAAGCGTCCCCAGTGCACCTTTTCTAGTTGCAAGAAGCCACTAATAAGGTGACCCACAGAGTACCTCTGGATTTGTGCTCATCATTCAATAAGTCACATTAATCAGTATTACTAATGTACTTGCTATGGCACATATTGAAAAAGAAAGTCCATTTGTCTGCAAAACATTTTGTTATTCCAGTTTTCCTTTGTTGGGGTCCCCAGAATGTTTGTTTAGTGCTAGTATTGTGCTGGATGAGAGTGCAGGATTTTCTTCTGAAGCGATAAGACATTTGTCTTCATCTTGCTAACAGGAAGCTTTATCTTCTATTTGAAAGGGCACCAGAATTATGAAGCATTGTCACTTTTATTAATTTTCTTGCACAAATTCACTCTTGACAGCAGATTTCAGGCAGAAAGTTAATTTCAAGCTAAGCAACAAGAAATATGGAATCCATATTACATAATTCAGTTAACAATTATTCAATTCCATTCACAATTCACCTGATTTAGAGCTTGTTTGGAATACATGGAATTCACAGCAGGGTTGTAGGAGGGCAGAGGGCAGTGGTGTGGGACTCTCACAAGGTCAAAGGTCAGAGGTCAAAATACACAGGAGCACACCCAAGCTATCAAGCCATTACATGCCCTAGGAGCTGTTAAACTCTGCGTTCAAGAACATTGACAGCATTGAGGTGCCTAATGCATGCGGTTTAGCAAAGGAACGGCTGTAAAGGAGAAGATTATTGGGAAAAAACATAGAATGTCCTTCAGACAAAAGGAAAAACACATTAGAAGTTAAATTAGATACTGAGCAGTAAGGGAAAAGGGAGAGAGAAAGAGAGAAACAGGGTACTTGGCGAGAAATTTGAAGACCCCTGTCTATGTGGCTTAGGGTTAGAGATAGGGTTAGGGACAGGGTTACAGAGACAGAGGGAGAGAGAGATAGAGACAGAGGAAGGAGAGAGAGAGAGAGAGAGAGACAGACAGACAGACAGACAGACAGACAGAGAGAGCAAGGGAGAGAGAGAGAGAAAGACAGACAGACAGACAGACAGAGAGAGGGAGAAAGAGAGAGAGAGAGCAAGGGAGAGAGAGACAGACAGACAGAGAGAGAGAGAGAAAGAGAGAGAGAGCAAGGGAGAGAGAGACAGAAAGACAGACAGACAGACAGACAGAAAGAGAGAGAGAGAGAGAGAGAGAGGGAGAAAGAGAGAGAGGGGAGTCCAGTGGGGCAGAGAGTGACATCAGCGTTGGCAGTTCTCTGCCGGCAGCACAGTGTGTCATGCTTCTCTGGGGGCCCCGCGGGGTCAGTAAACATGTCCCTGAGGGAGGGGGCACACAAGGGGCCCGTTTGTGCGGGACACAAAGAGCAGCTCTCAGGCCCCTGTGCACCCAGCGGCGGGGCCGTCCTGCTCACCAGCGGTCACTGTTTATTTAACACGCCACCCGCCACCCGGGCCTGTTCCAGCACAGCTCAGTGCAGGAAGACCGGGCACTGTGGGTACCTCCCCAATTTTCACTGCAGTCACGGGGTGTGTGCGTGTGTGCGTGCGTGCGTGCATGCGTGCATGCGTGGGTGTGTGTGTGTGTGTGCATGTGTGCGTGCGTGTGAGTGTGTGTTGTGGAGTCACCATTAGTCATGACTCTTGGGGCAGAGGGCTAAGGCATATGTATTCAGTGCAGACGGTTTGAGGTTTAAGTCCATGTTATGTGGGGCAGCAGTGTAGCATAGTGATAAGGAGCAGGGCACGTAACTGAAAGGTTTCTGGCTCAGTTCCCCACTTGGGCACTGCTGCTGTACCCTTTGGCAAGGTACTTAACCAAGAATTGCCTTAGTAAATATCCAGCTGTATAAACGGGTAACATAAAAATTGTAGCCTATGGTAGGTTGCTCTTGGCTGACCGGGGCAGGAGGGGGCAGGGTTATCACAGAGATCACAGGTCACGCATGTGACCCCTGCCCTGACCCCCCACCCCTAACCCCCAACCTCCAACCTCTTGAAGAGGGTCTGCTAAATAACAATAATATAATGTTGTATAACTATAACTATAGCTGGAATAATAGTTGCAGTAGTATTATTATACTATTTTTTAGTAGTAATATCATCTTTAGTAGTGGAAACAGTTATAGTTGTAATCGTAGTATGTAGCTGTAGTGATAATAGTTGACATAGTAGTGTTTCCATTACTAATATCTGTACTTGTAGGTGCGGTAGTGGTATTATGTGCAGCAGTAGCAGTAAACAGACGCTGTGGAGCACTCAGGACTAACACCCATGCAGTGTCCACCTATCTCCGCCCAGGGAACACCTCTGCCTGCAATGCCACCCCTCTCACCCAGGGGGCGATGGTCAGCCTGGACGAGGGACGCTTCCCTGCCCTGGAGCTCAACAACCGCCGGCTGTCTGTCAAGAACTCCTTCTGTCGCAAGAACGGGATCCAGACCAGGTGAGTCTGTCTCTGTCTCAGTAACTCCATCCAGACCAGGTGAGTCTGTCTCTGTCTCAATATGGGGATCCAGACCAGGTGAGTCTGTCTCTGTGTGTTGTCATGGCAATGGGAAGGCATGATGCTGGCTGATGGGGCAGAGGAGGATAAAGCGAGATTTTGAGCAGGAGGCTAAAAATACAGCATGTGTAGATCTCAGTCGATGATGTGTAACTGTTTCGTCACATTGCCTGTATTTGCACCACAGTGAAAGGCTCCCTGTTCTGTGTTTGGAACCTTTCTGACAGAAATAGTGCAGTTGTTTTTTTGAGTTATTTTCTACTGAATCTAAAATAATCTGATTAAAGTGGGGCTGGTCAACTGTTGTCTTTTTGTTTTATATTAAGCTTACTGGGCTTAAGGTCGCCTCTTTGAGCCGTTCCAGCTTCCTGATCGCAGACAAAGACCACTGGTGATCTCTGAAAGGGTTTGCTGTGGTCACAGAGAGAGGCTATTCTTTGCCCGTATGACTGTGGAGTGGGGGGCACACGGGGACAAGGCAAGCAGGCGAAACGCTTTGAACTAACACCCATAACAGAGAATTACGCCTCTTTTATGGTTCAAGGTCAACAGCCAGAATCCCCCCTCTAACCCACCCTCATGGTACTGCTGGACGTGCCAGCAGACAGGGAGTTCGGGGGAGGGAAGGGGGGAGAGGTTCTTCGGTTATACTTCCTGTGGGACAGAGGAGCGAGGGTGTGGGGGAGCGAGGGGGTTGGGGGGTGTTTATGCTAGGGTGGAATGCATCGAAGTTCAGATCATACTCCCAGGCCATGGGGGCCTGGGATGGGTTCAAAGCCCCTGGGACCTCTCCCTCACTTTGATGAGCTGTTTCGGGTGGCTGCAGTCCTGCTAATGAGCTGCACCCCCACACACACATACACACACACACACACACACACACACACACACACACACACACACATACACACGCACACACACACACACACACACACACACACATACATACACACACACACACACACACACACACAACACCACTGCCCTCATGGAGGGGGGTACCAGGCTGGGGTGCTGCTGAATTATTCAGTGTTGGTGCTTGGTGGAAGGGGGTGAGGGAATTTGGAATTAAGTGACCCCCCCCACCCCACCCCCATCCCCATCCCATCATACATCTGAGTCTCCTCTTAATTTTTAAACAGGCGCTTCATCACTCCCAGACCCCGCCCGGTCTCACTCTGCACAGCTGGGAGGGGCGTGGCTAACTACATTAACCCTCTCCTGTCCACTGGCCTTCCTCTACTCACCTCACAAAGCAGTGTTCAGGGGGCATACAGATCCTGGATCAGTGGTGCTTATTGTTGGTGTGTTCTCTAGGAAAGAGCCGCAGATCCTGAATCAGTTCTGCTTTATTGTTGGTGTGTTCTCTAGGAGAGATCCACAGATCCTGGATCAGTCCTGTGTATCGATGTTGGTCAGGGTGCCCTGTGTGTGAATGTGTGTGAGGCAGAGAGAGGGAGAGGGACAGAGACAGACAGAGGGAACAGACACTCCCCCTCCCTGACAGACACCTGCTGTCACCCCCCCTGCTGAGATGCCTGGAATCTGGTGAGGATGTTGCCGTGGCGACAGCCTGTAACGCACCAGAGGTAGGCCTGAACACTGAACACTGAACACCTATAACCAGCCACCCCCCAAAAAAAAAGACCCGGGCGGGGGCGGGGCTGTGAGCAGACAAGAGAAGCACAGACCAAAGCAGAGCCTTCTGCTGCCGGTCTCTGTCTGGCTGCAGGCAAAGTGATGGATCCTGAACCTCCACCACTGCTGTGTGTGTCCTCACTCTCCGGTTCCATCGAGCTCCGGGGTCACCGAGGGTCGGGATCCGACGTCAGAGACTCCCCAGGGTCCCATGAACTCGAGGATTCCAGCCATGCTTTTGGGACGGGGGGGGGTCAGGGAGGGATTCTGGAGTCATCTTTATAGTTTCAGCTCCTCTTTTACCAAATGCATGCCAGCCTTTTTTTCATTTTATGAAATAGTGACAATTTGTTCATTTTTGTTCTTCACTGTTTCAAATAATAAATATTTTAATTTTCCATGTAAACATTTTATGTGTGTGTATGTGTGTTTGTGTGCATCCGTGAGTATGTGTGTGTGTGTGTGAGTGTGTGTGTGTTGTGTGTGTGTGTGTGTGTGTGAGAGAGTGTGTGTGTGTGTGTGTGTGTGTGTTGTTTGTGTGACAGTGTGTGTGTGTGTATGTGTGTTTGTGTGAGAGTGTGTGTGTGTGTGTGTGTGTGTGTGTGTGTGTGTGTGTGTGTGTGTGTGTGTTGGGGGGGGTATCCCTACAGCACCCCCACCTCCCCAAACCAGCACCACGTCTAACCCCCATTCCTGCCCTCTGCTGGTGTGTGCATGCAGAATCATTTTTCCATGGAGACGCTGTGTGGGTTGGGGGTTAGAGGTGGGGGGGGTCAGGGCAGGGGTCACATGCATGACCTGTGATCTCTGTGATAACCCCGCCCCCTCCTGCCCCGGTCAGCCAATAGATCAGAGATCAGAGACACTGATGGTCCTCTCTCTAGAGCAGAATGGCCTATTGTGAGCTTCACTGTGGGTCTCTGTCTCTCCCCAGGCCAGACTCCAGATCGGCCTGGTGTTCCAGCCAGGCTCCGTCCCCACGCGGCTAAATCCCCTCTCCTTTATCCTTTCCAACTTAATCTCAGTCATCCAGCCTGGAGGCCTGAAAGTCAAGTCTCTCCGTGTGTCTAATTCTAGCAAAATCAAGGCTATGAGCATGCTGTATTTAGACACACACACACACACATGCACACACACGTATTACTTTACATTTTTATTTTTTTTCACATTGATATTTCTCCATTTTTGTCTCTCGCTGGAGTAGACCCCCTCCTCGGCCTAGCCCCGGCTGCCTGCATTACTCTGATGAGGACATCAGCACCAAGTATAACGACCTGAGAGCTGACAGCAGCAGCCTGACGGAGAAGCCCTCCGAGATCTCAGACTCACAGGTAAGGCTCCTGCCACGCCCTGCCACGCCCTGCCACCCCTCGTCACACCACACCCCACTGTGCCACGCCCTGACATGCCCCCCCCGCGCCTCGCCTCGCCTTGTCCATCTCTGAGGACCTCATTACACGTGCCTCTCCCGGCAGTCCTGGATTGGGTCAGTGATGTGCGCATGAGGCTGCTTGGCCTGGAAGTGTGTCCTGCTCTGTCTCCCGCGCACCGCAGCAGCTGTGTCTCTCTCTGAGGCCCCGGGGCCTTCGTCAGTCTGTAGAGAGGAGAGAGGCCGAGACTCAGAGTGACAATGCTGACACGCAGAGTTTAAAAACCCCAGTCTGAACATCCATGACTGGAGCAAGCCTGAAAAGAGAGAGTCTACAAACTGAAAGAGAAGGGATACCAGAGAGGCACGCTTGCCAGAGTGCGAAAAGGTATACAGACTCTTACCACATGGCCTGGCTAAACACCGGTTTCAAAGAAAGGACCCCCTCTTATTGTGCCAGGTTGCCTGGTTAAATGCCTGTTTTAAAAACAAGGACCCCTCTTATTGTGCCAGGTAGCCTGATTAAATGCCTGTTCCAAACACAAAGACCCCTTATTGTGCCAGGTCACCTGTTTAAATGCCTGTTTCAAAAGCAAAGAGCTCTCTCTTAGTGGGAGAGTGAGATGGCCCACTCATTTAATCTCCCGAAGGATAACGATCCCAGAACGTTTTAGCCGTATGCATCCTTAATGGCTTTGCTATTACACAGACGGACAGGCGCACAAGCAATGATAACACCCTCTGCTCCTGGTGCTGGAGCTAAGATAGCCGCCACACAGCAAATGAAGGACGTAATGCAGGCGGAACATGTTGCTTACCTGAAGCATTCAGTGGGTTGGAGGAAGCACAGGTTGGACTTTAAACAGGGATGTTTAATCTGTGAGAGTCACTGTGTTGATCAGTGGTCTCATGTCGAACTGGGGCATGAGATGGGGGGGGGCTCACATTGGCACCCACTGTGACAGGCTGTGCCATGGACAAAGAAGTGATGCTCTCATACGCTCTCTGTCTCTCTTTTGATGACTCTTTCCACAGTCCCTCTCCCCTGCCCATCACTTAACTCTCCAGTCTTACCTGGGTGGCTCTGTGTCGGCACTTTATCATTGGTAGAGCTTCACTGGTTCTCAGCAGTGCTGTGGAATAGGCCTTTGGATGATGGACTGAGGAGGAAATATCCGGAATTCCCGCGGTTTCCCTCATGTTGGAACATTCCAGAATTTGCGAACATTCCAGAATTTTCAAGGAGTGTTTCTTTTGTAGCTTCTGAAGATCCATCACCGCTGGTTCCAGACTTCGAGTCCCCCGGAGACGTGCAGAGTGTTTTTCGTGCAGACGGTGATTGAAAGCGCAGCCAGCTTAATGACCACCCTCAGAAAGCCGCGTGGCTGCTTTGGTGTGCCGCGCTGCTGTTAGTGCAGTTATTTATTTGCTCAGCAACACTTATTTGCATAGCTCGCATTTCTAACATATCATCCATTTACATGGCTGGATATTCCAGTAGCTCAGGCTAAACGCCGTATTGAGTGCTTTGCTTTAGGTTTCAGCTCTGATGAATTAGAGGGCACAGCTTCCTCTATCAGTGTCCAGTACCTTAATGAACCTCAGTTTTTTACACACACACACCCACACAAACACACATTCACGCAATCATACACATATACCTGCAGGCACATACACACACATGTGCACTCACTCTGACAAATAAAATTCAACTAGTATCAAGGAATGGACAACAATGCAAGAGACCCAGATGGAGCATCTGGCTCATGTCAAGCCACACAGACAGGGATCTGCAAATTTGTCTGAAATTAGTCTGTTTCTCTCTCTCTCTCTCTCTCTGTCTCTCTCTCTCTCTCTCTCTCTCTCTCTCTCTCTCTCTTTTCACAAATACATATGCTCACACACACTCACACACGCCCCTTCCCATGATCTCTTTAGACATTTCTCTCATTATATTTCCATAACCACTTGAGGCAAAAAGTGTGAATGACTTGTTCATCATTCATAATAAGGACACATGACGTAGGAGGCGCAAAGATGTGGCCGATCAGTGTGATTTTATATGACCTTTCCTCTCTGCTTAGTCCTCATAGCCTCCGGGGGTTGTGGCTCTTAGGACAGATGGGGAGAGATTTATACATCTAATTCTTTCCCACAACACATCAATCACTCATTAATCAACCTTTAATAGGACATGGCCTATTAATGTGCAGTGCTAGGATCCGGTTCCCTTAGGCAAATGTCAAGACAGCTATTTTTAGTAGCAGTACCACAGTTGGGGGTCCTGAGTGGTATTATGCAGAGATATGAGAGGGCAAAGCAGATAAAGTGGCTGGACACAAGTGTCTCTCTCTCTCTCTCTCTCTCTCTCTCTCACACACACACACACACACACACACACACACACACATATACCTGTGTCTCAAGTGATGGACATAGATGTAGTCAAGCAATTTATTTCAATTTATTTTTCTTTGTCCTAAAACAAGAACATGAAGATATCATTAGATTCAGGCATTATGATGAAAATGTAATGTTGTTTAGATAATGAATATCATGTTTATTTTATATTATATATTATTAATAATATTTCATATTATTACTCAAAGTTAGGGAGGAAATGCATTGCAGTCAGACAGAACTTGGGCCTTAGGCTCCTGATATGGACTGTTGTTTAGATGGTGACAGAAGTTCACCATCATTTGGTTGTTTTTTTTTCTGCAAACACTTTTTTTCCCATGGGAATATACATTATACACAGAACACTGCCAGTGAAAGATTACTATAGAGGTCAGTAGGATATGATGCAAATGAACAGTAAAGCACTTAATGCATGTGACGATAAAAGACACCTAGTGATGGGAAACTTCTGGCCCCACGTTAGCAACGGGGAGTCTGTTTTAAACGCATTCTTCATGAGTGGTTTTGGGGGTGGGGGTGGGAGGGGGCTTGTTTACAGGCAGTAGTGAATTAGGGCCTTTTTAACTCTAATTTATCACCACTTTTTACCCGCCATTTCAGAGCTCCCCGCAGTTAGACAGGAGAGTGAGGCTGGGGCCACCAGGTCTGTGGAATTCACAGCACCCTGTGCACCGAACTCACAAGAGCCAAACACCAGCCGGTGCTCTGTGCACCGAACACACAAGAGCCAAACACCAGCCGGTGCTCTGTGCACCGAACTCACAAGAGCCAAACACCAGCCGGTGCTCTGTGCACCGAACACACAAGAGCCAAACACCAGCCGGTGCTCTGTGCACCGAACACACAAGAGCCAAACACCAGCCGGTGCTCTGTGCACTGCAAGCACAGACTTCCCAGCAGAGAGGGAAATCTTCAGATCACCGTCACGTTTTTGCAGGAAGCTGGAATATACAGAGACGGTTTATAATAGGCTGTTGCCAGGTATTTAATCTATAAATGAGCCTCTGCTTATGGCCAAAGGTCTAGCGCTAGCATTTGGGCAGGGGCTTCCTCTGTCCTCTGTAGTCTCATACCTAGCTCACTGTACCTGTAGGAGGCGCTCTCCTGTAAGAATCATGCTCTCTGGTGCTTTGAGTGAGGTCCTCCCTGTGTTTTCATTGGCTGGTGGGAGAGTGGTCCCTCATGCTAGCTCTTCCTCCTGCTAAGTTCACACCTCTCCAGTGGTGGAGTTCTGGTTCCATTTCTTTCCAACTCAGGATGTTGAAATAGGCAACGTGGCTCAAATGCACAGTGCTTTTCTGACACGTGAAAGGACAGAAAGGAAGAACTGATTTGTCTCAAAGTCTACCGTTGTTTGAATGTCAGCAGGGCATCAAGTATATCTGGATATGGGACAGCTCTGACACTGTCCGATTTCTTTTTCCCCAACCCCTCCCGTCACAGGGCAGCGACAGCGACTACGAGGTGCAGGAGGACCGAGAGAAGACGCACTCCTTCGTCAACCACTACATCAGCGACCCCACCTACTACAACTCCTGGCGCCGCCAGCAGAGGGGGCTGTCGCGGCCTCAGGCCTACGGCCATGCTGAGCCCGAATCCGGGCGCACCGAGCACCGCTCCACCCCGCCCCCCCTCCCCCCTATGCCCCCGCACCCGCACCAGCTCAGCTGCACCCCCCAGCCCCAGGACCCGCCCCAGGGCGCCCTCTTCAGGCCAGTGGGCAGCCGGACTCCCACCCCCTCCCTGCTGTCCCCAAACCCTCCCGCTCAGCACAGCGCCCTCTACAGGCCCCCGAGTGAACAGGCGCCCGCTGCCGGATTCTCCTCTTTCGTTTGACGCAAGACTGTTATGCCAGCTTGTGTTACCGAAAAAAAAACAACAAAAAAAGCAAAAACGAATCATAACCACTCTGATGACCTGGATTTGAGACTTTGTTTAGTGTTGTTGTTGGTTTCTTTTTTCTTTTTTTTTAATTTATTTTCTCTTAATTTTATTTTATTGTTTTTATTTCTAACAGTTATTTTTAACTGAAAAAATATTCTATGCTACTCCTGTCATAAGAATCATGAACACATCATAAAGAACCAAACATAAAGAGAGAGAGATTCTTCTCTGGGCGTGTGCAGGCGTGTGCGTGAATCTTCTTACAAACACACTCACAAGTTGGCAGTTTTGTTTTTTTGCAGTTTGAGCTGATTTATTATGTTCTTCTTTTGTGATGTGCAGCTACAGACGGAAAACTCATGAATTTTTTTGTCGTTGAAAAACATAAATGTTGATCATAATCTTAGCTAACACTTCTTACAGTGAACATCAGTGAACAAGGATTGGACTAACATGAAAAAGAAGAAGAAAGAAAAGCTTAAAGACAAAGAAATAATTTTGACATGGGAAACTGGGGCAGTAGCCATAGCTTCCGTCAGCAACCCTGGCTCTGCCACTTCTGCGTCTGTGCTCTGATTGGTCGCCTGGCGGACATTGTCTGGACTCTGTGATGAAATGTGTCTGTGACCTCATTGTGGCCCACAGGTGCGTCAGCAGAAGTGTGGAGTAGTGCATGCACAGCTCATTTACCTGCAGCTTCACCTGCCGGTGTCGGAGCGGAGAAGGTGGAAGGTGAAACGTGAACACACAGAGCCCAGCCAGTATGTGCACCCAGGCCGACACAACGCTCTCTCAACATTGATGTAACATTGTGGCAATGTGGTGACGTGGCAAAATCTGAGCTGTGTTTCGGTGCTGATCAGTTCAAACACCACAGCAGTCTGTACTGTGTTCTAAACGCACTGTGGAGTTTCTACCAGACAGATTGCTCTGAGGGGAATACTACACCTTAAAGCATCTGCTTTAGCTTCAGTGAAACTTTACTGCTCAGTAATGCTGAAAAGCACTGGGTTGTGGACATAAAAAGGTGCTAAAAGTCCGGCGTAACAAATATGGGTGTTTATTTCCAGGAGAGAGGATGGAGCCAGCAATTCCGTGCGGCCCAGAAGCGTCCATCCCATCATCCATAGCGGGCACATAACACACTCATGTTGGCACAGAAATAGGTTTCTGGGACGTTGCAACAACGTTGTTTCTTCAGAGGTCCTCATCCAGTGTTCTGGGGGTCCTTTCGGTCACCACGGGAGAGCCGAGTCACTGATGCAGGTTCCAGGCTCTGAGCTGTTGATGATGTCACAGAGGGCAAAGCCGTTGGTTGATGTCGTGAGGCACTGTTTTGACTCTAGCTGTGAAACTGCTCTCTCACGCTCGTGTTGATCTGTGTTTTAACTTTGTGTAGTTTTGTCAGGATGATGGTGTACTGATAGTATGAAAAGGCGAGGAAAAAATCAAAGGGTTATTCATAAAGCATTGAGGTCACTTTAAGTTAATTAAAAAAAAAAAAGTAAATAAACTTACTTTAGCGACTCGTAAAATTGACATCAACATGTACTGTGCCAGTTGGCAAAGTTTATGGTAGATTTTTTTAAAGGTTGAAGAAAAAGACCGGGGAAGTTTCAGATGATGTCAGAGTTTATGAATAATCCCTATTGTAACTGTTAGTGGAGCTGTTTGCAGGAGGCTGGACCATCAGGAATGCATTTGGTTCCCCTTCCACAGACAAACACATAATAACCAGTGTCAGAGAGCATTCTGCATCAGCTGATCTGTCCCATGTGATCCAAATCTCATGGATTTCTCCACAAGGGATCCTTGTTAAATTCCATTACGTGTTCAATCGAAAAATATTCATCCAAAATGTAAGGAATATATTAAAACATGCTACATATGTTGGAGCTACTTCATGTAATTGCTAAGTTGGAAACATGTCAGTATTATTGCCACTATCATGTCATATTCTGCTCGTTCAATAACATTGAAATTTTACAATATACAGTATGCATAAATGTCCACATGGATGTGGCATAATAAAGAATATTTTACAATATAACAGTTTAAATTGTGTGACAAAAATACATTTATTATGAAGAAGCAGTTTTGTCAAGGACCAGTTCTGATAATCAGACAGAAGAGGACAGACCATGTCTGTTTTGTTATACTTACTTCAGTTTGACCTCTGTAAAATCACAGATTGAAGCTCATGTTAATTGTGAAGTGGATCTCTGTCGACTCATCATATTTCTTATATTTTGGATTTTGGATCTTTCGTGAGGGCAGCGGTGCTGGGTCATGTCAGGCACTTCTTATGGGAAAGTCATCAGTGTGGAAATTAGCTCCACTCACCATATGCGTGTCAGGTGACAACCGAGCTGTAAACTGAGATAATGTATGCATGAAGGCCGAGCAATCAAAAGCAGCGGGTGAATCACCCGCTCAATCAGCATGCTGTAGGTGTTTCTCAGTGCGTAAGGGAGGTGTGGGAGATGGGCAGTGCTTCTCCCTGCAGTTAGGAGTGGTCCATGCATACTTATCTCAGCTTAGCACACGGCTGACGCCAGACGTTTGTGAGCCAGAGCTGAGACACAGCTGGTACCCGAGGCTCGTGTGGAACAGTTACAGTGAAGGATGTCTTTTGGTCCAAACAACCACCTGCTTCCACTCCTCTGTAAGGTGAAACTCATTCTGTAAGCAAAGTCGCCATCATTGAATCTGAATGGATCTGAACGTGGTGCATTTGCCGAAATAAATAATTTTATTTTTCAGAGTTTTGGTGCTCATTGCCTGGCGTCTGGCTGAAAGATTCCAAGCGCTTGTTTTGTGATGACTCTGTGTGATGCTCCCAGGAGATGTTGTGTATGTGTGTGCGTTCACAACGACTGCTCTGGAGAGTGCTGCACCTCACAGCATGAGAGACTTGATGTTGTTTCTCAGTCACGTTGTTCAGCCCACTTTGTTGTGTTTTGCCGGTCTGGGTGCATCCGTGAGCTAACATTAGCCTCTCAGGCTAAAAGTACATTTAGCCCCCAGCTGCAAATCACTGTTGTCGGCTATTTGTATTGCTGCAAGCTGTTGAATTTATCTAACTACCTAAACTAATCCCCCACTCAGAAAACAGAATCAGAATCAGAATAACCTTTATTTGCCAATGGCATTAAATGCACAAGGAAGTTGCCTTGGTGGAAAGGTGCCAACAGTCACAGTATTACACACAATACACAGTACCACTTGACACACTCATATGAGGACTTACAGGACATCACACATTGTGCAATAAAGAGGGAGTGCAAAGAGACAATGTACATAAACCCTCTCTTGAGTTCATAAACTCATGGCTTTTGTGATTTATAATTTTGTAGTTTAATGCAGCAATACATAACACCAAAAAGACACAGGCACACATACTCCCACAGAACCCCTCCCCCCAATAACTGTGGATGGGTGTGTGAAGATATCACTTTTCATGCCTACATGTTTACAGAAGGAAGCTGATAGAAACAGGAAAGAGATATATGCCAATAGTAGAGTCTCTTCCCCCTCTCTTTTTCCCTCTTCCTCTCCCTCCCTTTCTCCCTCTCTCCATCTCTCTCTCTCCCCTCTCTCTGGCTGTGAATTTGATGGCACTGTGGGAGCCATGTATTGCACCAAATCCCTCCCTCCCTTTCTAAGAAACACACACTGGTGTGGCCAAAACATACACTAAATGTACAGAACAGATGAGTTAATAGTGATAAAGTATCAGAGTAATGCAGAATAACACAGAATAATACAGTAAATTAACCCCATGATTTACAATACAATAATTGCAAAAAAATGTTGAATTACAAAAAATAAAAAAGGAAAAAAAAACATGAAAAATAAAGAAATCTACATAAAATTATGGTAAAAGACAATGTTGTGTCTGAGAGCTGAAGTGTTTGTTTGCACCCCTGGCTGTGGCAGGCCACTGGGAAAGAACCCCCCCGCTGCCAATATCTCCATCAAAGTCAAGATGGATGACTCTGAGTGGCACTTGATTACCATCAACCAAATTAGCCTAGTTTTACTTGAAGAGGGTAGATGTGAATTGGTGGGGGGGGAGGGGGGGGTGAATCAGAATGCTGGTGGGGGTTAAACTCATCCTAATTCAGAGCCAGCATGATAGCCGGGGGGCCAGGGGTGGGGGGGTTCTGGGGAGTTAATCCCTTTATTCTTGGCCGGAAAAAATTAATCTTGAAGCAAGCGGGAGGAGGGAGGATACAGCAAGGAGGGGCAGAGTTTAGTGGCAGTGAGAAGGCAAGTACAGTATCTTTGTTCCAGCTTTGTGTGAATGATACCAAAACCGGGCAATCGTTTCAGAAACCAAGCTAAAGCAGCCCTTTATAACTTCAAAATATAAATTAATTAAGGGAGGGGGGTTGAGGAGGCAAGTTAAGCTTGGAAAAGCCAGTCCATTAATTACTCTCCTCCTGTCATTAGTTCAGGCAGGGCTGGGAGAACTGGGAATACCGCCAAAGGCAGGAAGTGGCTTTGAAATGTTAACGACTGGCGTTCTGTATTTACATATACATTCCGTCAAGCCGTTAATTTAATTTGAGTAAAAGTGCGTGGAGAGAGGAGGAAGGCCTGATTAACGGCCTGTTTACAGAATCCGGCGGAGGCCGGCACAGGAGAGGGGGAGCGTGGCTACTTGTACATTAACATTGCCACAGGATGCAGAAATCATGTCTCTTCCTGCCAGGGAAAAATCTCCCAGAACTGGAAGACGTCAAGTCCACCACACACCAACCTGACACACAGCAAGCCCCCAAAAACCACCCTCATAATTCAACTCTAATCACCAGTTAAGCCAGGACAATGCTCTACAGTACAAGACACACTACAGCAGAGGTCTCTGTGTGGGGAGCACCAAACAGACATGGTATTTTCTGCCAAACCTTCCTAACTGAATTATAACAGCCTCTGTGGCAACAGAGTCAAAGACGGAAAAAGTGTGTGGGGGCTTTAAAAAGGCATTAGATGTGATTTACAGTGTCACCAGGAGGAAAGGACAGGAGACAGCCACCCCGCAGGTATCACGGCGCATGACGACTCTAAACCGCCCCTTTCCCCGCAGGCCGGATGATGTCATCGGGAGGTGTGTCTCTGTTTTCCTTGTTGGCCTGCCTTTCTCCTTGCTGTTGTGTGTGTCACAGGAGAATCAGAGATCCAGCAATTTCCAAAAATTTACATCTGAAGGTAACCACCTGAAAATGTAAGTAGGAGAAGGTTTCCTTTCATTGGCTTTTTAAAATCCATGTATGTCTCCTCGTGCTTTTGAATAGTAGACTCAGTGTGAATCTGGTCTCCTGTGAGGATCGTGACCAAGGTGACATTTGATGACGGCCTCTCTCTTCACACATTTCATTTCATCTCGTTAATGTGTTAACCTGCATTTAACATGTATTTCAACCCCCTCTCAAGAGAGTCCTGGTCTTACAGCAAGGTCACAATCAAACTGCAATAGAATGTACACTATATTACATTACATTACATTATTGTCATTTAGCAGATGCTCTTATTCGGAGCAACTTACATAGGTTACACTTTTATCCATTTATACAGCTGGCAATTGTGGGTTAAGTACCTTGCCCAAGGGTACAACAGCAGTGCCCCCGCATGGGAATTGGATGTAATTAATTTTAATTAATGTTAAGTTAATGTAATTGAACCAGCAATGCTTTGGTTACGAGCCCTGCTCCTTACCACTGTGCCACACTGCTGCATTACATTCCTCAACCCAGTGTTTGCCTGTGATAATATGATTATTATGGCAATGATTTATGACAAATCTTGTAACCATACCAGAGCTGAATAGATTTCTAGAAATCACCAAGCGATACAACAAACATGGAAGATGCCAACCACTCAGTAGCAGGGAGTAATCCAGCAAAAAAAGGGACAATGTGGAAAACAACAGTGATTATAATGCAAATGTAACTTTTTTTTAACCCAGCAAAAAAAATCACCCATTGGTACGAAGTCCCTTTCAGAGAGGCATACGTGTGAATATAAGCACCCTCCAATCAGTGACTTAGCAAGAGCAGTAACAGGCATTGTCTTACATGGGAAAGCCTAGCACCCTCCAATAAGCAATTAAGCAGGCCTAAGGTGTAAGGCCCTATATGGAAGTGCTTATCACCCGTCACTGAGTGATTTGGCAGGAGGTCTAAAGAGGAAGTGAGAATTCCAGAGGAATGGCTGCGGTCATTTTCAATCCACAGCCCGTCACACTCACTCCCTGCCCACAGAGGCTCGGGTCAGGCCTTCAGCCAAACCATTGACCAACAGCGGTGGCTCCAACAACCGTTACACGGGTTCACACTACACAGACTGTTTCAAAACTTCCTCTTCCCTGTCCTGTTTTTCTCTGCAATCAGTGCTTAGGCGTAAATCAGCCGCCCAAACAGAACTCTGATCATGATGAGTTTTTTGGATAACCCATCAATGGCAGTTTGTAGGAATACTGAGGCCTGGATTCAAACGCAGTTTGTCCATCACTGTGACTAACAATCAAATGCAAGTGCAAGTGCATTTAATGGATACTGGTATGGGCACATCCTGACTGAATGCAGGCCAAACTGTTCATATGTCTCAGTTATTAAGTGTCTGGGGGCCTGGATGGGACAATTGGAGAATCACGTGGTGAGGAGTGGGGCTTGCCTTTCAGATCGATCATTAAGTGCAGATCGTAGACATGCATTCTTGTCACCAACACCAGCGTTACATTGTGCAGTTTGGCAACAGTGTAAGTGGTAAGGAGCAGGGCTTGAAACCGAAAGGTTGCTGGTTTAATTCCCTGCTGGGGCACTGCTGCTGAATTGCTGTATAAATAGATAGCATGTGAATTGTAACATACGTAAGTCACGCTGGATAAGAGCGTCTGCTAAATGACAACAATGTTAAATATGTAATGTAATATGTGAGAGTGGTGACATACAAGGGTGTGTTTGGTGCACAGGTATATTCATGTAGTCATACCCTGGATTATTACAGGCCATGTATATAACAAAGAAACGCAGTCAGCAGCACAAACGCCAGTGGGGTTTATAACAGCGGAACGCTGCGCCGTAGCTCTGTGCGTAAGGCTTACTTTGCGCACAGTACTAAGAGAAACGTCTCTGTCATTTAAAATTTTCATGAGCGCTCTGGGGAGACCGTCAAATTAATCTGCACAATCACATTACAGGACCATACATCCCCGTTCCCATGCTGTCGACAGAAATTAACACATTGAGATTTTTTTCTGACAGTGTTGGCCTTGACCTCGCCCGGAAACACGGAGCTGCACGTTAAATGTGTTCTGTCGCTTTAAGACGGAGACAAGGAGGTTTTCGCTCATTGAAGACGGGAGACTGTCTGACAGCGGCAGTTACAGCGCGACCGCTCTGAAGCACTGACGGACGCCCCGGAAAACTTAAGCGTTATCTGGCTCCGTTAATTCATACGACTCTGACTCCTGAGCTGGTAGCAAACATACCCTTTTTGCTTTTCTTTATCATTGTTCTGAGAGTCTGAATAGAAGACTTAACAACGGATTTCAGAAGGATCGATGACCCCCAAATTTAATCGATTTTAATCTTCCATATTAAAATCGAAATCATTCCTCATTTAAGAAAACCAATTGCAAACCGAAGGTATTAAACGAAGAATTTGGCTGACAGGATACAGGACAGCTGGAACAGGATCTGAGGCGTTAAAGTAAGTTCGTAGCTGGTGGGTCTTTAACTTCATCTCTTCATTAATGCATGGGCAATAGCTCGCTGAGCTTTTTTTTTTTTTGTTATTTCTTTGAGGACAAAGTCTTGTGTACAGAAGAGGCTTTCTTGTTTAAAAGTGGATTGGTTTGTAACAAATTACTCTCTTAACCGTACAGCCCGTTGCTTTGTTCGGCGAGCCATACTTCAGCATGTTTCAACCGCAGTGGTTTTGGGGTGCAGCGTGATGTCAAATACAATATGACAAAATTGGCCTCAACAAAAAAAAATCAGAACAAAAATGCAATCGCTAATTGTTGTGATCGCCAAAAAGATCCTCAGAGCTGTAGATAACATGCTTGATCTAACAGCTACGCCCCGTGTCTCTCAGTCCGGCTCTTTGAAGAGCGCAGGGTGCTCGGGTGCCGTGAAAATGAACTCCTTCCTAATCCACACTTATTCGCGCTTAACTTCGCAATGTGAACGCCTACACTTTAAATGCAACCCTGAATGCACCGCTGCAGTGGGGTATCCCGTTGGGTGCTTTGTATGTGATAGACTACCTAGTAATAAGATAACATCGGGCGGGCTTTGTTAACGCTGTGTTTATGGAGCAGGATAATAGAGGCTGGGCGTAGGTGTTTGTTCAGTCGAATTTTTTGATGCTCTCATCTCTCGAGAGAAAATTCCCCGAGCAATTCTAGGGCTCTCAAAAAACCGTGCGAAGTAGAGTAGACATGTATAGCGACATCTATTTCGGGGAGAGTTCCATACCTAAAAACGTTTATTTGGCGAAATTTTGGTGTCTGGTGTCCCTGGTCCGCGCCTACCTCCCATGGGCGTAATCAGACCAGCGCCTGCGTTCACTTCTAGCCCAAAATAAATGAACGACGTCTTGGCTACAATTGCTACCTTTAAACTTCACCTGTAGCACAGTCTGCCCATATGTGTTTGGGTGTTTCTGTTGCTTACTTGCATTTTCTTGGCCGTGTATGGTCTTTATTTCATACCGGCTTCTCTGTAACTAAAACTGCCATTTGCAGGCTCAGCATTTGAATCTGAGCATATGTGTCAGCGGTTTCGATTGAACGCTCCCTTTGAGTGTGATTTGTATATTTATAGCTGTAGTTATCGCACAGAGCCGGAGTTTGCGCTGTGTCATGTAGCCCACTTCTGTCATCGCGTCTTGTCCAGCGCTAAAATCGAATTAGTCGGCCTGATCTGCATTCTGCACGGGCTTTTTGATGAGAAACGGATGAGACTTGCTCTGAATTCTCACCGGTACGAAGCGGTCTTGGTTCTCACATCGTGGTGGAATCGGGTTTGTGAGTGTGGGGCAGAAGATGCGGATGGATGCGAGTTTGACACCTAGCTCGCCGGGTAGGGAATGGGCGGGTATGTAGCTGCTTGCAAAGGACTCTAGACCTGGCACACGTGCGACCTAGATGGGTGCGGGGGAGGTTTGTAAACTCAGTTTTTAACCTAAGCTTTCATGTCAAATGAGCAGGACATTTGATGAACGAGTCATATGATGAGGAATGGGTACAGAAATAGCTGAAAAAAATGTTGGAGCCGATTGGGCGTGTGCGTGGATGCTGATACACGCGCTCCTGTAAGCTAAAAAGGAAGAAAACAAACGTCCTAGCAGGAGGGCAGTGAAGTTACGGGGTTTGTCAGGAACGGGAGCTCAGTTTCTAACCCTAACCGTCATAGCACAAGGCAGGGAGAGCATATTCACTACAGTACAACATTAAGCTGTTAACAAGTCTATCAGCCAGGGGCGGGAGAAGCATCTGGAGTGGAACAGGGTTCAGAGAGCTGCAAAGCAGTGATGTAACAGCATCCATTTGGGCTAACAGGGAAGGCCCATACAGCACGTGGTGTTTGTACGCTGGTTTTGTGTTTTTTTTCCCCACTACTGGCTCACGCAGTCGAACGTTAACAGGGTGCAGTCAGAGTGGGAGTGAAACTGCCATCTGTCGGCATGCTGTCTGTGCAGAACCCCCCCCCACCCCCACACAGATGCATGGGTACACACATGAGTTACGAGAGAGATCTGCATGCCAGCTCTTTTGTCAGTGTGGTTTTCAGTGCACCAGTCAAACTGCATGGTCTTGTAAACCAGGCAACCCCTCGTTTCAGTGGGTGTTGGATTAACCAAGCTCGGTCAGTTTGGGTCTGTCCTCAGGAGCAGTAATTCATACACGTCTCTCAGCTGCACAGTCAGTTTGCTGTTTTGCATGAACTGTCATTCTGAAAAAGATCTGGCGTGTGGTTTCTTCAGTTTCCTCTGGAGGTATTTTGTCATACATTCATTTAAATTTTAGAGGCAGGCTTGGTTGTGGGACTGATCTTTGACCTCTCTAAAGCACATGATGCGGGCAGCCCTGTGATTGTTCAGCCTGCAGCCTGTGGGAACCCCCCCCCCCCCACCCCCACAATGGAAGACCCTAAAGGGAGGAAAACTGATGTTTTAGGGATATTGGGGGACGAGGGGAGATACATCAGCACTGTTAACTGTCAAAGACTCCTATTTGAGTGGCAAGGTGCTTTTGTCACTGTGCTGTTTCTGTGGGATATATATTTCTCACCAGTCAGAGGGAGAATATGCAGGGGGTTTTATTGTTGTATTTGTTGCTCTTTTACCCTGTGTCTGTCCTGTCCCAGAAGCAGCTCGAGATGCCTGGAGCTCTCCCACAGTGCAGTACACTCTGACGCTTGTTTGCATTGGGTGGGTGGGGGGTGTGGCAGGGGCATAATGGGAGGACAAGACCAGGATTTTCAGTCAAGAGGCTGCTGCTCCCGGAACCTTTAGTGAATTTTCAGCACAGAAAGCTGCACGGATTCTTGTTAAGGGAGAAAGCTGACTTGAGCCTTGTTTTGTGTGAAGCCCCTTAATTCCTCTGCAGTGTATAGTGTATATGGTTTGCTGCATGGCCATCCCAGTCTAATGCGTGTTTTTCTGTCTCTCTCTGTCTCTCTCCCTCCTTCTCTCTCTCTCTCTCTCTCTCTCTCTCTCTCTCTCTCTCTCTCTCTCTCTCTCTCTCTCTCTTTCTCTCTCTCTGTGCTCACTGAGAGTGCATCTCTGGGCTGGACATCCTGTGTGGTGCTCTGTGTGACCGTGCGAGTGCTTCTCTGTGTGTGTGTGTGTGTGTGTGTGTGTGTGTGTGTGTGCGTGTGTACTAATGTGCCCCCCACCAACCCCCAACTCTTCCCCACCCCCTCGCATTCCAGGACATTCCAATGTAAACTGTTTGTTTTTTTCTGGGTTTCTCATGTCACTGTGGACAGAGAGTTAGGGAAGAGGGAGGACAGGGCAGAGCTCAGCTTGAAAGTAATTTTCTTTTACCTGACCAAACAAGTTCTGGGAGTGCCTGGAGGGTGAACACACATGCTGACGGACAGACTGGCAGAACGATGCTCTGTTACCGAACCTGAGCTCCACACCACAACTCTGAGGCTCATTCAGTTTTCACTAAAGGAGGCATTCAGCCACTCCACAAAAAATAGCATGTGAAGGTGAGGATCATCAAGTCAGATTGTGGGTGGTTTTGGAGTAATTGTCCTTTGAATTGGCTTCAGTAACATGCTGAAAGTCCATGGGTGAAGGCCAGAGAAGCCTCATCTCCAGCTGAGGCTCTGACTTCTGACCAGTTCATAAGTTCACAGCAGTCACCTTCAGCCAGCCCTGCAGACCAAGAGTGCATGCATTCTCCAGAGCGTTGAAATCCGTCAGCCCCTTGGGTGTCAGTGTGGGGCGCTGGGTGTGTGTTTGCTTTTGAAGGTGTAAGTAGCAGCCATTGTTATGACCTACAGAGAATACATTCCATTGTGTCCCTGTGTGTGCAAGTGTGTGTCCCTGTGTGTGAGTATGTGTGTGTGTGTGCGTGTGTGTGTGTGTGTGTGTGAGTGTGTGTGTGTGCCGGGACAGCAGTGTAGCATAGTTGAAAGGAGCAACGCTATTAATTGCAAGGTTGCTGGTGTGATCTCGCTGGGGCACCTCACTGCTGCTGTACCCTTGGGCAAGGTACTTAACCTACAACTACCTCAGTAAATGTCCAGCTGTATAAATGGATAAAACTGTAACCTATGTTGAGTAAGTCGTTCTTTGCTTTATAAAGCAGGAAGCTGTGTCACCATATCCACACATCTTCAAAAGGCCCGACCACAGCTCTGTTTCTGTTACAGACAGTGCGGGATCTGAAACCAGTGCCCCGTGTGTTAGATGAGATATTCTTTTATTGTCCATGTGTATGGTGAATCATTTTGTGCAATCTGCCCATCAGCATCATTATACAGTTCAATAAAACATTCTTAAAAATATACGAATCTACATCCATACTATCAGTATCTATCAACACACATGCATAGACATGCACACAGACACACAGACACACACACACCAACATGCATGCACAAGAACTTAAAAAGCATTGAGCTGATGGAGAGAAAGAAAATGCAGTCATCCAGTCCAGAAAACTAGCATTGGAGCCACATTGGGTCTGTCCTCCTGAGGCCATTCTCTGGATTTAAACTTGACATGAATTCCACAACAGTGGGAGAATTTCCCCAGGGTTTGAGCCACATGTCAGAGCCACACATCAGAGCATCCACCAAATGGATGAAGGTAGCCAATGACACGCCTCTGAAGGCATGCTTTCCGCATTTGGCGACAGCTGCCCACTACGTAAAAGTGTACTTTACCCTGCGGCCTTAATCACAACCTGCTGAGGGATGCCTGATGTGGTACGGACGTCTGAAAGCGACTGAATTCTGTTTGCCTTTTCTGGTTGCGAAACGGCGCAGATGTTGGGGGTGAAGCCGGGCTTGCTGTGGTGGTGTGAGAACAGCCCGGTGCCACCGTGGTGTTTGAGAGGAGGTGTCAGCGACAGCTGGATAATCGCAGCCTGGCAAGGCGGGGATGCAGAGAGGAGGGGTTGAAAGCAGTGAGGCCAGTTCAGAGGCCCAGATTTTAACACGCCGGCACTTACAAAGTGGTCCGTTTTTAACTGTTGTCGTTTTTAATGGATAAATTGCATTCCGGAGATTTTTTTCTTTGAACGCAGGAGTTTGTTTTCGTCGGAGTGTCATCACCCTGTCTCCTCTCGGCTTTTGCTGTAACACGAAACACCTGTCCCATCCCTCCGCATTCAGCCAAACACGCACACCTGAGCAACGCTGGAGGTCCTCATAGCTGGGCTCTGACTCAGCGATTTCCTTCAAGAACAGACAGACTGTGAGTGAGAGGAGGTGTCAGGAAAGGTCAAGGGTCACTGACTCCAAACATGCGGTTCCAAGGCTGATGGCAGATGGAGCACCCCAGGGTGTATGTAAAATGTCTCCTGAGCATGATTCCTGCTTCTGAGAAACTCCTCAGGTGGCCCTGCAGTCCAGCCGAAGGGGTGTGAGTGTGTGTGTGTACGTGCATGTGTGCGTGTCTGTGTGTGCGTGCATGTGCGTGTGTGTGTGTGTGTGTGTGTGTGTGTGTGTGTGTGTGTGTGTGTGTGTGTGTGCGTGTGTGTGTGTTTGTGTGTGTGTGTGTGTGTGTGTCTGTGCGTGTGTCCATGCATGTGCGTGTGTGTGTGAGAGAGAGAGAGAGAGAGAGAGAGAGAGCATGTGAGAAAGAAGTATAGTGACTTCTAGTTACTTGGTATCCACGTAGGCCTGCACCCTCCCTGTGTGTGGGAATGTCTGAGACACAGGGAGACATCCATCATGTAGAAGCTTGTTTAGTGTGTGTCTGACATGGGTCGGGTGTCGCGTCCCCTCTGTGTCTCTTGCGCTGGTATCAGTAGGCTAACATGAGCTGGGTGGTGGGAGCAGTCAGTGAGAAACATCTGCTTTGCGTCTGTTGCCTGACCCTAGCAGTGTGGTGAAACAGGGTTCGCTACAGTGGGGTGCCTCTCCTCCACTTCCTGTCAGCCTGTTGCACTGGTCATCCATTACCCACTCCTTCTGTCACACACACTAGCCCCTATCTGTGTGTGTGTGTGCGTGCGTGCGTGCATGTGTGCGTGTCTTGGTTTTGGTTTGTGATTTAGTGACTGATGTACGGTAGTATACCTGGCTTCCCTTGTCTAGTCAGGTTGCACAAGTTAAGTTGTGGTAGTGCTTAATTGGTATTGTGCTCAGACTCACTGACCTGGGAGTGCTGTTAGCTTGGTCTGACACTGTTGCTTATTCAGCTTGAATGGATACACTTCTGTTGTTTTGTGCTGGAAGTGGCTCTGGATAAATGTTAAATGAATGTAATGTAATGTGATGTAATGCAATGTAGTGGAGTGTTTCATGCAGCAGTAGCTTTTCAACAGCAGGTTGAAATTCTTAACAGTGAGTGAACATTTCGATGGACCCTCCTCAGAGCTGATCATCTTGGTTATGTGACTGACACCTTCCCTGGCACTGAAGGGTTGTAAGAGTGAAACATTTTCCCAGGAAGCTTTGCAGAAAATGTGATACTGTATATGCCCCAGCTCCTCATATAACTGTCTGACCAGTCACCCAGCAGTTTGAATCCTCACATTGTCAGTCTTGAGAATTCATTCCCTGTTGTTGAATACACCTTGCGTCAGAATGTCTTCACAGGAAATTCCTTCTTGTAAATGTCATGTGGAAGGAGTGTTGAAAAAATGTCATACTGGTAAGGAGCAAAGGATGTCGGTTAAGTGACTTATCTTTCTTTTGTAATGAAAAGCTTCCTGTAGATTGCAGATCATGAGTGCCAGGCTTGGATGGGCATGACTGTGTAAAACAGCAATGTGTCCACAGCGTGTGACTGTGAGTATGTGTGTGTGCGCATTTGTGTCTCTGCATGTTTGAGTGCGTGTCTCTGTGCATGCGAGAGTATGTTGCTGTGTGCGTGTGTGTATGAGTATGTATGTGTATGTGTGCGAGCAAAAGTGTCTGTGTGTCTCTGTAGGTTTGAGTGTGTCTGTGCGCCCATGTGTCTGTGTGTGTGAGACAGAGAATGTGGCTGTGTAAGTATGTGTGTACATGTGTGTGTGTGCGTGTGTGTGTACGTGTGTGTGTGTGTGTGTGTGCATGTGTGTGTGTGTGCGTGTGTGTGTGTGTGTGTGTGTGTGTGTACGTGTGTGTGTGTGTGTGTGTGTGTGTGAGAGAGATCAGGAAGGGCTGGCAGAGGTCATTTCCGCTGGGCTATGGGCAGAGCGACTCTCACACCCCCTGCCCTTCCTGTCTCTCTCTCCCCCGCTAGCTGGCCTCTCGGGGTTACAGCTGTGAGCGTCTGAGAGAGAGAGAAATGGAGAGATTCCACACAACTGACTGGGTCCTTGGTGTTTGTCTGTGTTGCCTGACATGGGCCAGATGTCCTGTTTCGCCTGGGTCTGTTGTGCTCGTGTCAGTTGGCTGGCGTGAGTTGGGTTGTGTGTGTGTGTGTGTGTGTGTGTGTGTGTGTGTGTGTGTGTGTGTGTGTGTGTGCCTGTGTGTGTGTGCGTGCACATGCGCATGTGTCTGTCTCTGCACGCAGTAAATACTAATCTCTCTTGATACTCTTCTTTGTGGTGCATTATCCACATTTTGTCAGAGCTGAGTGCACACAGACCAAACCGCGGAAGTGGGAACCTGATTTTGATGGAGCATGATGTATACAGCACCGAGGAAAAAACTAAGAGTGATGCTCACTGGTGAAACTAGGAGTATTCCAGTGTATTTATGGGTAGGTGGTGTCTGTACACCATCTGTGTATTGGCGTTCAACCCCTTCAGTGCATACTGCAAACTCTTCTGTAGTGCGACTGTCTCAAAAGGGAGATAGACATCTGTCCCTCTCGGGAAAGCAGTCAGGGTGTGGGGTGTATCCTCCAGAAGACTGCACTCATCAGACGGCCCCTGAGCACCCCTTACAGAGCTGGGTGTCTTTGTATTATTTAGCAAATTTAGTAGCAGTTTACCATTTTTGGAGACCTTGTATGCAATTGCAAATAAACATGATTGGTGTCTTCTGCAGCTGGCAGTCAGAATTCTGCACTGTAACTTCCAGTGCTCTCCGTGTGACCTCAGGCTGAGGGCGATCGCCAGATAACGACAGCTGAGCCCCACGTCACGCAACCACAGAGACAAAGCAACGGTCAGGGGTCACTCCAGGCAGTGGGGAGGTTATAGCGATGACGTGATGACGATGAATCAGACTGCAGTTTGGAGCCACTTTTTACCAGAGGCAGGTCGGCGGGCAGAGGGGAGGACACTTCTTGGTGGGATGCTAACATCTGCTAACAGCGGCTCAAACTGCTGTACGTGGAGAACGCCACACCTGTCCTCGAGCTGGATAACTCACTGTCACTCGTGTCAAACCCCCGTGCTGCTTCCTTCCCTGCGCTCGATGGCTGGTTAGTTTCCTGCAGTATGCTGGTTTGTGCAGTGAGGAGTCGGCCCTTTTTTACCCTCGTTTCAAAGAAATTCCACTTCAGTTCAGTCAGTTCAGGAAATGAACTGAAATTCTCTTCACTCGTTGAAAAATCTTCATGGAAAAGTACGGGCAGCTGTCAGTGTGTCAGTTGAATTTGAGTTGATTCTCTGAGCTGAATGAACTGACCCTCTCTCCGGTGAGGACAGCCTCTGTGGACCGAGGGCTGTCTGCTCACTGATGCTCCTGATGCTGACATGTCACCAACGGTCAAATCACTGATGCTGATGCCCAAAGGAACATTTGATATTGTAGGTGCAGAATTCATATTAATATTGACCAGCCTTGTTGTGTCTGTGTTGCACATACTTTGCTCTTGTACTTGCAGTGGTACTCAAGTGTACAGACCTTCCACTGAATCTTAGCAGCTATCTGTCGCTGCGTTTGTCACACACCCCACCCCCTTCAGGGTTATTCACGCTTTATGTGCGAGACGGCTGGTGTGATGTAAGCGTGTGAGGTAACCCCGCTCCGTGAGTCCGTCTGAATGAGGGCGTCTGCCAGACGAAGAGCATTGCAGTGTGGAAGGACAGGCGTCTGCTACACAGACACCACAGGGGGAGTAACGAGGCAGCAGGCGCTGACACAGAGGAGTGCACATCAACAGCATGTGACCGTGGCATGAGTGTGGGAACATTCACCGCTGGACCCTGTATCATAGACAGACAGACAGACAGACAGACAGACACAAAGGCAGACAGGCAGACAAACAGATGGACAGGCAGGCAGACAAATGCAGACACACAGACAGACAGACATACCGGGAGACAGGCAGACAGACAGACAGACATACACACAGACAGTAAGGCAGACAGACAGATGGACAGGCAGGCAGACGGACAGATGGACATTCAGACAGACACGTGCAGACACACAGATAGGCACACAGGGAGACAGACAGACAGACAGATGGGTAGGTACATACAGACAGTAAGCTAGACAGACAGATGGACAGGCAGGCAGACAGACAGGCATGGTTTGTTTGCTGTGCTGAAGTGAAGCTTGCTGGGTCACAGCATAGCGTGTCCTGGGTCTGAGAGAGAGCTGGTGGGGGGAACGTGCGGCCTGCTATCCTTTTCCTCCTCAGTCTCTGAGTGCTGCATCCAGCCACTGGACGGCACCATTTCAGTGTTCCTCAGGGAGGTCTGGGCCGGCTTTCATAAAACGCAGTTTCACTTTCAGTAATTTTACTGTTAAAAACTTATTTGTCCCTCCCTCTGTCTGCTTAAATGAGTGATCTGTTCAAGGTGTAATTTGGAAAAAAGACATGTGGGAACCATGTGGAGCTTTGTGTGCGAGATGTTGGGAAGTTCATTCACACAGATAGTGTGTTTGTGTGTGTGCGTTTGTGTGTGTGTTTGAGAAAGAGAGAGAGAGAGAAAGTGTGATAAAGAGATGGCTGAGAGGCAGACAGGTGATGGATTCCCACTGAAGTATAAAGACAGTCTCTGGGAGAATGAATAACCTGTGTCGTTCCTAAATGACTCTAAGGACGGGATTAAGTCAACAATTAAGTCAACTGCGTTACTTTTTTCCTTCATGAACACAATTTCCCCCATTTGTTTGTGAGTGAAAGTTGGACTCGGCTGCTGCAGGACTTCAGGCCCTTGCTCTGTACAGCAGCAGTGTGGCGTGGTGGTACAGGAGCAGGCCGGGTTAGTGTTAGTGTTACTGTTAGTGTTAGGGGTTAGGGTTAGTGTTAGTGTTAGTGTTAGGATTAGGGTTATTGTTAGTTACGGTTAGTGTTAGTGTTAGGGTTAGGATTAGGGTTATTGTTAGTGTTAGTTAGGGTTAGTGTTAGGATTAGGGTTAGTGTTAGGGTTAGTGTTAGTGTTAGTGTTAGTGTTAGGGTTAGGATTAGGTTTATTGTTAGTGTGAGAGTTAGGGTTAGTGTTAGGGTTAGTGTTGGGGTGGCTTCAGACTTCAGCCTCAGTCCTCTGCACCCTTGAGCAGAGCACTGAACCCACGTTGCCTCAGGTGTGGCGGTCACTCTCAGCACGGGCGTCTGCCAAGCATATTACACAAATCACCTGATCCAAGATCAGACCCTCCATAGGCCAGGGTCAGGGAACCGGGTGGCACTGACTCAGGCTCCTGTCTGAGGCCTGTTAATGCCGTCATCAGGGCCTGTTTGTTAGGCTACGGTGAGGTATGCGAAAAGCTCTGTGGTGAAAATATTCACGGCCCCCTCAAGGTTAGAGCAGGGTATTGGAGCTGGTTCATTCGCCCTGGGGCGTGGGCTGTGGCCCATTTGGCCACACCCTTGTTTGGGGTTTGGGGTCATCAGCGCAGTCCCTCTCGCACCCCTCTCACTCCTCTCTCCCCTCTGCACCGTGTTTCAAGCCATTGATTGATTGGACCCTAACGAGTGACACATGGCTACAGAGTTGAGGTCGGTTCAAAAGTGAAACTTTTGGACTGAATTGTCATTTCCACTGTAGAGCAGTATTTTATTCACCATTTTTCATTCCCTGATTTTGTGTTTGAGGTGGGGTGTTCATTTTAATCTGGGCAGAGACGCGTGAATGAGAATTTTCCGGAGAGAGCGATTAGTGTAGGCTTTCATGAAATGGAATACACACCCGTAAATATGACTAATATACAATGTTCGCCGTAATTAAAGTGTGCAGCTCCGCTGGCTGCTGCTATTGCTCAGGGAGTCTCTGATTAGCAGTGCAAGGCTTCGGGAAAGTGCTGTTTTAAACGTCTGAAGGATCTCCCTACTCCATTAACCCGTGGGTGAGGATCAGTATTTGGCTCTCCACGTTCTCTGCTTTCTCCCTTTAACCTTCTGTATCTGCATTGTTGAGCCTCATTAGCGCTGTTGTAAGGAGACTGCTTCTGAATATTCCTCAGGAGCTGGTGCTTGTTTGGTTCTGATTGTACTTCTCGTCATTGCGACAGCCAATCATGGTGCGATCCGCTGGTTGGGCAAAGTTTGCCATTTTTTCGGGGGTGCCATGTCTGTGTGATGGAATCTGAAGGAGTGAATGATCCCACAGTCCTCCCAAATTCCCTCCTCCAAACCCCATCCTCAAGAGCGTACACAGCGGCAGTTTTGACCCCCCCGATCTGCGGGGTTGTGGGCCTTCCCGTGGCCCCCCCGGTCACCAACCGCTTGCGCTCTCGGGGAACAGCGCGTGTGTGGCAGTCACCCCCCCCCCACCCGGGGCCGCAGCGTGAGCTATGTGTGAACGCTCGAGGAGCTGTGCGTACGGGCGAGGGGCGGGGCACGGGGGTGTCAGGTTACACGTGCTTTAGAAGTGGTCTGGTACAGTTGCCACAGTGATAGCAGCAGCGTAACCAATGGATTTCCATGCAAAACAAGGGGGCCCCCCACACACACAGTCATAAATCAGGACTGGGGGTCGTCCTTTGCATTTTGTGCTGCAGAAACGTTACCTGAATGATGAGTGGCAAACATGTTGCTCTGTGTGGATAAAGATGATGTGGCAAACTGCAAATGCTAGCAGTAAGAGCTCTGGACTCTGGATCTGAGGGCAGCAGTGTGGGGTAGTGGCTAGAGAGCTGGACTCTGGACCTGAGGGCAGCAGTGTGGGGTAGTGGTTAGAGAGCTGGACTCTCGACCTGAGGGTCATCAGTTTGATTCATAAGTAACATTCTGAATCCAGGTAACATCCTCTACCTCAATGAGGTCAATGACACAAGTTAGGAAGGAAACACTAACAGTGAGAGCAGCAGTCGCACTGATGAGTTTAGGGTCTAAGGAGCAGGAGTATCTAACCATGGAGAGGCCAGGAAATCATGGAGGGGAGGAAGAGAAACGGAAACCCTGCTGAATGGTGAGCAGCTGAGTGTTTTGCAGCGAGGTTTGCAGATGGTGATGTGTTCTGTCCTCCTCGCCGGCTGGCTGTGGGTTCTCGTCTCGTCTGAGGAACCCGAGAGGTGCTGTTTGAGTCTCAGGCAGAAGTCTCAAACCTCAGACAGGAAGTGGAGTGCGCAAACCCCTTTTCTGCAATCAGCACGGGGGTTGCCATGGAAACACGAGCAGGTAACGGCAGAGACAGGAAGTGCAGACTCAGCCGCAGGGGGAGGGGAAAGAGAAAGAGTTTGAGGAGATGGGTCCTGGTAAAAGAGCTGTGCCAACTCTCACAGTAACACAGTAACGCAACAACAGCATGCACACACACACACACACACACACACACACACACACACACACATATGCACAGCACACACGCACACACGTATGCACACACACGTATATACACACACGCACAGATACACAGAGACACGTGTGCACAGACAGACAGACAGACAGACAGACACACACACACACACACCACCTACATATGCATAGACACAGACACAAAAACACACACACACACAGGATCCGGGTTGATAAAAGTCTGAGGAGGATTTGTAAAGAGTGTGTAAATAGTGTGATGATGACCACAAATGACCCTGTACAGGCCTGACTGAGCATGAGCGTTAAACACAGTGTAAACACCCTACAGCTGTGCCTTCTGATTTAGTGTAGCATAGTGTAGTGTAGTGTAGCATAGCATAGTGTAGCGTAGTGCAGTGCAGTGGTAACTTCAGAGCATAATGCAATGTACTGATTCAGAGCCTCTGTGCTTTGTGTCATTTCCTGCTTCTTTGTGTAGATTTTACAGCTTGCAAGAAGCATATGATTCCAGTGTGAATGTGCAGGTGACTTGTAACAGTCTAGGGCTAATCCTGCCAGTCCCTGCTATTGTGACTGAAATGGATTAAATCTTATTTTGCCCTGCATTTCTGAACACGGGGTAGAAATCATATTTCTCTCAGTGTGGATAAAAATGGGATTAAGTCAAATGTCTGTGAGTATAAATGTTGTAGTAAAATTTGTAAGTACAACAAATTCTGTCTACATAACAAATTATGTCTAAAAAATGTACATTAGAAACATTGTTTTTGTTAATATTTCCTAATTACTTTTAGGTTTAATTTGAACAATTTCCTAATTCATGGATTTTGTTACCTGTTATTCCATTACCAAAAAAATCAACAATGGTTTTTCTTGTGAAAACGTGTGAATGTATCCAAGCTACACACTGAGTTTGCCATAAAGGTACATAGTTTAAAATGCAATCATTTTAATGTAATGGAACCTGAGCATCTATGTAGCCTTTTTTTAAAATTCTGTTACCGGTAACCAGTGTTGTTGACATAGGAATATGAATAGCTCATAATTTAATGTGGATAGCTCATAAAAAAGATGCACAATTAATATAATAAATAAAAGTGTGTGTATGTGTGTGTGAGTGTGAGAGTGTGTGTATGTGTGAGTGTGTGTGTATGTGTGTGTGTGAGTGTGAGAGTGTGTATGTGTGAGTGTGTGTGTATGTGTGAGTGTGTGTGTGTGTGTGTGTGTGTGTGTGTGTGTGTGTGTGTGTGTGTGTGTGTGGAAAGGACGAGGGTGGTTGTACAGTGAGTAGCTCCAGTTTTCCAGCTGCCAGTATTCACAGCAGGTGGAGCACGTGTTGTTTCTCCCTCAGTGTTGTTTCTCCCTCGGCTGAATCTCACGCTCTAATGGAGAGCATTAGGGAAGCGCTGGGGATGGACTGGAGTCTGTCGGCTTCCTCTGCTCTCCAGGGTGCAGGTTTCCACGGAGAATGTTGCCGGGAATGCTGTGCTTTGGTTGCCTTGGCGATGTTTACCTCACATGAAGGGAAGCTGTTATTCACTGAAGATGGCAAGATATATAGAACACTGTAGGAACAATGTCGCAGATGAATGACCTTTTAGTTGTTCATATTTCCTGCTAAGCCCTCTCTGTCCTCAGTGAGAAACTGGAGGCCCAGTTTGCATTTGTCAAATATTTTTCTTTCTTTTTTTCCCCTCTACAGCTTGACTGGAAGATGCCTGGAACCAGAGATCAGGGTGGCCGTTGTGGAGGACTGCAGGGGGTGTGACACAGAGGGACCCGAATACGCCCGCTCTCACGACAGCCTGCCACTTCCTGTCCCGCCCATCCGTTTGCCCGTAAAGCCGGGGTCCAGCTGCTTTTTCCTGCGTGGAGGGGGGTGGCGTCAGGGCCAGCAGAGATGCCCATCCTGAAGCAGCTGGTGTCGGGCTCCTCGCAGTCCAAACGCCGCTCGCGGCTCGACCTCACGCCGGAGATGATCAGCGCCCCCCTGGGGGACTTCCGCCACACCATGCACGTGGGGCGGGGGGGCGACGCCTTCGGGGACACCTCCTTCCTCAGCAGCCGCTCGGGGGAGGGTCCCGGGGAGGGCGTGGCACGCCCCCGCTCCCCGCGGCCCGGCCTGCTGTACCGCACCTTCCGCAGCAGCAAGCGCTCCCAGTCCATCACGCGGGCCGACCGCAGCAGCGACTCGCTGGCGCCCCTTGGGGGCTCGCCGACGCCGGTGAAGAACGCCCTGTCGCTGCCCCACCTGAACGAGGAGGCCGGGGAGCGGGCGGCAGGGGTGGCCAAGAGCCTCTCCTCCAGCCTCCTGCAGCAGCCGCCCGAGGCCGACGGCGCCCCCCCCAACGGGGCGGCGCCCGCCCTGGACCCAGAGCAGGAGGAGCGGCGTTTCGGGGTGCTGACCGACCTGCCGTCGCCCCCCGCCGCTCACACCGGGGTGATGAGGCGCACCGAGTCCGTCCTCTCCTTCCACGTCGACCTGGGCCCTCCATGCTGGGCGACATCCTGGACGTCATGCAGAGGGAGGAGGATGACCTCGGGTTCGAGGAGGGCGGGGCGTCCCCTCCGCACAGCGCCCGCAGGGAGGGAGGTGAAGAGGAGGAGGAAAAAAAGGAGGAAGAGGAGGAGGTGGAGGAGGAGGAGGTGGAGGAGGAGAAGGTGGGAGAGTCCCAGCAGCCTCTGGTTCAGCCTCCTGTTGTGGAGGAAGAGGAGAACCACATGGAGGAGCCCAGCACCCCGGACTCCCAGCCCAGAGACCACCCCCACCCAGACAGCTGCTCCATCTCCAGCTCTGGCTCCGCCCCCTTGGGGGAAAAACCACCCGACCAGCTGCAGGGGGGGGACACGGACTGCGCCAACTACAGCTCGCCACCGGGGGAGGACGAGAGCTTCTTCATGGAGGAGGAAGATGACGAAATTCGAGTTTAATGAATCAAAGGAAAAAAGAAAGACTGAGAAAGAGATGCACAGTGCCCAGGACATGTTAAAGAGGCAGCAGGGAACCCCGCGCCCGGGGTGGGCTGAACAGAGACCGAGCAGCTCGCTCTGTCTGGAGACAAGAGTGCGTAGCATCAGTCCTGCTGCAGCTCTGTACCGCCCTGTGGGAGAAAACACCCAACACCCTTCCTGCCACAGGAATGCAGAGGCTGTCTGTCACAGAGCTCTCTCTCCCTCTCTCTCTCCCTCTCTCCATCCCTCTCTCTCTCCCTCTCTCCATCCCTCTCTCCATCCCTCTCTCTCTCCCTCTCTCCTCCCTCTCTCCATCCCTCTCTCTCTCCCTCTCTCACTTCTGCAACCTCAGCACTCTGAATTCTGACCTAGTTTGGTCCAGTCCAGTCATGGGTGCAGTACCTGTCTCCCTACTCCTCAGTACTGGTCTCCCTGCTCCTCAGTACTGGTCTCCCTACTCCTTGGTACTGGTCTCTCTGCTGCTCGGTACCTGTCTTCCTGCTCCTCAAACGTGTGTTTGTCTCAGTGGCCCGCTGTGGTAATGGGAGCTTTGAACAGAGTCCTGCTGGATCTCTCTGCTCTGCTCTGCAAGGCACAGACTCCTGCTCACATTAGACTGGTGCTGGTGTCAGAACTGTGACCAGTTTCCTCTGGAAATCCTGTCATGTTGGAGGTGTATGTGTGCTTGTGTTCATGTGTGTTTGTGCGTGCGTGTGCATGTGTGTGAGTGTGTATGTGTGTGTGAGTGTGTGTGCATGCGCATGTGTGAGCGTGCATGTGTGTATGCATGTGTGTCTGTGTGTGTGTGTACGTGTGCGAGTGTCTGTGTCTGTGTCTGTGTGTGTGTGTGCGTGTGTGCTTGTGTGTTTGTGTGTTTGTGTGTGTGTGTGTGTGTGCTTGTGTGTTTGTGTGTGTGTGTTGCGCAGTGGACGCAGTGCAGATTCTCTGTGCGGTTGGCACAGCCAGAGGAAGTGTGCCAGTGGTTTGAGATGAACAGAAGGCAGGCGGTGCCCTATTTTTTGTTGCTGTTGTTTTTTTCCTCAGACAGGAAGCTGTGCTTCTTTCTTTGAACACAATAACCCGCTGGGGTTTCAGCAGAGTTACCTGCATACCAGGGCTCACAGATATCACTTCTCTCTTTATTTAACTCTGAGGATTTCCTCCAGTATTTCCTTCAGAATTCTGGTGACTAATGCCACCACATGAGGTGGAGCTACAGACATGTTGATGGTATGGAACTAGCAGCGATGGTGGTATAGCCCCCCCTGGTGGGAGAATGCAGACATGCAGCATGCTGAGGTCTACAGCAGCCCTCCCCATGGTGATTCTCTCTTTCTGGGTGTGAAGACTGAAGTACAGCGGACAGTTAAACTACAACAGAGACGTGTGTGGTGTATGCATTTACATATATTTGTGTGTGTGTGTGTGTGTGTGTGTGTGTGTGTGTGTGTGTGTGTGTGTGTGTGTGTGTGTGTGTGTGTGTGTATGTGTACAGGTATTTGTGTGTTCATGTATGTGAGTGTGTGAGAGATTTACATTAACTGTAGTGGCAGTCTTCTGTTATGTGACTTTCCAACATTAATTCAGTCATAATAAAGAGGGTTTCTAATCAATGCGGTCACCTGTATTTTCACTTGTGTATGCATCTGTCAGATTATGATAAGGCATTTTTAAAGTATTACAGTAATGGGAGTGGGGCTCTTTGGGTTGTCTTGAATGTCCTCTGACCTCACCTGATCATTTGATCAGCACAGACAAATACCTGGTGCATCCTGGGAGTTTGAGTCCTGTGAACTGTACCTTCAGTTTCACCCCAAGCACATTATTACTTTCAAGGGAAGAAATAAACCGTGGCATTTACACCCATATTGATCAAATTTACAAAAAAAGTCTTGTTATAGGGGTTTTGTTTTTCTATGTGTGTGTTTTTGTGAATACTTGGGTTTCTGGGACTCTGAGCAACACCCACAGTTTTACCTGCCGTTCGGTTTGGGGATCGATTCGGCGCTGGATCTTCACTGAGTTCACTCAGCCCTCACCTGTCCAACACTAACACTCTTACACAGGTACACTTCAAGGTCACAGTGTAGTTATATGTGGTTTTTGTCACCAAAACAATAATAAAGCATCTGAGGTAGCCTTTGTATTCAGTCCTGCACATCACAGTTTTATAAAAGCACATATACAGGTGGATCAAGGAAACCATTACATGTGTTCACAGTAGAGCCAGAGGACTGGTTCACACTGTACCACATGACCTGCCATCTGATGCATTATTGGATAGTTTTAATATTTGAAGTTATAAATAAGGTCTGGGTATCAGTTGATTAGTAGGGGGCTTTCTGTTTCTGAGTTTCCTTATTGGAAAAGAGACAATACAGGACAGACAAAAAATAATTTGGGTCTTATGGGTGGATTACCTGACTGAGAAAGCTGTGTTCAGGGAGTTTCATTCAGTGTGAAGCCCCAGACAACACTGACTGCTATAGAAATGGATCCAGATTAGAGCTCCAGTGGCATCCAACCTCCTGCATTGCTTTCATATGCAGTTAAAGGAAATACTGTGTCTCCAATTGCCTGTTCATTTACACTGTTAACGTTTGTTCATCACAATGTTTCACACCTGTCTGTGTGTGTGTAGTGATGAAGAGTGACAGTGGAGTGAAGACACAGCTGCAGTGATGCACCCACATCAGAGAGGTCCTTAAATTCACCCTGCAGATGTACACACCACACTGTCTGTGGCTGTGGGACAGAGTGAAAGTTCAGAACTGCAGAAAATACACATAAGGTGCAGCCCTTTGTTTAACACCTCACATTTGGTTCCTGTCCTCTGTAAGACGACTTCCTGCCTCTGTAAGAAGCATTTCCTCCCTTGTCCTTACTCGTACAGTAACTGCTGTATTTTACAATAAAGGAAAAGACAGTTTTCTTTACCACAGAATCAGTGTTTTTGCTCTCCCCCCTTTTTCAAAGACATAAGTCAATTTTTGAGTGTTTTGCTGAAAAATGACTTGTGCTGTTTGGTGTGTCCTTTCCAACCTACAAATCCTCCACCATGCCTAAGAAAAAGAGCTGTCTGAAGCCCATGGATCTCACCAACCGACCGACTGAAGCTAACTACCAGTTAGACTATTCATTTTAGCCAGTTGTTAGCTTGTTCCACAAGCTGATCAATCAGTCAGGGTGATCAGGGTCTGCTGTCCTCCTCCTCTGCTGTCTGGCCTAACTGAGGTCCAGGCTTCCTGTGGATCCTTAGGCCCAAGGTGGCAGGGAGGTTGTAACAATAAATCAAAACACACAAATCCTAATCTTGGTTTTTTCCCTTCTGAAAGTTTTTAGTTTGTATAGTTTTAAGACTTATTTAATTTCACAACAGTAATTCATTGACATTTGAAGAAAAAAAAAGACAACCAGTTCTACAAAACCACAGGAGATACAGTATTTTATTGTATAGAAATGTTTCACTGATCCTTGAGTAACAGGCCACTGGGTCAGATAGAGTAGTTCCTATTATGTCGCGTCAGTGAGCAGATGGATCTTGGGCACCACCCTTTGGAAGGAGACGGTATTACACCTACTTGACGTGACAGACCTGGCAGCAACCGAAATGTCTCGGTGCTGAAATACATTCAGAGTAACCTCCACTAAACTGCACCTGACAGGAGAGAGAGAATAAAGCCATCCATCATTAAGAATACAGACACTCTCAAAAACCTTACCAACATGTAGAAGATTATATTATAATGTGGAAATATGCACAGTAGTATCTGTATTACTGTGTATAATTAAAAGTGAAGACTGGGAGAATAGTAGCCTGTCCTACCCAGGTGTTGGACCAGGTGAGGTTCCTTCTGGTAGAGTGCTGTGTAGAAGGCAGCCTTTAGCACAGGTCCACCTGAATGCAGGGCTTGATACAGCACTCTCATTTTCTCCTGACTGGTCCTTGCAGCGCGGATGTTGGAGTATGCTTCATCCTGAATCAGGTGCTTCAGGGCGTCGGCTATGGGCTCCACCAGAGTAACCCTCTGAATGAGCTCCGCCCTGTGGTCATCCACAAACCGAACGACTGCGGACTGCGGAGCAGGTGCAGACTGAGCTGCTGGGGGAGGGGCAGAGCATAACCGGGGGATTGGCTCTGTAACAGTTCAAGGTTAAAACTACATGCATAGGAATTTTTGTGAAAGATCTCACACATATACATATACAGTGCAATACCCACATACAGTGTGAAGACAAGATGAAAAAAAATCACAACAGTGAATAGTGCTGAGTGTTAAGAACCTTCATATTTTATGTACTGAACAGAAGCCAGTCAAAATGATTTAGTTCAGAAGAGGATTGTTCTCAGATAAAAAGTTGTTTGATGGAATAAGAATATTGCTTTATCTTTAAAGATAAGTACACTTACACACAAGCTGGGCTGCTCCTGCTCTCTCTGAATCTGTATAAATACAGAGAGGGAAAAACAAATCTTCCACTTAAAGTTCATGTCCTCTCATATAAAATCAAAGAAGTGGCTGCGTTTGGATGTGTGGTTTTTGTGACTGGAAACTGCCATATGAATAATCTTTACCATGTTAGAAATGTTTGCCATGAGAGAAACTACTGTATTTGTCTCTATCATAGAGAGAGAACCTGTCACTAATCTCATTTCACATTTCAGTCACATCTGTACAGGAAGCATGAGTAGGCTCTGACCCCACACTGATGTGAGTTTGACAGGACATTATTATTTTTGGTCAGCTCTGTGCTCTGTTCCAGGGCCCCTGCAGAAAGAAGGATCCACTGAAAGGTCACAGAGGGATGCAATGAGCAGGGGAAGACAGACTGACTCCAAAACAGTTGCACTGACAGCTGCATTTGTGTTCTTACCCCCAACATCTTCCTAGCTTTATAATCTCCTGAAACAGAAAAGACAAGACAGTAGTTTCAGATAACACTGTGACAGATGTGAAGTCTTCACTCAAGAGTATGAGGGATTTCATTCAGTTAGAGACACATGCATAAAAATCTGAGTTATGTGGTCCCAAATATACTGCTGTCACTTTAAAAATGAGCTATTCATAAAAGAACAATTCCTAGTCTTGGAACTCAATATGATAGTTGAGGTTGTCTATCAGCCCATATACATTATTTAAAGATCAGTGGATATGTGCAGCCCATGAATAAAGAGCTCCTCAGCTCTTCATTGCAGTTCCAGGAACAATAATGATACTGCAGGGTCACCTGGCTTACACACACCCAGCGCACACCTGACTCCTGGCACTCGAAACTTCCAGGTGGAGTGGAACACCTGAGTGAGAAGGAGAGAGGGAGTGAAAGAGGGAGTTAGGAGAAGATAGCTTATTGTGTCAGCAGAAGGAAATGTGTATGGAGGGGAAGAGGACACTGGGGAAAAAAAGAGAGACAGAGAGCTGGAGGGAAAGCAATAGTAAACTATGAGTGATAAAGACAGAGAGGGAAAAATGAAGTGCAGGTGAAGAATAGTTCAGATTCATATAAAAAGTGAATTGGGTTGGCAGTGTAGCTTAGTGATAATGAGTAGGGCTCATAACCGAAAGATTGCTGGTTTGATTCCCTGCTGGGGCACTGCTGCTGTACCCCTGGGCAAGGTACTTTATCCAAAATTGCCTGAGTAAATATCCAGCTGCATAAATAAATAATATGTAAAACTGTAAGTTATGTAATTCACTCTGGACAAGTGTGTCTGTTAAATGACAATAATGTAATTTATTTATGTAAACCTGCGATTGACTGGAATAAGTTCTAACCTGTAGAAACAGATCCCATTTTCCCAGAATGTACAGGGTTCCACTAGAGTCCAGTGAGTGGAGTCCTGCACAAAAACAGTGCAATTAGCGCTACTGCTGCTAATACTGCAAATACTGCCACTGCTGATGCAACTGCTGCTGCTGATGCTAATATCTCTATTCTTCCACAGTGTCTCATGATTTCAGGGCACCTTTTTATTTTCATTGTAGTCACAATAATTTGCTGTTAAAGCTAGGGCTGCAGCGGTATAGAAATTTCCTTACCGCAGTATTCGAAGAATGCCACCTTGCGGTTTGTGGTAGTACTGCAGCCAAACCCCCCTGTGTTTAATATTCATTCATTTGACGTTACTAGTCCCTTAATATGTTGAAATTGTTGAGCTGAAAGAGTTCAAGGAGTTAAAAATAAACATCATTAAAAAGACTATTTCTGCATGGCATGTCTGTCTTGTCTGTTAATGTTGCCATGATGTACAGTCATATAGTTACATGTTACATGTCATATTCACATTTATTTGAATGCAATATTTACATATTTAATTTGTGTTTTCCAAGCAATTAATGGCATTCTGAAGAGTGTCTAGAGATGAGGCAGCAATTTTAAAGAAATAGCTAGTGTCCAGGCTTAAGCTAGCTACATCCTGTAGAAAAGGCTGGTTAAAACACAAACATAAATTTAAAGGTTTGTTTAAAATTGAAAGGTTTATTTTGAATAAATTACAAATAGAAGTTAAATAAAAATAAGTAGCATACAACGTGCAAATGAACAATTTTTATGCAAATGAAAAATTGTAACAGTTTTTAGTGCAAGTCAACAAGTACCAAATAAATATAACAGTAAATCGTGAATACAGTAGTGCAAAATAAAATATTTACCAAACTAGTCAACAGCAGTGCACATCCCAACAAGATTTTAAGGTAGGCTAATCAACACGGCTTTTTCAATGTATTCGTTTAAATCGTTTAAATGAATTTACTTTTAGACTATTTGTCGGCTTTCAGGTTTCGTTCTGGTGAGGAGAGAATAAAAAAAAAACACGTGTACTGTGGACGTGATCCTTTTCAAAACTGATAGAAAAAAGTGAGATTTCAAAAATATCAGGATCCGTGTAGACAAGGCCACAGACCAAGCCAAAAGCTACATGAGGATGGCAGCACTCTCAGATAAGGGGAAAAAAAAGCTGCTATGACAGTAATGGTGGAGACGGGCTCAACAACAACCTACCTCCCAGCAACTTTACCCTGTCTCTTCACACACTGTGTAGTTCTTACTCCACCAGGGGGTCAACTGTTGCTATAAAGTTAAACTGTTAGTGATGTGAAATGTAAAGAACCAAACTCACCAGAAGGGGGATCAAACTCCATGTTGCTCATCTTTTTCCTCAATGGCAGCACAGATCGCTCTCTGTCTGGGTTCACCACCACCTTCTCAATCAGCTCCTTTTTTCTGCTCAGAAACTCCTTTAAAATCTTGAATTGTGTATGATGGTAAATAGGCATTTGACTCATAAACAACTATATGTATACATACAATAGAGTATTGAAAAACCAGACATTTCCTTGTTAAAAAGTGAAGCAAGCCATTACTTTCAAACACAATCATGGCTTATACTAAATTCAGTTTTTAGTCTGGACTATGCAGTAGTTACATCTACCACTTGGTGGCAGTGCAGAGCACTGTTTAATGTGGTATATGACTCACTCTGTCCTCTTCCAGTGTCACCAAGTCAAACCGCAGTGTGTCACTCACTACAGACCTGCCTGGGCTGTATCCAGAGAATACTGGGCTCTCTGGTCGATTGCCTCTCATCAACCATGACGCCCTCTTACTGGACCATCCATGATCTGATCCATAGTCCCAGGCAGGGCTGCCTGCTTCAGAGGGGACAAGAGTCCTTCTATACTCGCTGTAATAAATCAACAAACTCTGTTACACTGCAAGTTACCTGCATGGTATAAATTAAAATCACTGTATATTGCATGAAGCATTAATACCTTACGAATATGTAATAACCATACATGCTTTGTAATTTAGTATATAGTGGCTTGAACAAAACATTTTCTGTTATTCATATATTGTGCAAACTTTTAAATGGAAAGCATACAGGTGTACATGTGTCATGATTAATCATTGATTACTTGAGTACCCACAGCGTACACAAGTTGCACAGTGACTGTTCACCCGGTGTAATGTATAGGGGATTCAAGTTATTAATTCATAGTTACAATCTAAATGAAGTTTTGCCTGTGGGACAATAATGAATCAAACTCACTAGAAGTGGGAAAATAAATACTGTTACTCCACTTCCTGTATGGCAGTTTGTATCCCTCTGTCTCTGAGTCGACCACAACCTTCGACATCCTCTCTATCAGCTCCTCCTCTCTTCTGCTCCATTCCTCCTCCAGCTGTTTCAGCTCTTTTTTAGTCACTCTCCCTCCTTGAAACCACTGATTCAACCCTGATTCTTCCTTTCTACAGTAAAGTAAGAACCCCTGTTTCTGGCCACCATCTCCTCTATCTTCTCCAGCAGCTCTGTGACCTGAGCGCCATTGTTGTCATTGTTGAGAACATGATACCTGATATCATTAAGGGCTGCCTACAGTGCCACCAACTTGTGCATATTGTTTTTCATTACCAATTCCAAAAAATGGCACTTGTAGAACAGGTTTGTTTCCATGGCAGTGGGTGGGAGGGGCGAAGAAGTGGAGGCCAAAGTCATGTTCTGGCCTGAATGATTGTCATTTTTTCCATTGTATAACTTTTAAGCGTGTGGTTTTATGATATGTTTCATTTTATAACGTTTTATATGATTCACTGACACCTGGTTTACTGAAACTGTAGTAGATGTTGTTATGAAGGGAAACGTTCCATTTCACTAACATTTTAGGAAAAGGACACTGTTTCTCTTGCCATTTCAGTGAGCGGGTGGATCTTGGGCTCCCCCATTGGTCGCTGAGCATGCCGTGTTACCTTCAGGTCCTTCATATCAAGCAGGTGTAATACTGCTTCCTTCCAACAAGGAAAACCACACGCTTAAAAGTTATACACTGGAAAAAATGACAATCATTCAGGCCAGAACATGACTTTGGCCTCCACTTCTTCGCCCCTCCCACCCACTGCCATGGAAACAAACCTGTTCCACAGGTGCAGGTGCCATTTTGTGGGATCGGTAGTGAGAGTTACAGGCTAAAGTTGATCTGCACAGAACTTCTCTACACCTGGAACACTGGGAACAGAGTTGTTTCAAACAGGTATGTGTGGAAGGTAGAAATGTATTTCTCTTCAAATGTTCGTTATATGAATTAAATTTTTTAAGGCAAAAGAATGTTTTTAAATGGAAACCAAGTTATAATTTGTTTATACATGATGCCTGTTTACCTTGCTAAACAGCCAGCCCGTGTTGAAACATTATTTTACTGCTAGCTATGCTAGCCAGCTCATATATTGCTAACTATAACTGTTAGCTAGCTGCAGGTCATTACCTGATGACTGTCACAGTAAGGATGCAATACATGATATGAATTACAATAACAGTAAAAGTAATGTTAATTTCTTAGTTGTGCATTACTCATTCCACCTTCCTACCTCCCCAGTACACACGCACAGAGCAGGAGATAGAGGCAGCAAGACCTTTTTCTATTGAAACCCATATATTGCTTAGTTTTTCAGATTTAAAATACCAAAACCCATATATTGGTTTGTTTTTCAAATTTAAAATGTTGATTGTGTGTGACACTGGGATTGAAACAAGATTTATCTGCACTTTGGTCTGTGGGCTAAACTATGAAATTGACACCACGCGCAAACTGTGCATTGGTAGCCTCACAGATAGTATTTCAGATATGATACCACCCAGAAGATCATCGGCTGCTCACTGCCCTCTTTAAAGGACTTATTCAGCTTTTGATGCCTCAGTAGAGCAGGCCACATTCTGAAAGACCCATCCCACCCTGGACATCATCTGTTTGACCTGCTGCCCTCTGGTAGACGCTTCAGGTCCATCACATCACAGACAAACAGACTTAGGAACACCTTCTACCCCAGAGCCATATGAGAACTGAACACTGACAAACACTGCCACTGACTGTTTGGGACCTGTGTGACTATCAGTACTATAACACTTGCAGTTACATTTATAGAACACTGCACAGATGTTTACATTTCAACTGCACCTTTGTATGTATATATTCCTAATTGCACTACTTCTATCTATCTATCTATCTATCTATCTATCTATCTATCTATCTATCTATGATTTAGTGTGTCTTTAACTGGTCAGTCTACAGAGGAAGGCACAACAGGGCTTTCTCTGTTTACTGTAATAAAGAGCTCTGGATGGTAGGTAGAACACCTCATGTCACTGACTGAGGAGTTGTTCAGGATGTGGTTCACAGTGATCAGTCTCTTATACACAATATTGAAACATATCATGAAACATATCAAGGACATACATTTGAACATACATCCTGTTTAATCACTACAAGAAAAGTATGCATATTGTCCAGAGACTAGAGGCCAAGTTCCAAGCCACCTGTCCTCTTGGCATTCTGAATTTTTTTTTTTTTTTCCACTTGGTTTCAAGTATTTCATTTAATTGTGGGATTTGGAGTCTTTGCACTTTTGCACACAACAGCAATTGCTAGTGTATTTGCCTATAAAAACTTCCCCATCCTTTGTGGGTGTGACACTGCTTAATGACTAACTGCACCTACGGCACAGTTACTTGGGCTACTGTAACATCATAAAATGATAAGAATTGTATACTTTATTTTTATATGGAATAATTATTCATTTTTTTAATATAAATATGTATTACATAACACAAATGCTTAATATTATTCTACATACCGAATAGTATGCTTCTCTCCTGCTGCCTACAGACTGTCAGGGTATCCCATTATCTTATTGGAAAACTGTCATGGTGTTCATAAAACTTGCATTTCTTGAGATTAAGCTGGAAACTGTAGCTTTTCAGGTGATTTCTGTAGCTATATCCACCACATCCACCTAACTCCCATTTCTCATCTCCACCATGTACAAATTGCTCTGTTACCTCAGTTTTGCTCTGTGGATAATTTCTTATGTTGCTCATATATCTCCAATTCATGTGCTACCATCTTCTCTCCCGGCACTTAGATGATGACAGCATGGTCCTATATTCTAAATTAGGGCTGTTACCTCTAAAGAGCAAAAAAAAAAAAAAAATTCCGAAAAGGTTTTTCCCTCAAGCTTCTAGGCAGGTGGAATTCTAACACCTTTTACATGAAATAACTTCTCCCACAATCAAAATGCTAAGAAATCTTTACTTAATGAATTCCTTTTGGGGAGCCACCATTCAGACCAGGCTACCAGTCTTTCCTGGGTCACAAACAGTTCATTTGAACCAATACAGATCCTCCTTTGGCCACATGGATTCTTCAAGTAAATATCCCAGATCTGCTGTGTGGCAGATTTTTCGTTAGTTAAAATGAATATTTAAGTATTCTGGAAAGGATTTACACAATACAAATAAAAAAGAAGCTTAAAGTGCCAATAATTTAACAATAATGCATATACCTTCATAGTTATGATGTTAATTGTAATAAAAGTGACTCATTTTTACAGAGGACACTGGAAACAGAGAGAGGGACAGAAATGGCAGCTGGTGGTGTAACCTTCCTTCAGGGTGAGTTATTCCTGTTTCAGTGGATCAAATAATCATCAAAACCCTTCATATGAAATGTTTATATGAAGATGTTTTAATATGAAGAATCCAGTTGTTTATCTTAAGACCTTACAAACATTAGTGCATCCATCCATCCATCTTTGAGTAGATTTTGTAGATTTTGAGAAATAAATTGTGCACTTTCTCTCTTTTCTTTCTTTCTGACAGGGGAGGAACAGCATCTCTCAGAGCTGAGGATTGTGCTGCTGGGGGGGAGAGAGAGTGGGAAGAGTTCAGCAGGAAACACCATCCTGGGCAGAGAGGAGTTTCAGTCTGGTATAAGAACTGCACAGTGTGTGAAGAGACAGGGTGAAGTAGCTGGGAGGCAGGTCACTGTGGTCGACACTCCAGGCTGGTTGTACATGGTTTTGAAGGCCACTCCACAATTTGATAAACAGGAGATTTTGCGCAGTGTGTCTCTGTGTCCCCCTGGACCCCATGCTCTCCTCTTAGTCATTGATTTCAGCTCGTCATTCACAGAGATCGACAGGATATCAGTAGAGGAACACCTGCAGCTTCTCAATAAGAGAGTCTGGAGACACACTATAGTGCTGTTCACCTGGGGAGACTGGCTGGGAGACACAACCATTGAGCAGCACATTGAGACTGAAGGAAAGGCCCTCCAGTGGCTTGTCGAGAAATGTGGGAACAGGTATCATGTTCTCAACAATGTGAACAGGGGTGATGGCACTCAGGTCACAGGGCTGCTGGAGAAGATAGAGGAGATGGTGGCAGGACATGGTGGCTGTCACTATGAAATGGATAGAATGCTCTTACAGGAGGTGGAAGAGAAGAGGAGGGCAGTGGAAGACAGAGCGAAACAGAGGCTGATGAAGGTGCAGAAACAGAGGAAGGCTCTCAGAAGACTCTTCAATGGTAAAGAAATTAATTTGTAACTTCTAGTAAATATGAATTCATGACATTTAGTATTATATATATGTATATATATATATATGTTGTATAAATTAGAGGTATGCTTGATTATTTAATTGTGTAAGACCATTTATTGCTGTACATTGTATTTTCACAGAGACACATATCTGTTCTTGCTTCCTACTGACTCTCCACTGTGCTGTACACTGATGAACAGAAACTCTTGTCCCAGGAGTATCATTCCTGAGTGTTTGTGTCCCACACAGTTAAAGATTAGACCCAATAGTCCACCTGTATGTTGCTCACAGTGTAAAGATCTGCAGGGGCCTGAAACAGAAAGCCAAGTCTGACCTGATGCACACACTTTTATAGTCAAACCAAACCCAGGCCAAAGATGATAACTTTATCTGTTACCCAACCTGGCCGGAACCTGACCTAGCAAGGGGAGGCCACTTGCATGAAAATTAATTACCAAACTGGCTACCGATAATAATGAAATCAAATAAAATCACATTCAGCAGTTTAAATGTATCAGAATTTTACCAAAACCTCCTCTTCTCCTTAAAACATAATGCACTCAGGGAATAAATATCTGTACAAAAACAACTAACAAATGAACACAATACATTCTATCCTTTTTTGGAAAGCATTGCACTATACAGTGAAGGTAGTCTTCAGGTAAACAAACAAAAATTAGAAAACTTCAGCTCAACAGCTCAACAAAATGAACAGTCATTTTTGGGAAAATTTAAGGCAAGTAGAACTAAAATAAGTTCTTCCTGTCCAAATAAGTAAGTGAAAAACTTAATCAGTTTTTCAAGCTTGATATGCTTAGGGAGCCTTCCTATGTTAATTCCCTTTTGTGTGTATGTTATTCATTCAAAATTATATATTAGGTCGGATTTTAGAAATCAATGCATTCAAAACCTGGCTTCCAGAAATGCTGAGCTCAACCCGACCTGAGCCTGAGTGCTGTAATGCATTTCGAGGTCCAAACTGGGCAGAACCTGACACTTTTCATGGGGTCCTGATGGGTTTCAGTCGGGTTGCAGGGCATTATCACTGTGTTAATCACAACTTCTCCACTATTCCAAAGCATACCACACTTACAGAGGGCAGCTCATCTCAGAGGTGGATGTCTGTTAAGATTCCTAATCTGGACTGAAATTGTGCTCTTTCTCTCTGACAGGGGAGAAGCTCCATCTCTCAGAGCTGAGGATTGTGCTGCTGGGGGGGAGAGAGAGTGGGAAGAGTTCAGCAGGAAACACCATCCTGGGCAGAGAGGAGTTTGAGTCTGGAGTAAGAACTGCACAGTGTGTGAAAAGACAGGGTGAAGTAGCTGGGAGGCAGGTCACTGTGGTCGAGGCTCCAGAATAACTCCTCCACCAGCTCCAGGCTGGTGGAGGAGTTATTCTGTGAAGGGAACTCCTGCCGTAGATAAACAGGAGATTGTGCGCAGTGTGTCTCTGTGTCCCCCTGGACCCCATGCTATCTTCCTGGTCATTGATTTGAGCTCATCATTCACAGAGGCACACATGATATCGGTGGAGGAACACCTGAAACTTCTCAGTGAGAGAGTCTGGAGACACACTATAGTGCTGTTCACCTGGGGAGACTGGCTAGGACACACAACCATTGAGCAGCACATTGAGACTGAAGGAAAGGCCCTCCAGTGGCTTGTAGAGAAATGTAGGAACAGGTATCATGTTCTCAACAATGTGAACAGGGGTGATGGCACTCAGGTCACAGAGCTGCTGGAGAAGATAGAGGAGATGGTGGCAGGACATGGTGGCTGTCACTATGAAATGGATAGAATGCTCTTACAGGAGGTGGAAGAGAAGAGGAGGGCAGTGGAAGAAAGAGTGAAACAGAGGCTGATGAAGGTGCAGAAACAGAGGAAGGCTCTCAGAAGACTCTTCAATGGTAAAGAAATTAATTTGTAACTTCTAGTAAATATGAATTCATGACATTTAGTATTATATATATGTATATATATATATATATATATATGTTGTATAAATTAGAGGTATGCTTGATTATTTAATTGTGTAAGACCATTTATTGCTGTACACATTGTATTTTCACAGAGACACATATCTGTTCTTGCTTCCTACTGACTCTCCACTGTGCTGTACACTGATGAACAGAAACTCTTGTCCCAGGAGTATCATTCCTGAGTGTTTGTGTCCCACACAGTTAAAGATTAGACCCAATAGTCCACCTGTATGTTGCTCACAGTGTAAAGATCTGCAGGGGCCTGAAACAGAAAGCCAAGTCTGACCTGATGCACACACTTTTATAGTCAAACCAAACCCAGGCCAAAGATGATAACTTTATCTGTTACCCAACCTGGCCGGAACCTGACCTAGCAAGGAGGCCACTTGCATGAAAATTAATTACCAAACTGGCTACCGATAATAATGAAATCAAATAAAATCACATTCAGCAGTTTAAATGTATCAGAATTTTACCAAAACCTCCTCTTCTCCTTAAAACATAATGCACTCAGGGAATAAATATCTGTACAAAAACAACTAACAAATGAACACAATACATTCTATCCTTTTTTGGAAAGCATTGCACTATACAGTGAAGGTAGTCTTCAGGTAAACAAACAAAAATTAGAAAACTTCAGCTCAACAGCTCAACAAAATGAACAGTCATTTTTGGGAAAATTTAAGGCAAGTAGAACTAAAATAAGTTCTTCCTGTCCAAATAAGTAAGTGAAAAACTTAATCAGTTTTTCAAGCTTGATATGCTTGGGAGCCTTCCTATGTTAATTCCCTTTTGTGTGTATGTTATTCATTCAAAATTATATATTAGGTCGGATTTTAGAAATCAATGCATTCAAAACCTGGCTTCCAGAAATGCTGAGCTCAACCCGACCTGAGCCTGAGTGCTGTAATGCATTTCGAGGTCCAAACTGGGCAGAACCTGACACTTTTCATGGGGTCCTGATGGGTTTCAGTCGGGTTGCAGGGCATTATCACTGTGTTAATCACAACTTCTCCACTATTCCAAAGCATACCACACTTACAGAGGGCAGCTCATCTCAGAGGTGGATGTCTGTTAAGATTCCTAATCTGGACTGAAATTGTGCTCTTTCTCTCTGACAGGGGAGAAGCACCATCTCTCAGAGCTGAGGATTGTGCTGTTGGGGTGGAGAAAGAGTGGGAAGAGTTCAGCAGGAAACACCATCCTGGGCAGAGAGGAGTTTGAGTCTGGAGTAAGAACTGCACAGTGTGTGAAAAGACAGGGTGAAGTAGCTGGGAGGCAGGTCACTGTGGTCGACACACCAGGCTGGTGGAGGAGTTATTCTGTGAAGGGAACTCCTGCCGTAGATAAACAGGAGATTGTGCGCAGTGTGTCTCTGTGTCCCCCTGGACCCCATGCTATCTTCCTGGTCATTGATTTGAGCTCATCATTCACAGAGGCACACATGATATCGGTGGAGGAACACCTGAAACTTCTCAGTGAGAGAGTCTGGAGACACACTATAGTGCTGTTCACCTGGGGAGACTGGCTAGGAGACACAACCATTGAGCAGCACATTGAGACTGAAGGAAAGGCCCTCCAGTGGCTTGTAGAGAAATGTAGGAACAGGTATCATGTTCTCAACAATGTGTACAGGGGTGATGGCACTCAGGTCACAGAGCTGCTGGAGAAGATAGAGGAGATGGTGGCAGGACATGGTGGCTGTTACTATGAAATGGACAGAATGCTCTTACAGGAGGTGGAAGAGAAGAGGAGGGCAGTGGAAGAAAGAGTGAAACAGAGGCTGATGAAGGTGCAGAAACAGAGGAAGGCTCTCAGAGCACTTTTCAAATGTGGGTTTATTATATGTTTAACATTAAATATGCACTAATGTCAATGAAATATTATTTAAGTCTCATGACATATATTATTTATGTCATCTGAATAAGAAATGTGTTTCATTATTTAATTGGTTTTGCCATCATTTACCACTGAACACTGCAGATTCACATGAACGTACAACTATTCTTATTTTCCCCTGGCTTTCCATTGTGCTGTATACCTGGGGACAGAAACTCTGGTCCCGGGAGCATCAGCCCTGACTTTCTGTGTCCTACACAGTTACAGCACAGACACTCCAGGGAGGCCCTGCTGTTCACTTTAAACACTCACTGAGTTTAGATCAGCCTCTACTGAGAGACACTGATCAGAGCCCTGAGTGTGAGAGCAGTCTGGACTCTCTGTTACAGAGGGATGAACAGCCCCCGTACTCACTGTGCACTGGGGAGACACAGAGAACAGCTGGGGGTCACTACACTAGTCTACTTCCTAAAATGTTGAATGAAAAGGAAAAAACCAAGATGATGCAGAGTTAATAATTTTCCAGAGATATTTATATATGAACACTTTCATCAGATCTAGTTGAATTTGTGAGTTTCTTGGATAAAATTTTAGCAGAAACGTTACAATGTATTCATAACTGCCAAAAAAAACTTTCATTCCATATTTTAATTTCACACTGGATAATGTATGCTATCAAATGACAAATACATATTGATCATAATAAAGCTAACCACAAACTAACCACAAATTTACTATTAGTCAAAACCACTCCACTCTTACAGAGAGAAGCTGATCTTGGAAGTCAACATCTATTCACAGACCTGTTAAAAATATAGTGTGTTCTTTCTCTCTTACAGGGGAAAGCAATCATCTCTCAGACCTGAGGATTGTGCTGTTGGGGGGTAGAAGGAGTGGGAAGAGTTCAGCAGGAAACACCATCCTGGGCAGAGAGGAGTTTGAGTCTGGAATAAGAACTGCACAGTGTGTGAGGAGACAGGGTGAAGTAGCTGGGAGGCAGGTCACTGTGGTCGACACTCCAGGCTGGTGGAAGATGTCTGTACAGGACACTCCAGAGCTGGATAAACAGGAGATTGTGCACAGTGTGTCTCTGTGTCCCCCAGGACCCCACGCTCTCTTCCTGGTCATTAATGTGAGCTCATCATTCACAGAGACACACAGGAGATCAGTGGAGGAACACCTGGAGCTTCTCAGTGAGAGAGTCTGGAGACACACTATAGTGCTGTTCACCTGGGGAGACTGGCTGGGAGACACAGCCATTGAGCAGCACATTGAGACTGAAGGGAAGGCCCTCCAGTGGCTTGTCGAGAAATGTGGGAACAGGTATCATGTTCTCAATAATGAGAACAGGAGTGATGGCACTCAGGTCACAGAGCTGCTGGAGAAGATAGAGGAGATGGTGGCCAGAAACATAGGTGGTCACTTTTCTGTAGAACAAAAGGATGAGGGGTTGAATCAGTGGTTTAAAGGAGGGAGCGTGACTAAAAACGAGCTGAAACAGCTGGAGGAGGAATGGAGCAGAAGAGAGGAGGAGCTGATAGAGAGGATATCGAAACTGGTGGTCGACCCAGAGACAGAGGGATCCACATGGCCATTCAGGAAGCGGAGGGGAAGTATGGAGGTTATACCCCCTCTATGTGAGTTTGATTTATTATGGTCCTACAGGCTAAATTACACACCTACAGCTTAGCTGCAGTTTACATTCAGAGAATAATCTCCTCACTTAGCTGAGCACATCTGCTTCACACTTTCTTATCATCTGTGGTGATAATGGGTCGACCAGGCCTTGTATAGGTGCAGTTTTAACCACCACTGCACCAAAGTACTAAGCTTGTAAGGTGATTTCATATTTGAAATGCAGTAATACTTAAGTGAATATACAGGTATGCTCATTGTCTCAGAGAATACCTACCATGTGTTACAAAGTAGCCTCCCAGGCTCAAAATAAAAATGCAACTTCCCAGGCTCAACAGAGAAAGATGCTAAATGACTGTAAAGGAAGTCTTGTAAGTCCCCTAAGTCAGTGTTGTGTGTGAGTGGAGAAACTCGACCCAAAACCTGGCACAAAGCAGACCTTCCCACATCCCACAGCAACCGGAGCCAGTGGTGGGTTTGACATTTAATTTATTGTATTTAAAACAATGGCACAGAGGGGACGGTCCAACTCCCTGGAAAACAAATAAAAAAACAGACAGGGTGAGAAAAGTCCAGTCCTGGACCCAGACAAGAAGCAGAGGGGCTACAAACCAATCAACCCTAGGGAACTCACATGGAACAGGTGACCTCAAAATGTAGGTCTGTGAGTCCCAGTGACAATTAACAGTGTTAACTAAGTGGCTAAGTATTATGTTTGCTAATATATTATGTGCAGAGTAACTAGCAGGACACAATATTATGTTTGCTGATATGTATATATCACTATTATTATATTATTATATTATTATTTACAGAAAGTTGAGGGGCAGCATCCATCACCCCCCAACAAGTATGATTAATTCATTATCTTTCACATCTACATTTCAACTCTACATTAATAGCCACGTTATTTCACCTTCTTCACCTTATTATAATGACCAAGGTTCTATGCAGTTACACTGGAATTACTACAACACTCATATACATCCACCTCTGCCTTAGGCTCTACCTCAGGCTCTGCCTCAAATATCACTTGTAGCATTTTTACAAATTTAAATGAAATGACTGAATGTTTCAGAGAATATATTAATGACTCATTGGGAATACAGTGCAGGTAACTTGTGGTAAGAGAATATAATGACATTAATGATATTTCAGCACCTGAAACACTATCCCCTAAAGGAATTTCTCATGTCTCAAAACTGCTTCCTACTAAACTATAAAATAAATTTTAAAAATGTCTTCTAATGGTTCAACGCACTCATTATCTCTACCAGCTAGCTTGTACCTTGTCTGGCCAACCACTGTAACCTGGTCACGCAGTGCTTCTAATATTGTTGACTACTTAGGTTTTTTTTTCTTGTGTTGTACTCTACCTCACTTGTTGGTTTGGATAAAAGTGTCTATCAAATGAATAAACGTAAATGTAATGTAAATTTCAATGAACAGAACAGCTCATTGCCTCAGAGAATGCAGTGCAGATAACTTGCAGTGAAACAGGGCTTACTATTCTGTTGCAGTGAGTGGGGGGACTTCAGCCCCCTCTGAAGCAGACAGCTCTGTGTGGAACCATGAATTGGCTCATAAAATGTCCAGGAAGAAGGTGTCATGGTGGATGAGAAGGAATCAGCCAGAGAGCTCAGCAACGTCTGGACTTGGAACAAGGAGTTCTGTGATGAGTGAGGCAGAGAAGAGCCTAGAAGAGGACAGAGTGAGTGACACTCCACACTGAACACTGCTCTGCGCTGCCACCATGTGGTAGACTTCATAACTGTAGATTTAACCATATCCAATTACCGCAAATTATCCATAAGTTGCTGTTGAGTAAAGAAGTGTTGTTTCACTGCTATGTAGTATCGTTGGTAAATGTGGTTTGTGTGAACCTGAGGCTTATTCACAGTCACTCCCATTTCAAACAGAACTTTGAAGAGAAATGGAGCAAAAGCAAGGTGGAGCTGGTAGAGAAGATGCCAAAAGTGGTGGTTGAACCAGGGACAGAACAATCCACATGGCCATCCAGGAGGAGGAGCAGCAGCATGTAGTTTTCCTCTTCTAGTGAGTTTGATTCTATTAGTTTTGATAGCAGACATTTAAACAGACAACAGTTTAAAATTATTACATAGTACATTACAGTTTTTCACAACCTTTTACACAAGTTTCATGATATTATATTTTCTCAAAACCATAAACACAAAACCAAAAATTCACTCTACTGGCCAAACCTCAGACATAATGAGACACACTATTCAAAACCCGTGATCTACCATATAAATGAAACTTTGGCTTCAGATGGCACACAAAAGCCATTAAATAAATAAACACTATTATTAATTGTTAATATGTAACCACATGCTTTTTCAGTATTACTCTTATAAATTTTGCAGTTTGCAACAGCATACTACTGTAAAACTGTGTAATTCATGTATAGAATATGCTCAAGTGTAAAAACAACACAAATCACAATTTTCAAAATTTCATCCTCAGAATTACAACAGAATTTTCCAGTAGTCAAGAATAAAAACAAAAACCAAGCAAAAATAATTCAACTAAAGTAAGAAAAAAAAAAAGGTTTAATCAGCCTTAGTATCCATGGGTCTGGCCCTGACCATGGGCTGTGTCAGGCCTGATGTTTTTGTCTACGTTACAGGCATGTTTTCCATGACCAGGCAGTGGGGGAAATACCCCCTGGTATGTTTTATCAACCCCTAGCAGGACTCCAAATTTATGTCCCCACAAGCCTCCTCTACAGTCTGGAAAAGGTTTTCCCACTCATAAGGGTTTTTTTTTTCATATCGTTATGAGAAAAACTCCTCTATAAGGTTAAAGAATGGCAAAAAGGTAGAAAACAGAGATTTGTCAGTTTGTCCAGTTGCAGATCAAAGCAGCCTGGTGGAAACTAACAGTATGCCAAATGATAATGTCATTTGTAGAGGCTGGTCTCCCTGGCTCACTCTGCTCCTGGTGGAGGACCCATGGTGACAGCACCCTCTGAAGGGGGCAGTTCTGTGTGAGAAGATGAGATGGGCCATGTATGGTCCAGTGAGAAGGAGTTACAGCGGATGAAAAGGAATCACGAAGAGAGTTCAGCGTCATCTGGATTTGGAAGAGGAAGTCCTGTAATGATTTCTCCAGAGATGAGACAGAGACATCTGACAGGGTGAAACTGGATGAGGGTAGAGTGGGTGAAATGTCACACTAAATACTGCTCTGCACTACAACCAAACCATTACTTTTTTTAATATAGTTTTGTAGGAGATAGTTTTTTAGTCATGAGAAATTCCTTTAGGGGGGAAGTGTTTCAGGTGCTCAGGTGAGAGCGGAAGAGCTGTGTCTTGAAGTTGATGTTTCTTGAAGATAGAGAGGGACTCAGCAGAACAGATGAGGTGAGAAAGTCCTGGATAGTGATTTAACACCACGATACGACGGGACCACCAGACACCGTTCGGTGGCATAGCATATGTTCCCTCCCGAGCATAGCAGTCGGTTGCAGCAGTGAGTTCAGGTTAGGTACTTAGTAGGGCTGGGCAATATAGCCATCGCGATATATCGCATAGCTATTTTTAGCGCAATAACAGCTATCCCCGGTATGTGGCGTTAGGTTTCTTCCCGTATTGTTTTCCCTTTAATCATACCTGATGTGGGAGCACACCTCCAAAGTTCAGTGAAATGCTTCCGGGGCAGAAAAATATCACTTGTATCTATATGTTGGTTAACTTACCTATTAGCTTTGAAAAACACATAGCATATGTTTTCACTCTTTATCTTTGTAGCCATGTGTTTCTATCTATCACATGGAAGCAGCATAGTGCTGTTGCTGTGATATCAACATTGAAGAGATACGAGTAGTGTTTTTTCCCCCGGAAGCATTTCACATGGCCTCGGAAAACCGGAGGTGTGCACCCGCATCAGCTATGACTAAAGGGAAAACAATACGGGAAGAAACCTAACGCCGCATACCGGGGATAGCTGTTATTGCGCTAAAAATAGCAATTCGATATATCATGACGGCTATATAACCCAGCCCTAGTACTTAGGTACAGTTCTGACACAGCATGCCAACTTCCATTCAAACTCCCTTGCTTCTCCTCTTTCAGCAGAAGGAAAGATTTCCAGTGAAGGAAATTGTCCTGTTCATTTGCCCTAGATCTTTGTCGAGTTTTAAACCATCAGATTGTACCTCACCATAAAGCTTTTCCAGTGAAGCTATTCTATTGCTTTACTCTGATAGTTACAGATGCTTACAGTCATATCCTGCATTAGCCTAAGTACAATGTTTGCTTTTTCAATCTGGCATAAAGGTTTTGGGGATTAAAGAATGGTCTTCATGACCATTTGCTACTGCTGGGTTTTTGGGTTGGGGTCTTAACTGAGTCGCAGTCAGAAGTCAAGAGAACAGTATGACTGTATTAAAGTACTGGATGATCTTGACTGCAGTTCACGTCCTAGCATGAATGCACTGTAAAAATGGTTTGCCAAATGTTTTTTTTTCCTTTTTACAGACATTACAGGGGTATTGTTGGGGGGCATTTTGTAGGGGTTATTTCATGAAGGTACAACATTTGTATCTGTTCAGAGAGGGCTGGTGTTTTCTGGTCTGTGTTTTGTGATATATTTGTCAGTATGTCAGTATCTTGCACTGTATTCCATTTCTCATATAAATATTAAGCTTCATGCACTGGTGTTGACAGGTCTGTATACAGTACCAGTCAAAGGTTTGGACACACTTTTCTTTATTTTTACCATTTTGCACACAAATGGAATTATGCAGCGACCAATAAAGTGTTATAAACAAATAAAAATCTTATATTTTATATTTTTCAGAATAGATTTCAAAGTTTTCAAAGAAAACCTAAATTGAAAATCCATATCCAAGCCAATAATACATATAGAAATTTTTAAACAAACAACATCTATTTATAAATTAATTCACTTTTTGTCATTTATTCATTTTTAAATAGGTTAACTCATTACACAAGTTTACTCACATTTTCTCTTTCCCCCTGAAAATAAAAAGAAACTTCACACATTGACCTCAATATAAAGGTACACATTCAAGGAAAATAATAATAAGAAAAAAATCTTTAATATCATTACCCCTGAGGGTGCGTGGAGTGGAGGCCAACAGTGGTGACCTTGCATGTGAGAAAATGTCGCTGTAGCGCACGAATGATGGTCAATCCTGCGGGCAGATGCCACTTCCGAAGTGTTGTTCGTCTGATGAAAGTTGTCCCACAATCATATCCCAAATAAAATGACTTAACCAGTGATCTTAAGGTCAAACACACAAAATTCATGCACACCAACTAATCATAAACCAGTATTACTTGATGTAAAAATGTACAGTAAAGAGAGTATTCAAATAAGAGGTGGGTGTAGTCATTCAGAATATGCAACAGGCCCAACGTGATGTTGTGTTTTCGTTAAGCGTACTTTCATTCATGGAATGGTTGCCAGAGCACTTTTTAAAGGTGGGTTCATTTTCTGTGTTACATATCAAACTGAAATGCCTTCAGTTTACAAATATACCAAATTCCCATGTACAAGTCATATATTTTCTGTTCATGCATATATTTCTGAAAATACCACTCTGCCGCAAATATTGATATTAATGATGCGCCACCCTCATTAAAACTGTAGTCAAAAAGGTCATTTTTGTCATCAATGTTCAATTTAGTCATAGTCAGTTAAAAAAGCGGGTAGCTCTGTGTGTGAGGATAAATTGGCTTATAAACAGTCCAGAAAGAAGTCATGTTATGGTGGATGAAAAAGAATCAGCCAGAGAGCCCAGTTTCAACTGGATTTGGAATGAGGAGTTCTGTAATGAGTAACGCAGAAAGGTTTGACTTCATGACACCCAAAGAGAAGAGTGAGGATGGTGATGCTGACAGTGTGACCATGCATTATTGTGAATCATTCGGTCCTTCTGCCCTCTGTTGAGGAGGCTTTGGTTGGTAACAGGAGTTTGTGGTACTGTATGTGTGCCTGTGTTTACCATTGGATGCTCTGTTATAGACCGAGCCCCATCAAGAATATTGACAGTAAGCAATAAAATCAGAAAATGTGTACCTTCAGCAATGCCAGAGACATAATTTCCAAAGTACAATGTACAGGGCTGATTATCTCGTCCATATATTGAGTATCTGTGGTGACACTTCAAATTAAACACTCCTCTGCACTGCCACCATGTGTTAGACTGCTACCCTATCCAGAGCAACTTTACATGTCTTATATTTTTACATTATCCATTTATACACCTGATTATTACTGAGGTAGGGTGGGTTAGCTACTTTGCACAAGGGTAACTCCAACACCACAAAGCTGTCAATGTACCTCATGTAATTGTAATTCACTTTAAAATGATTGCTAAGGTGCAGGGCCATCAAAGGGTTAATAGTTGTCTGAAGAACTGTGATAAAGTGTTCCAAATATTTTTAGATTGAGACCTAAAGACCTTCTTCATGCAAGATTTTTGTTTAATATATGTTTAATATTTTCTTCCTTATAGCAAATAAAATTGCATCAGATGTCCCTGATGTATTTTTTGTTTTGCTTTGTTAATGCTGTGATGTCTGCATGGTCCCTGTCTCATCACCTGGTGCATTCATCATCTATCCTGGTGTGGCCTGCTGAACTCACTGTGTCAGCAGGTGGTGGGATGGTGCTGCATTTAACACAATGGACCTGAGCAGAGAAACTGCATGGAACTGAGCTGATAGTTTAATCATACAGTGGATTAAACTGAACTGATAGATGATGTGGCACACATTCAAGGGGGCACTGTATTTTAGTTTGGGTATTTCATTCATTTTCATTCCTTTGGTATGTTAAATGAGATCTCAGGTATTTTTTGTACATTTTATCCACTATTCGATTTTGGACTCACAATTCAGACTGATTGTTAATATATTTTTTCATATTGAACATAAAGCAGAACCAAGTGTGATAAGCTCAATATTCTTTTTTTTTTTCTTTCCATTAAATTTAACTCACAGGTAACCTGAGCTGTGTGTTGGGTGCAATGTGTTTCAGTAATTTTAGAGGCTAGAACTGTTCCCACACAGGTATAGCTATTGGCTTGTCGAGTGGTCTACATTTAGAATTCCAAAACATAGAAACAATTTTAAATATTACCCACGTTAAATTTTAGAGCAAAATATCCATAATTCCTTCCCCATAAATGTGAATATAGAATTTTCAATGACAAAAAATTAATAGATCAATAAATGTACTGTGTTTAATCTAAGGAATATTTTGGTTTGATAATTAATCTTCTCCAGTCATGTTATTTTCTCATCATCTTATTCTTTTGCCTTTAATACAACAAATAACTTCCATTCCTTTCCATATTCTGTTGCTCACATCCATGCTGGTGCTTAGGGTATGCCATCTTACCAGAAACAGTTAGATGAGACATGGGTGAGATGAGAGATGGTTTAAAAGCTGTGTGATGTCATACTCTGTAGAGCAAATATGAAAGTCATGGAGACCATCCCCTGATGGATGCCAGGGTTCTAGGTCCATAAAAAGCTGAAAACCACCTGCTTGTTTGTGTGCATCAGTTCATAGCAGATGCAGCACAAAACATTGATGTTCATGTAATTTGCACAAATGGGTATTAGACTGGACACTATGGAAGGTGGGCCCCGGGGAAAGGTGTATGAGAATACACAGACAAGCATCACAAATACAGTCTCCGCAGGAAATGGCTGGGTGTTTCACTGGCAGCACAAAAAAAAGAAAACCAAAACCGCCTTTCAGGCAGGAAGGCTGTTTACCAGCAACACTTAGTGGGGACAGGCACAGGTCAAGAAACAGATCAGTTACTCATCCAAAAAACAGTCAAACAGAGAATTTACATTTCAAGCTCACAGCTAACAATTCATTACACTGGTCCTCCTAACTTCCCACATGCAGTGCAGGTTTCTGAGATCTTTTATCAGCTCTTAATGAAAGGCAGCTGAGTCCAGGTGGGGCTGGTCTGTTGCTCTCGGCTGGGAAGTGTAGCCCACAGGAGAAACAGCACTTTCCCTTGATCACAGCTCCCCTGGTTGCATCACAAATGATACATTGATATTATATTCTTGTGCACTCTGATCTAAATGGACCCTTGTAAACTAGGAATTTAAGAATAGCAAAACATAATACAAAAGTCACTTTCACTTTCTCTCCCTGCATTCGCATTCAGAACACAGACTCTACCTGAGGAGGCTCCATTTTGTGGGATTGTCTGTGAGCGTTACAGACTCCAGTGCTTTTACAGAGAGCTGCTGCATGCTGGGAAGACTGGGACCAGTGAGAGAGGTGATGTTTCAGCCAGGTATGTGAGGAAACTCTTTTTTCTGTATATCTCTCTAAACTGGAACAAACAGCATAAAGAACTGTAGAAATACATCACTTTAGACTGTGACAGTGAAGAACAAAGTTGTACTTGTATTGTGACTAACATACGATATATCATTTCCTGATAACAATGAGTAATCTATAAATAAAAGATTCTGTATGGGCTAAATTAACATCCAGGACTTTTTAGAAGAATCAAACCTGTTCGTCATAATCTGTCATAAGGGGTCTGCTTCACTGAGTTCAGCCTCATTAATTTATGACAGTGTGATCATTCTGTGACAAACAGGTAGAGCAGAAAAACCTATCTGTATGTACAAGTAAAGAGGATGGTAAACACCATAAACCAGAATAACAAAAACAAGTCAAACTGCTCTCAGATACAGCGCTGATCCCTGTTTGCTGTAATCTAAAGCACTGCATGACAGTGATTTCTGTTTACCTCAAACCTGCGTGAAATGCAAAATCTACAAGGTGGCAGGAGGCAGAAACAACCCGAAAGCTAATTTAAACACCCACGCCCACAGGTTTCTTATTAAACCAGCAGTGCAAAGACAGACCCTCTGTTTCCACAGTTTGAATAGTAAAGATGGCTGCTACTGAAAATAGCAGAATACAGACCTGACTGGTTCCTGTAACAGTGCAGAGGCAGGTATTGTTTTAAATTAGTAGAACACATGGGGAGGTATAGATCTGATTTCATACTAAACCCTGATTTGCCGTGAGTGTCTTTAATTCTCCACACCCTCTCTAAAGCAGAAGACCCTGTGCAGCCACTCCAGTCTGACCAGAAATACAGAGTTCCCTCCATGCCTGCAAAGTGTGATCACTTTAAACATCCTTTATACTTCTGTGCATCCAGATATGAGAAGGAAATGTTTGTATGTTAAATGTAATGGATGGCTACAGTCTGATTAGGAATATTGCTATTTCTACTGATTAAGACTGTGATTAATGAATGATATCTTGTAGATTGTGAGGTAGGCGAGGGTCCCCTCATCACTCTGCCCTCAGCACCCTGACTCTATCAGTCACTCAAATGACTTTAGGGAGATGCACTAATCCTTAGTTCAGTGTTTTCTCTCTTGGTGCACTATGGGATATGTAGTGTAAAACATAGTAGTGGGTTGGCATGTGAGTATATGAGAGGACTGCATTCATCCTCTAGCCTGCTGCATGGGGATGCCAGCGGTGAGGAGAGCTTAATGTGGAGATGGAGATTCCAAAGTCAGGGGGATAACGGGGGGAATGCGAAATACGTATATACAACAAGGAAAAACAAATTTAAAATGGTCCACGTCTCCTGCGCTTATTACAAGCAAGAAAGGGGGAGGTCAGAGAAGTGTATTGGATTCTGTCTGGAAGAAATTATAGCTTTCTTTATTGAACAGTGCAGGTTCTGTGTTGTGTAGTGTCCACTCTCTCTTTTAAACAATAGCTAAGTTCTGTGTTGAACAGTGCCTAAACTTTGTGTTGAATGGTGTCTAAGCTCTGTGTTCAATACTGTAGTGTGTATTGAGAACATTAAGTTAAATGATTGAATCTGTTAAACACTTCAGAGAACCATTTCTCTCAGCTTTCTAACCTGCATAGGTAAATCTTACAACATTTGAGAGTCACACACCCACATGCGCACACTTGGTGTATTTCTGATCTGCTTTAGGCATGCACATATATTTTTGCCTAAATTTTTGCTCACTTTGAGCACTCCCTCAAAATGACTGCGTAATCTGTCTGAGGTTTACCCAGTCGAGAATAAGGAGATTTCACTTGCCCTCGGCTGCTCGCTTCACATTGCCCTTAGTTCATAGGCTTCTGTTCCAACACAAGTGACAGGTTTGTACTACGTCTCAGTTACACAGCACTTTCAGTCTTTTTAAATGAATGTTGCTCAGGTAAGGGAAGCAAAACCAACCTCGACACAACCAGGTTACATAACTGTTGCAGTGATTCCTCTTGTAATAGTTACTCTTGTGTAGGTCATTGTCATGCCCAAAAAAAAAAAAAAACACAACACAAGCTTAATCAAAGTCAGAACAGTCCGAGTCAGTAGCCAAAGCAGCAGTAGCGAACAACCAACAATATCCAAAACGGCAGGCAAAAATCAGTATCTTGATTACTGGCAGAGGTCATTACCAGGAAGACAGACAAGCAAATGGCAGGCAGGAATCAGGGTCAGTACGGGCAAAAAGTAGTCAGGCAAACAAGTCAGCAAAAATCCAGGGCAGTAGGCAAAGGGGTAATCCAAGACAAGCAGAGTCTGCAACGAACAAGAACAGAACATGCTTTCTAACAAAGGCAGGAACAAACCAGGTAAGGTACTGAGACAATCTGGCATTGAACAAAGAAAACAGCAGGGTATTTGTAGGCAGACAAATAATGAGGGGACAAGACACAGGCGTGCAGAAACAAGCTTCAGGTGACGGGTGTGGCAGAGTAACAGGAGGCGGGGAGGCAGGCGGGACAAGGAAACACATGGACCTGTAAACAAATACAAAACCATCTGCAGGACAAAAACAAAAACAAGACACATCCACAGAGAGAGGGAGAACCCGAGCGGCTCAGGCCGAAGTGCTGACAAAAGCACCAATATAAGAGTAAAGATAGAATAACATGAATGAAATAAAACCCTGTAAAGAAACAGCAACGGTGCAATTGGAACGTAGGAATATAAATTGAGAATTAAATGACTAAACATCTGAAAATGAATCCTAAGTTTTTTTCCTTCTTCAGTATTGCAGTAGACAGAGGAACATTAAAATGAGGTTAGGGGCATCGACAGAGAGAAGGGCTTTTGCTTTATGACAACCAAGATACTAGAAATGAACACTTGCTTTGTGGACAGTTTCACTAGGCTATACTTAGGCCTACAGTTTGGTCTGAAACATTAACATACACAGTCACAATTATACAACTGGAATAACAGAGTTTGAAGTACTGAAAAAGGTAAAGGCAAATAAGTCAGCAGGCCCTTTTGATAAGTACTCAAGAGTAATTAAAGAACGACAGGAAAAAGTATGTATTGGTAATGAACAAAATCCTGACACAATCTCCTAGAACTGGAGAAAGCGGTGACGATAGGAAACAAGGCTGTGTAATACCAATTCATAAGAAAGGGAATTACACTGATCCAGGAAGATGCAGGCCAGTTAGTATCTGTTAGAAGACATATGCTAGATTTATTCCTGGAAAAAATGTCCTGAACATCTTTGAGGAAACTAGTAAATGTGTTGACTCAAATTGGACTCGTGATCTGGATTTTCAAAGAGTGCTCAACAATATATGACATAAGTGACTCAGTACCAACCTGAAATCAATAGGAATTAATGAAGCTGTGTTAAAGTGGGTTAAAAATTGATTTTGCATAGAACAGAAATCGTATTGACAGGGGGAATTTTATCTGGTCAAGAAATTGTGGGAAGTGGAGTTCCTTACAGATCAGAGATCAGTTGCTCCTTGGACGTTGGAAATAAAATCGGTTACATTTTTTAACACTAAACTTGGAGATTAACCTAAGAAACTTGGAGGCAATACTAACAGTATGGAAGCTACAACAGTGATTTAAATAGAATACATACATATTTGAGAGATGAAACAGGATACACTGACATTGCGATGTGATATAAATTGTTTAAAAACACACTCATAACGAACGCAATTGTATGTACATAAAAGAGATCAAATTAAAATCACTGGGACTGCTGAGTGACTCAGTCAGGGTAGAGACTGAGTGTGTGAGTTGCTGGCAATGAGCAGGAGTCTGCAATGGCAGAACACAGCTGGCTTCTTCCTGCCGGGGCATGGTGGGTCATGTCTGCGAGGGTCCCCTCATCACATGCTCTCAGCGCCCTGACTCATGCCTGTTCACCGTTTGCACTCCTGGTGCACTGTGGGACTTGTAGTGTAAAAAATAGTTGTAACTTATCAGAAGATTCATCAATGTATCATTGTTGATGTATCATTATCAATGTATCATGGATTCATCCTCCAGCCTCTTGCATGAGCACAGAAGCGGATGCTGGCAGTGATACAAGCTTCATCCATTCTATAGTTTTATATTCAATATTTTATGGGGACAGAAGCAAAAAAAAATCCTGTTTAGAAATGAATGATTGCCTTTTATAAGAAACCATAATAATGATTTTTATTATTACAGACAACAGAGAAGACTCTGGACAAAGAGAGGAACAGAGACATACAAAGATGGAAGTTGGTAGTATAGCCTCCCTTCAGAGTGAGTCCTTTGTTTTATACCTTATTCAACAATAGTAAAGACATCTGAAAATATTGGGGGAAAATATAACAATGTAATTGTGAATACTTACCAATACCAACACTATTGTATTAATCCGTCATTCAGCTCTTTGCATAGTTTTGGACAGTAAGGTGTCTGAGTTAAATGTGTGTAAACATCCAGTTAAGGAATGAATTATTACTGTCTGACAGGAGAGGAGCATCATCTCTCAGAGCTGAGGATTGTGCTGCTGGGGGGGAGATACACTGGGAAGAGTTCAGCAGGAAACACCATCCTGGGCAGAGAGGAGTTTGAATCTGGAATAAGAACTGCACAGTGTGTGAAGACACAGGGTGAAGTAGCTGGGAGGCAGCTCACTGTGATCGACACACCAGGCTGGTGGTGTAATATTTCTGTAAAGGACACTACAGAGCTGGATAAACAGGAGATTGTGCACAGTGTGTCTCTGTGTCCCCCAGGACCCCACGCTCTCTTCCTGGTCATCGATGTGAGCAAATCATTCACAGAGGCACACAAGAGACCAGTGGAGAAACACCTGGAGCTTCTCAGTGAGAGAGTCTGGAGACACACTATAGTGCTGTTCACCAGGGGAGACTGGCTGGGAGACACAACCATTGAGCAGCACATTGAGACTGAAGGGAAGGCCCTCCAGTGGCTTGTAGAGAAGTGTGGGAACAGGTATCATGTTCTCAACAATGAGAAGAGGGCTGATGGCACTCAGGACACAGAGCTGCTGGAGAAGATAGAGGAGATGGTGGCAGGACATGGTGGCTATCACTATGAAATGGGCAGAATGCTCTTACAGGAGGTGGAACAGGGATCCAGTTATAGTGACAGTTAGTATATTTTGGTTTCCACTCATTTATTCCTGGTGTTAACCATTCTGGAATGACTGTAAGATCACAATATGTGTAAACAACCCTGATAAGGAATAAACTGTGTTCTTTCTCTCTGACAGGAGAGGAACACCACCTCTCAGAGCTGAGGATTGTGCTGCTGGGGGCAGATGTGCTGGGAAGAGTTCAGCAGGAAACATCATCCTGGGCAGAGAGGAGTTTGAGTCTGGAAGAAGAACTGCACAGTGTGTGAAGAGACAGGGTGAAGTAGCTGGGAGGCAGGTCACTGTGGTTGACACTCCAGGCTGGTGGAGGAATAAGTCTGTTCAAGACACTCCAGAGCTGGATAAACAGGAGATTGTGCGCAGTGTGTCTCTGTGTCCCCCAGGACCCCACGCTCTCTTCCTGGTCATTGATGTGAGCTGAGTCATTCACAGAGGCAGACAGGAGATCAGTGGAGGAACACCTGCAGCTTCTCAGTGAGAGAGTGTGGAGACACACTATAGTGCTGTTCACCTGGGGAGACTGGCTGGGAGACACAACCATTGAGCAGCACATTGAGACTGAAGGGAAGGCCCTCCAGTGGCTTGTAGAGAAATGTGGGAACAGGTATCATGTTCTCAACAATGAGAACAGGGGTGATGGCACTCAGGTCACAGAGCTGCTGGAGAAGATAGAGGAGATGGTGGCCAGAAACAGGGGTTCTTACTTTACTGTAGAAAGGAAGAATCAGGGGTTGAATCAGTGGTTTCAAGGAGAGAGTGGCTAAAAAAGAGCTGAAACAGCTGGAGGAGGAATGGAGCAGAAGAGAGGAGGAGCTGATAGAGAGGATGTCGAAAGTGGTGGTCGACCCAGAGACAGAGAGATCTAATCTGCCATTCAGGAAGAGGAGGAGCAGCATGGAGTTTCAGCCCCTTCTCGTGAGTTTGATGTATTATGGTCCTACAGACTAAATTTCACACCTACAGCTTAACTATAGGATGCATTCAGAGAATGATCTCCCCACTTTGCTGAGCACATCTCTATAACATTTTGGTGATAATGGGTGGAACAGGCTTTGTGCCTATAAGCGAACAGGTGCAGTTTTCACCACTATGCACCAAAGCGTAAGCTTGTAGGGTGATTTTATATTTCACAGTAATGCTTCAGTGAACATACAGGTAGGTCTCATTGCCTCAGAAAATACCATGTGTTCCAAATTAGCTTCCCAGGCTCAAAATAAAAAGATGATAAATTACTGTAAAGGATGTCCTGTAAGTCCCCTAAGTGAGTGTTGTGTGTGTGAGTAGAGAAACAAACACACTTACCCAAAACCTGGCACAAAGCAGACCTTCCCACATCCCACAGTCACCAAAGCCACAGTGCTGGGTTTGACATTTATTTCAATTTAAAACAATGACACAGAGGGGACGGTCCAACTCCCTGTGTAGCGTCCATTGAGGGAAAGGGAAAAAAAAACAGGGTCACAAAAATCCAGCCCTGAAACCAGGCCAGAAGCAGAGGGGCTGAAAACCAGTCCACCTTAACGAACTGAAAGGGAACAGGTGACCTCAAAATGCAGGTCTGTGAGTCCCAGTGACAATCAACTCATGGTCCTTGTAGGCCCAACCAAACATTGTCTACCACAGCACTAAGGAATACAAATAGTCTGTAATGAAACGACTGAGATTGTCGTAACCCCCACAAACGCTGTATAGACAGCGCTTTTCCCTGCTCCAACCCAAACTGCATCCGTCATCAACACCTTTGTCACATTCAGTTTGTTGGCACAGTTTTTTCTCTCCTGCCCGTCCTTTCTGTGCTTACCTGAAAGGGAGGCTGCCTCATGCTGCACACTGGCATCTGCAGCAGGGGTAAAAACAAACATATGTGAATATATGTGTAATGTGTCTGGGACCCAATCCTAACACACTGACTTATAGTTTAACAGAGTTTGTATTTGCTGTTGTGTTGCAGTGAGTGGAGGAACGCCAGCCCCCTCTGGAGCAGGCAGCTCTGTGCGGGGCTATGGATCGGCTCATCGGTGGGCCAGGAAGAAGGTGTCAGAGTGGATGCGAAAGAGTCAGCCAGAGAGCTCAGCAACGTCTGGATACGGAACAATGAGTTCTATAATGAGTGATGCAGACAAGTCTGATTGTATGAGAATGGAAGAGGACAGAGTGAGTGACACTCCACACTGAACACTGCTCTAGGGTTAATTCTCACTAGCTAAACTTCATGAGTGTTTGTTTCTGACATCTGCACTGGTTGCACTCTTCTGGGCAGGTGTGTGTGTTTTTTCCATGGAATGTATGATTATGATATTGTGAATGTATGATATTGCTGGCAAAATGTATCATCCATTAAATGGAATATTGTAAAAAGGTAAATTCAGCATGCTGCAGGAATATTTAACGTATATCATTTCTCTACTCAGTGAAAAATTGTTAAGATGCTTGCATTATATTTTTTTCAAAATATGATTTATTTGTATTGTGATCAGTCATTGTAATCTGGTGGCTTATATGTTCTATAAATATATGAATAACAATAAAAAGTATGTATTGTGGTGTTTATGTCAGAGACTCTTGAAAAGCTCTTCCATATGAGGATACATTTGTGCATCCTCTGCTGCAGGAGAGAAATGAGGGCATGTCTTGCTTCCTTCATGTGTCTCCTGCAGATTTGGAATTATCCTTAAGGAGGAGACCTGTTATCAATTTCTGGGTCATGGAGGATGCAAGGATGTAGGAATCAAGGAAAGGACGCAATTTAGTACTTTTGGGATGTAGCCATTGACTCAAACACTTTGTTATTAACAACAGAACACTATGATTGGTCTGACTCAGTGAAATCACTGCCGGTACATGTTAGCTCCTCCCATTTTGGTGTTGATAAATCCAGCACTATTGAAAGCATCCCTCCTGCCTCAGTCCATGAAACAAATCTGCTCATTAAATTGTTAAATCAAAGAGGATCATAGGAGATTGCTTGGAGCTGATAGAATTATTCTTTTGCAGCTAAAACAGCCCACTGATAGTTCTTTAAACTCCCTTGTCCCTCCTCTTTAAGCAGATAGAAGAAATGGTTTTTTAACAGACTGTTGCTGTTTAGTTTTGTAATTGCCTTTGGACCTCTGGACGCCTACTTGTCCCCTCCTGTAAGTGTCGCTCATCACGTTCATATCCCGTCTCTAATCTGGCCTCTGACTGGTGGAATGAGCTCCCTACTGCTGTCAGAACTGCAGGATCACTGTCCACATTCTGTCACAGACTAAAACCCCACCTATTCAGAACACACCTGGCCTCTCCGTTCCCTGTCACCTCCCCCTCCCAATGCTAATATGGCTTAGTAGCTATAAAACTGATTGCTATATAAAAGATAAAAGTCTGATGGTGCCTCAAGCTTTTGCAGTGGAATTTGCTCAGTTGTAAATGTGTTCTGGTAATACAAACCTGTGGTGTTTCAGTTTGGTCTAAGCTTACTGTTAATGGTAATAGTTTATGGTTGTAAATCCTTTGACAGAACCTTTCTCAATGTTTCCCACAATGGCACTACATTTCAAGGATGGCACTAATGTTTCAGCATCTGTTCAGCTAACTGCCTGATCATTTCATAAGCCGCTCCAGAAAAGAATGATGTAAATTGTAATTGTAATGTAAATTTAAATGTCTTTGGTGCACAGAACAGGTGGGCTTCTCCACTGTCACTGTAATGACACTTCAGCTTGGTGTCTTACTCAAACTGGCCACTAGAGGGAGGCTTATCCACAGAAATCTCACAACAACACAAAAATGCCCACGCCAGAGCAAGGGAAGAACCACTTTCCAGGAAGACGTTTAAATTGTTGTTCACTCAGAACAGGTGAGTGAACACCTGAACATCTACAGCATAGGTTTGAACATGGAAAAACTCTCCCCTCAGCCAGGGAGACACATCCTCCTCATACAAAAGCATTGTAATTAGTTTCAAAGCTTATTCACAACATCCACACCATGGGGAAGTATGCAGAGGCATCTGCATCATTAAAGCACTAAAACAGCCCCATCAGTAGACTGCCTTTCTGGGACTTATGAATGAGCACAGTTTCACTTTGGTTTCCTCTCTTAATGCACACTTATGCAATAGAGGTGGGGCAGAGTAAGAGGGGGGTTCAATCTAACCATAATAATGCTTTGTCCCTAATTTTGAGTTAGACTGTTTACTTCTTTACACACCTTTGCCACTAGTTCAGCAGTCACAGAACAGATTAAGCATGTCATGGTTATCATTAGATGGAATTCTTCTTAAATTGCTGGGGGCCAGGACACATCAACAATCATCACATTCTCCACATCCACCAGTTTGCATTTTTTCCCACCAGGAAACATTGATAACAAATTAAACAGGGTGTGATATAAGAACTAATTATTATTGTGTTGGAGAAAATGGGGGGTATTCCAGAAATCAGTTGCACACACTCAGAGGCATGTAATGTGACAGTTACCCCATTTCAAACGTGTTATCCTCCAAAAGTCACCATTAACTACCTGAGCTGGATTCTCTCTGGTTTTGATTTCGTTTGATTCAGCAAATCACTCACAACACTGAAGAAAATAATGTTAAACTGTCTACTAAAGAAAGACAGGTTTGTAAGGGATTCCTCCCCTACAGCATACAGGAGCCTTCAGGTGAACACATCTCAAGGCTGGGTCAGTTGGAGGGAAACAAGCTCAAATATCAACAGCAGAAACATAAAAACATACTTCTGACTGCTGATTGCATTATTCCTAATGAGGAAACTCTGTTGGCCAGTGTAAACTTGCAACCAATCGCAATATTTTGTCCTTCTAGTATTAAATAACCTGCCTGGCTAATCTCCTCTGTCAAGATTTGTAAACATGCAACAGCCCTTTCTTTGGTCCAACACAACAAATCTTTACATCTTAAAGTCTCCAAAAACAATCAAGGTTTGAATGTAAGATATGTGAGTAAACTCTGGAGAGTCCATTAAGAAAACTTTGTGTACTCTTTCAGTAACATAGGTTGCCTTATAATTATGTGACTCATGCTACTTTAATGGATGCCTAAGTCTCATAAATAATGTTACACAGTAGCTGTCAATGAAAGATACAGATGCACACCACTGAAGCTCCAAAGACAGAGCTGGTATGAGAGAATGGGGTTTGTCCATAATGAGCCCAGTGATGATCACTGTGGAAGTGAGTGGGGTTTGTCCATGAAAAGCCCAGATATAATTGCTGTGAAGAAGAGGCCCTGTCTGCAGTTCTGTTTCAGAACTCCAATGGGATAAATAAGGATGTCATTGACCACCACTGGCATCATTAACGCTGGGATTATCACCTTCCCAAACAGGGAGCTGCTTCCTCATGAAACCAGTTGCAGCTGAATGGGCGTTTAGCAGGCTGTTCCATCATAATGTAGGTCAGCTTGTCTGTTTATTTTGTGTTGCTCATTAACTGCAGGAGCAGAGACGAGGTGCAGGAGGAGGAGAGAAGCATTCCGGAACGCTGCTCAGCCAATGGGTGCTCACTCTGTAATAAGCGATTCTGAAAACATGCTAATGCATGCAAACTTCTCCCCACGACCCCTGAAATAAAGATTTCATTGTTGATTAACCCTGGGTTAGGATTAGGATTAGGGTTAGACCCCATTCTTCCTGATGTGATGGATTAGATAACATGCCATTATTATCATTTAGCAGACACACTTATCCAGAATTAATTACATAGATTACAATGGTATCCATTTATACAGCTGGATATTTACTGATGCAATCGCGGGTTAAGAACCTTGCCCAGGAATACAACCACAGTGCCCCAGCGGGGAATTGAACCAGCAACCTTACTGTTACAAGCCCTGCTCCTTCCCACCACTTCATACTGCTCCCCTGAGATGAAGGGAGAAGGATGCCGAGAGATGTGAAGAATACCCCTGTGGAACCCCCCTGAACCACCACACATACACACATTTACACACACACACACACACACACACACACACACACACACACACACACATCACCACACCCACACACACACACACACACACACACACTTACACACACACACACACACACACACACACACACACACACACACACACACACACACACCCAACACACCCACACACACACACCCACACCCACACACACACACACACACTCAGACTCAGCATCGCATGTCCCAAACCACCAGTGCAACAGACTGTCCTCAGGATTATCCCTGACGACAGGTGTTTCCCCCACCCAACCCATTCAGATTAACACATACCTTTCCCCTCCAATTAGGATTAACCCCTGAACAATACGAGGGCAGGAGGGATGGGCCACCATCGGCACTGAGACCCACTGAGAATCACTGAGAATCACTGAGACCCACTGAGACCCACTGAGACCCACTGAGACCCACTGAGACTCACTGAGACCCACTGAGACTCACTGAGACCCTCTGAGACCCACTGAGACCCACTGAGACTCACTGAGACTCACTGAGACCCACTGAGACCCACTGAGACCCACTGAGACTCACTGAGACCCACTGAGACTCACTGAGACCCACTGAGACCCACTGAGACTCACTGAGACCCACTGAGACCCACTGAGACCCTCTGAGACCCACTGAGACCCACTGAGACTCACTGAGACCCACTGAGACCCTCTGAGACTCACTGAGACCCACTGAGACCCACTGAGACTCACTGAGACTCACTGAGACCCACGCTGCAGCACAAGGGTGCACACGTTCTTCTCAGCTCTCGTGAGGGCTCTGGGGAAGAGTCTTTTTCTTCTCAAAATAGATTTACTTATCTGATGATTTAAAATGAAAGTCATGTGCTGTCTGAATTCAGCATGAATATTCCTGCGTCCCTTTCTCTGAATGGAGTTAAAAAATAATGTAATACATTTTGAAATACAGTAGGTTTCAGGCTGGAGATGCATTTCGTGCATTGTCATATATTTTTGCATGTGTTATCTTGTGAACACAAATAGCTGTCTGTGGTTTTTGACATGACCAATGAGATAACAATGTACATATATTAGGATTTTAAATGAAAGCTTAAAATATTTGGTTACATCCGGTTTGTGAGAAAATGATCTCATAATCATGAAATAGCCTCCACAATGTTGTTCTACAATGCCAATAGTGAGCTATTGTAGTGATTAAGTGTGTCCAGTTAAAGACCTGCAGGACCCAGATCAGTGCAAATGGCTTTCTTACACATCATCAGCCTCATTCACTTCAAGATCTGATGTATCCCAGATCAGCGCATATGGATATCTTACACGGTATCATTCTTGTCCCCTTAAAGACCTGCTGAACCCCAGATCAGTGCAAATGGCTTTCTTACACAGCATCAACCTCATTTACCTAAATACCTGCTCAACCCCAGATCAGTGCGCAGGTCTTTCTAAGAGAGATTTTACTCTGTTTCATCAGCTTTTGCTTCGCAGTGAGGCCTGCTTTACCCCCATTCTGTAATACGGACAGACAGGCTGGTTTACATCCCTCACACTAGGCCTCTAATCCCTGTGGATTACAATGCGTGTCTCCATTAGAGTTTACTTTGCTAAATTGGTTTAGGGAAGCCAGCCAGGCCTTAACTGAGTAACTCCATTAGGCTTCTCAAGATTAAAAGGCCTTTTTTCCCACTCAGCTCTGCCTCAGCTCGTGCGGACTCGCCCACCTGTTCGTTATCTCTGCACCAATGTTTGGCCTTTTGTTCTGGTGGTTACCTCCACGGAAACGCTCGGAATATCGCGGTGAGGAAACAGCCTTTCAGCACCAAGCCAATCAGACAGGAGCACACTGTGGCTGGAGGACGGTTAGCACCTCTGAGAATAATGGTAAACATGGTGGTGGGAAAGGCACGTGCCAGGCTTACAGCTTCCACTGCGCAGCAAGTAAGAGAGGCAGCCTTGAACTGCAGGAGAAATCAATCGCCCCTGTGCAAACATGCGCGGCCTCAAACACAAACACACATGGTTTGGCCAGAGTTATATGCTGTTATATGCTGAAAACTGAACTCTCCTGGGGGCCTACTTGAAATGATTTCTAAATTTGCCTTCCCTATTCTCGCTGTTATGCTTGTTGTTGTCAGAGTCGGTATATGAAGTCTGATTGAAATGTATCTACATTACATCATTGTCATTTAGCAGATATTCTTATCCATAGCAACTTGCACTGGACATTTGCTGAAGCAATTGTGGGTTAAGTACCTTGCCCACAGGTACAACTGCGGTGCCTGAGCAGGGAGTTGAACCAGCAACCTCTCAGTGATGAGCTCTGCTCATTACCTGTGGCACACTGCTACCCTGGATTATGATGAAGCTGCTTCTCTGCTTTCGGCATCGATGACTCAATCGTTCCCAATCAGACTCTGAAAACATGCGTGAAAGCTTTGTCTGTGTGGGGTTCCCCAGTTCTTGCACCACAAAGACCGTCCCCATGAATCATCCACCCTGGTGTACTGGGGGACATCAGGTTAGCATGCAGAAGGCTTTACATTAGCAAAACAATCATAAAACATATCATCATGAATCAAATCTGCACAGTCAACAGGGTGAGCTTGGAACCCAACCCAGCGTGTTCTGTGAGGGTTTGTCTCTCTCTGACTCTCTCTCTCTATCTCTCTGTCTCTCTCTCATACACTCACACACAGTCTTTTATGCATGTTTTGACAGGGCATTGGCAAAAACAATCTGTTGAGGGCTCCATTCATACACACAGTGATGTCAGAGTGTGACCACAACTTCCTGTTTGTCCCTCAGCCAGATGCATAATGGGAAACCACCTCTGGAATAGTGATAGCCCACAATGTGGGGCATGAGCTTTCAGGGCCTGGGGAAGGAAAGGAAAATACCCCCCCTCCCCCGAGGCAGAAGACCTTTTTGAACATTAATCATTCACAGTGTTGCTAACTGACTGTGCATGCTTGTGGGACTGGGAGTGGCTTAAGCAGCACAATGATCATATTTCACGACTGTAATAAAATTATCACCCGTGGCTATATACTTACCCAACACCGAACATTAGGCCAGTCTCTTCTCTCTGTTTTTTTTCCTCTTATTGAGAAGGGCAATCAGTTCATTTGAAACCTTCTGGGGATAATATCCTATTGCAAGCCATGCCATGCCATGCCTAACTTCTCAGTTCTCTCTCTGAGAGAATTCTGGCTTTGCAAAGTTTGTTAACATCTTTAAACCTAAGTGAATGCACATTTGTTAATGTCAGTCATTTTTGTTTCTAGTCACCACATACAGTTTTAGCCACTCTCTATAACCCTTCAAAGACAGTCCTGGCTTTCCAGTTTCCATCTGTATTTGTCTGGGATATTTGTACAGAAAAATTGTTTAAATATGAGGTGGCCCTTCATTTACGAATGCTGTTAACACCTTCAAGTCAGAGATCAGAGATCTTTTTCTCCTAGTTCTTTAAGTTGTTACAGTGTCCTGTCAATAGTCTCAGAATGCTTTAGTCTGTCTCAGAGTGCTTAAGATTGCCTTAAAGTGCTTCACATTGCTGGATGTACAGAGAGGAGTAAAAAGAAAGATGGAGTGAAAAAGATGGAGAGACAGAGAAGGAGAAGGAGGAGACACAGTGAGAGACACGGGAATAGACAAAAACTGAAAGTCAGGGAAGTAGAGGAAGAGATATTGAATTTTTAGTTTTATGATATGCTGTAAATGTGTTGAATGTTAATTGCTTTGGCAACATTGTGTTTTGAACAGTCATGCCAATAAAGCACATCTGAATTTGAATTGAAAGAGATACAGAGAGAAAGAATTTAAGAAAGATATTATATTAGTGCAATGTAAAGCCATGCCAGTACAACACAATTTCAATCTGAATCTGTAAAGAATGAGAGAGACAGGAAGACCAAGACAAAGGCAGAAGGGCAAAGAAAGAGAATAGGATAGAGAGATTAAGAGAGACACATAGCAAGCGAGAGAGAGAGAGGGGAGGTAGACAGAGACGGAGAGAGAGAGAGAGAGAGAGAGAGAGAGGGGAGGTAGACAGAGACGGAGAGAGAGAGAGAGAGAGACAGGGAGACAGTAACAAGGGAGACAGTAACAGAAAGGCAAAGGGAGAGTGTAAGAGAGAGACACAGTGAGTGAGAAAGAAAGAGGCACTGAGCGAAAGAATAGGAGAGAGATGGAAAGAGAGGAAGACACAGACGTTTTGTGTGTGTACGGTTGCCAGGTGTCTGTCAGGCTCTTTATCTCTACAAGGGTAAACAGCCCCAGTCGTGCTCAGCTGAGCCCCGAGACGTTGAGGATAAAAACAAGTGCTCTGCTGGGAACAGAGCAATTACAGCCCCACCCCTCCCTCTCCCCGCGAGGTGCTCAGGGGACTCTTCCCGAACACACCGCCAGCCAGCCCACAGCCTGCGGAGGGCTGCCCTCCGCACCTGCGCGCAGGTAAATAAGGCCCATTTGTTAATAGACTGAGGTGCTGATTTATAGCCTGGCGGGCGGGGCCAGGCGTTATTTTCGGGCAGGTATATTTCCAGAAAGCACCAGGCCGAGCCCCCTGCGGTTTTTGTGGTGTGATGCAGCGTTCTGCATTGCTACTGTTGCGAAGCCAGAGACTATGGGGACCTGTTGATACAGGAGCTGATATTGCTACGTGGCAGGGGGGGAGGGAACATCAGTAAAACCAAGGTAAAACAAAATGTGTGAAGCATGCCACAGCTTAGTTATCACCCATGGCTGTTCATAACACACCCCTGCTGAGCCTCTTGCAATGTCTGCATGCCTTTCCTGCTGATATCTTAATCTTCTCAGCCCTCATCCTGCAGACTCACAGTGCGTGTGTGTGTGTGTAAGTGTGTGTGTGTGTGTGTGTGGTTCTCCTACCAGCTGCTTCTCATTTGCTGATCAAACACTGATCCTGATGTGACAGCACCTGACAGAATTATGAAATGTGAAGAAAGAGTTGTGTTTGTGCTACTAAGAGTTACGAGGTTTTCCTACTCATTCTGAACAGGCCACGCCCCCCTTTGTTAATGTAATCGGCCTCACATTGATACTGGCCTCATTAGTACATTTACCAAATATAACCAACACAGCAGCTCACAAACATTTCATGAAATGGACTGATCAGAGTGTCTGTGTATAAAATTTATAAAATGATGAGGAAAAGACAATTTAGTTTTGGTAAAATATATTTTTCATTTAATCTTTCATACAAATAGCATGAATGGTCTTTATATTTTCTCCTGAAACATGTTTCAATGCTGCACTTCAAGATTTAAGATTAATTCTGATGCACACGACACCAAATATTTGTCATACATTTATCTTTGATTTATGCACACACATTCAAACATGCACACACACACACACACACTTGCCAGTTACACATTTATGAATACAACAGAATAAATTGACTAACATTTGTATATTTCTCAATGGTTGACTAAAACTCAACCATGAATGAATTCAGCACCCAGAGATGTGCAGTAACAAAGCTGTGAGATTCCCTTTAATTTCAGATTAAAAACATTATTTAAAAATAATCCAACAGTTGTGTTAGCCAAGTCAGATAATTATCAAATTGTTGTCCTTAAATTATCACATCTGCATCTGATTTGACAACTGTATTTGTCCTGTTCTCTCTAACATAAAAAACACTGGAAAAGTCACTAATGCAATTTGAGGACATAAGAATTTTTCTTTGATTTCATACATTCATTGACAGCTCTTGCATGTAGATTAAATTAGTGATGGCACAACGAGATGGGTAGACTATCAGTGTTGCTATCAGTGTGTCACTGCTTTTAACTAATCATTTGTATGAATCTTTCCGATGTGGAGAGCTCAATCTCACAACTGGTTCAAACCAGTCAGAATATGACAGCTCATGGTAGCTCCACTTAAAATAACAGGGTTGATGAAACCTCTGTCTCTCCCACCATTGAATTTAACCTCTTTTGTGTCCACATGAGCCTGCTTCAAGCAGTACAGCAGAACCAGTCTCTGAATGGAAAACCAACAAAAAATCCCCTTTGCTCATTACCAAATGACAGACGCTAACATTCACCTCTGTGAGTTACTTAGCCAACCGACTGCCATTTGCAACACTTCTTCCAACCGATAGGCATCATTACCTAATTTTTCTCTGAACAGGAAATGAGGCACCAAGCAAGCGCTGTAGAAGTACCGTATCGCCCTCATAGCTGGGGAGGCCCACGCTTTAGCGAAACATTCGTCTCGATTTCGGGGATTGATAAGACTTCAAAGAGAAGAGGTGAGGTGAGTTGAGCTCTCAGAGTGCTGAGCACACAGGCTCTGTCCAGCGTGCTGTTTTAGGACTCCTTTAATGTGGTTTCGCACCCTCCCACAGTACAGAAGGGGAACTAGGCAATCAGGACATCACATCACCAAGAGGAAAACAAAACAAAAGCATACATCTGTCTGACAATAATGTAATGTGATACATTGAACCAGTGCTGTGGGAGGAAGCAGTTGGTTGACTGATTAAACTGTTACTGAGTGGAAGGGACAGAGCTGCAAGCCACCCTCAACTGACCATGTGGGTCAAAGTGATGTTAATGCTAAATTATGGCGTACTTCAAACCTCAGCCCCCCAAACGTACCCCCCTTCCCCCCACCCCACTGTCATCACCGGATTTAGCCCATGATTTTGCCTGAAGAAATCTACTGTTCTGTACTGCTTCCCAGTGCTCTGCTCTGAGAAAACTCTGAGAATCTATGAATTAAAAAGGAGAGTGCTCACCACACATGAACAATATATTGTGATGATTTATGAGACAAAAATTATTCTTAAAGCATTCAGAGTTTTTTTCCAGCCTGTTGAGGCTTTGATACCCGTAAACACATTGCGCTCTTTTTACTGGCACTAAAGCAATTATCTCCAGTCTCTGCAAATCTCTGTGTTTGGAAGCAGCATCACACAAGTGCAAAGACTGTTGTCTAAAACAGAATGGAAGGTTAAAAAAAAACAAGAGTATAACAATCAGTAAGTGGTCCGGATGCTACGTCAGGCATTTGTTTATCGATTGCTTAAATCGCTCCAAAATAAATTAGCATAAAATATATTTCTTTCCATTTTAACACCCGTACGCACATACATGTAGTTATATAGGCAATGTCAGAATTACAGGAGGAAAATCACCACTAATAACGTGTCTGTCTTTTTCTTCTTAACTGTTTTTGTCCCATCCAAAGTCCTGCCCTGTCATTTGGTAGAACTTCATGTTGAAGGGCCTGTAGAAGTCTCTGAGGCGCTGCAGCACCCAGGGGTCGATGCTGGGGTGGGTGCGGCCCTTGGTTTTGCCCAGGCAGTGGGGCTTGCCCCCGCCCTCCTTCCTGAGACAGGGGAAGCCCTTGGTGCGGTTGAAGTAGAAGTGCGTCTCCGTGACGACGGGACGGAGCCCCAGGAAGCTCTGCACGCGGCCCATCTCGCCGGCGGGGTCGCGGATCAGCCGCTCCCCGCTCACCAGCAGCAGCTGCTCCGGCGGGAAGAAGCGCAGCCAGCGCTCCAGGTGCAGGGCGTACAGGCCGATCCGCACCGCGCTCCACGAGGCGTCCACCACGCCCGCACTGCGGTTCCGGAACACCAGGCTCTCGAAGGCGGGGATGTCCGGCCTCTTGGACAGCGTCTGCGTGTAGTCGGAGACGGCCCGGGTGACGGGGTCCCGCACCACCACGATCAGCCTGGTGTCCCGCGACATGCCGTGCACCCGCGCCGGCGCCTCCCGCGTAACGAAGTAGCTGGGGGTCTTCTCCATGGTAACCTGACCCTCCTGGGATTTAGGCATCAGCTCCCTTGGGGGCAGGGAGGGAGAGTGAGAGAGAGAGAGAGAGAGAGAGAGAGAGAGAGAGAGAGAGAGAAAGAGGGAGGGAGAGAGAAGGAGGGAGGGAGAGCAAGAGAGAGAGAGAGAGAGAGAGAGAGAGAGGGAGGGAGAGAGAAGGAGGGAGGGAGAGCAAGAGAGAGAGAGAGAGAGGGTGAGTGAGTGAGAGAGAGGAAGAGGGAGGGAAGGTAGGAAGGAAGGAGAGTGAGAGAGTGAGACGAAGGGGAAGAGATGAACATGGCAAGGGGAGTGAGAGAGGAGGAAGGAGGGATGGAGAGAGAGAAAATAAGAGAGAGTGAGGTGTCAATGATGGAGCAAAAACAAGAGTGACTTGCATAATACAAATCGCAAACAACTATAGGGACCAAAACCATGGGGACAAAAACTATGGGGACCAAAACCACAGGGACAATGCACCTAGAATGGATGAGAGACACACCAGCACACAACAGCTACAGGGCCACTAACAGGCTCTGTGGGTGCTTCTGAGGGACTGAGACTGAACCCTTCTCAGGCTGGAGTGACCAAGACCTCAAACCATCGCCCGGCTGGGACCGCCCAGTAAACACGCAGCTCTGTGAACGGACAGCATGTCAAGTGTGAGCCATGCAAGTCAAACGGGACAAGGGCATCTGTGAAGAGAACAAATATCGTCTGTTCACATGAGAACGGATTGAGAAACCCCTCCAGTCCTTGCACGCTGGAACACGTGAAATCATGGTTCTGACATGTAAAAATGAAGCTAGGTGTCTTTCTGATCTTTCTGTCCATTTTTTTCCACATTAAACAGAGGTTAGGCTCTGATTGGTCGGTTTGTTTCCAGCGATACCCTCCATTTGGTGAGACCCTTGGCCACACATGCTCTGAAGTGGAGGCGCTATGTTCTCAACCAATATGCCATAACCCTTCCCAAACTACTCCCATCATGCCTTGCTCTGTCTCGGCTGGGCTGCTTTGCGGAGACACTTGCTCTGTGTGCCTGGGGTTGTCAGGGTAACAGAAGGAATGTAGAGACAGCTCTGGAGAAATTAAAGACGGAAAGGCAGGGATACACACCCTCTGTGAGCTGTTTGTGTGAGAAGGTGTGCACATCAAAACAAAACAGACACAAAAAAAAGGTTAAACCCCACTGCTTTCAATGGAAAAATGCTAAATTTAATAACTAAGGATGTGAAATGAGGAATGGATTTTTTTACTGTTATTGTAATTTAAAACCACAGGATTCATTCTGAGGAATCTGTTTGCCTTTTTTTTCAACACCGTGTGCCCATTTCATCACCCCTTCAGCCTGGCTCCAGCATTTGCAAACTTAGATCAGATTAATTTTTAATCAGTTACAGCCACGTTTTATACCTATACCTTTATACCTAAAAAGACTTACTGTACAGCCAAACTTTCCACTTCATCCCTAAGTTAAACTTACACTAAACTAAGGGTCCTGAAAAAAACTTCCATGAATAATTCACAGTGAATGGGTAGAACACCAGGGCAGCCCCAGGTGCCAGCAGACAGCCGACATAGGGAGAGACAGGCAGACAGAGGCAGACAGAGGCAGATAGAGGCAGACAGAGGCAGATAGAGGCAGCCAGACAGATAGAGACAGATAGAGACAGACAGAGGCAGACAGAGGCAGATAGAGGCAGACAGAGGCAGACAGAGACAGACAGAGACAGACAGATGCAGGCAGAGGCAGACAGAGACAGACAGATGCAGGCAGAGGCAGATAGAGAGAGAGACAAAGGCAGACAAAGGCAGACAGAGGCAGATAGAGGCAGGCAGAGGCAGATAGAGGCAGACAGAGGCAGATAGAGGCAGGCAGAGGCAGATAGAGGCAGGCAGAGGCAGATAGAGGCAGATAGAGGCAGACAGAGGCAGACAGAGGCAGACAGAGGCAGATAGAGGCAGACAGACGCAGGCAGAGGCAGATAGAGAGAGAGACAAAGGCAGACAAAGGCAGACAAAGGCAGGCAGAGGCAGATAGAGGCAGATAGAGGCAGAGCCAGCAGTGTGAATCACTGAGGAACACCCCCAAAGCTTCCTACACACCATCAATTCTCAGGATCACGCTTTTGTGTTCATTCCTCTGATAAATATATTAACTATGTTATGTATTTTGTACATATTGTACATATTGTATGAAATATAGCATATCTGTTCTCTCTCTCATCTATGTTTGGAAAGTGCAGACAAGCGACTTAAGAGTGTTTTTTTCTTTTGGAAAAGAAACTTCCCTGGTCTCACTCACTATAAGCCTGAAATGACGACCTCTGTCATCAAAACCAAATTTCCACCACTAAATATTCTTCTCCTTTTAAAATGTTTAGATTCACAATTTTTGTACTATGCACACATAAATCAATCAACATGAGAACTTCTCCTCTCGAAACAGCCCAAGACTGGTCCCAGATTACCCAAGAGTCAGGAACAGACAGGGTATCATAACTGACATCATGGCAGCTGGAACAACACTCAAAACTGAAGACTGTAACCTTCACACGGCCGTGTGGATGCTTCAGTAAACAAGCAGAGGGAAAACCCAAATGAAGCCACAGTAACAGGAGCCTCTCATGGGTGCAGGCCCACAAACCCCGCCCCAGAGCCTCTAACGCACTCACACACAAAGAATGAATCTAGCTTTCCAATAATCGGGCCATTGATCTACTGCATCGATACAGCCCCCATACTCGCCTGAGGGAATCAAAGGATCAGAGACCTACTAAGCGACGAACATCACACAAATCAGTCAAAAGGAAGCCATCTTGCTTTAGCCTCTCACCCCTTCCCCTTTCTTCTCCTCTCCCCCTGTCTCTCTTTCACTCTCTCCATCTCTGATCTCTGTCGACCCCTCACCGCATTTCTCTCTCTCTGTTGCTGTTGCCGCTGCTACAAACAGGAGCCCCATTTACAGAAACAGACAATACACTTCACGCCAGACGCTTTCAAAGAGAGAAGACCCCCGACACCCCAAATCAGCTGACGAGTAATTAACTCCCAGTGCTTAAACGGCGTGGGGGGGGGTGTTCTTCATCTCTGCATCCTGCTCCCTTCATACTGAAAACCCTCATGAGTAAGCATGTTCTGCCAAGCTATCAGCTCAATCATACACCGAAGCCCTGCAAAGGCAGGACTCTATTGTGCCAATTATATGGCAGACTCACAGACAGGAGGAAACGCTCATCACAGCGGGGGATGAACTGAACTCTGGCGCTCGGAGTCAGGGTCTGACAGCGCAGCCTCATCCCCAACACATTCCCACAATTCCCTGCCCACCCTGTCTCCTCAAAGAGCCCCTCTTAATTAAGCCTAGCCAAATTCCAATTGACCCACAGATGTCTCACCTCCTCTCAACCTTTGTTTTCCTCAAAAAAAAAAAAAAATCTATGGTTTCATGCATTTGCATCTCTACTAGCTACCTTGTACCTTGTCCGGCCAGCTATTGAAACTCGGTCATGCAGCGCTGCTAATATTGTTGGCTCCTTATATGGCTATTTGCTTGTGCTGTACTCTGTATCACTTGTAAGTCGCTTTGGATAAAAGTGTCTGCCAAATGAATAAATGTAAATGTTAATGTTTTTCTCATCAGCTGACCTCTAGTGACACCAACCATAAAGAGGTAGGATTTCCTGCCTGCCAGTCACTTCCCAGAAGCCCTTTCTCCACCTCATGAGATGTTATCGTTGTTAAATCAACCTGATAGAGCAGAGAACACAGGCCGTCTCTCCTTCTCATGTAGGGTAATTAATAAACGCAGCGGTTACAGTGATGACATTGCCGGTTAGGCAGTTCGTTTGAGACAGGAAGACGGTCTCCGGGGCCGCGTTTCACCCCGAGGTGCTGGGAAAGCTTCACATGACAGCCAGGGTATTGTGCAGTGTGACAGCACAGTGCATCCTAAGACAAGATAATTAGCCCTTATGATAATGGCCAGCTCCGTGCCGGCGGTTTCCGCGGGCAGCGATTGCGTTAGAGTCAACATGTCAGACACGCCATGATTCCAGGATCACGTCATTCCGCTCCTCCGTCTAACAATCAAAGGACTGATGACAAACGCTATGCTCACCACCTGGGTCCTTCAGGGTTAAACGGAGAGAGATTCACAAAGACAGTGGGATACAGACCGAAAAAAAAAAACTAACAACTGAAACATTTCAGAAAGGAAAGGTCTGTTGGACAGCTGATACGCAATATATACATAAGGTAATTATTCTCTGACCGCTGGACAAACGCACTCCTAGACATACAAGTTCTAATTGCCTAAAGCGTTTGTGCCATGTTCATTTGAACTTCAAAAGAAACAGGACTGAAATGTCTGAAATGCTGTGTTTGTAACAGGCATGTGAGCCAACGCAAGGGAAATCCCTCTCCTCGCTTTCAAAACACTCATACACAGGAGAGAAATGAAATCAGCTGAACAAAGAGATGAGGGCGCGCTATCTGGTGTCAAATCTGCCCCCACAGGGAGCTGGAGTTCAGCTCAAAGGTTCTGGGACTGTGTTCGGCTGAAAGTGCATTTCAGCACATTTCAGCCTTTGCTTTTTAACAACAGCAGCAGTCCTTGATTGTCTTCTCTTCATCGTCCATCTTGCTGTAAACCCCAGGGCCTTCTTTTAAAGTGCTCAATGCCTGCGTTATTCTTCATTCCATTCTAGCTGCTTAAATACCTGAACAGCTTTTACTGTAGCACCTCGTTTGTATTCAGCATGGCACTGGTTAATACTGGCACTGTGTGACTGAGTGACGCACGTTCAGGTGTGGTCTGACCTTTTCTGTCTGTACTGTTGTTTATGCAGCCTCAGTATAAGAACATATGTGCCTTTGCTTTGTCAGCAGGTTAGAGAGGACGAGAAGAGAGTTACAGCAAGGGTACAGGAGGAGCAGAGAGTTACTGTAGGACTACAGGAGGAGCAGAGAGCTCTGTAGGGTTAGACAAGGAGCAGAGAGTTACAGCAAGGTAGGAGGAGGAGCAGAGAGTAACTGAAGGGTTAGAGGAGGCGCAGACAGTTTCAGTGAGGGTAGAGGAAGCCCAGAGAGTTCTGCATACCCCGGAGGCCGTCACTGGATGGTGTCCTTATGTGTGTCACTAAATAACCACCGTCTCCTGCAGTTCGCAAACCCATTCGCAAAAAGCGGCAAACATGTAGTCAAGAAGGCAGGAAAGGCTTTAGACAGCTGCCAGCCAAGGCCTGCAAGCATCTCCACTGCACAGTAATTACAGATCAAAGTCATTATGAAACCAGTGCAGTTTCAACATGAAAAACAAACACAGAGAGGACCAGCTGGGAAAGGGGCTACAGAGAGTCAACAGCTAATCACAATATCCCCTCATTTAAGAAAAACCCACCTGGAAAGTAAGGAAAAGTAAGAAAAAGAGCAGGTCGGCTGTTTATCACCAGGCAGACGAAAGCACCATGACACAGTGTTCCACAAACTGACACGCTAACAAGGAGGCGGCCGGTCTGATCACCAGGTGAGGCACTGCCGTTACAACACAAGTGCCACAGCTAAATTTGCTCAGTCTTGTGTCTAGATTTCAGCGTAGTTTCTGTTCAGTTTGAAGTGGATAATGCAATTCAAAACTGCAACCATGCAAGTCACTGAGCAAAAAAAAAAAAACACAATTGCGAACAGCCCTATTCCATGAGAAGTCCTCAGAGTGGCCACAGCCATGCATACTGTTTTTGGGTGGAAGTCCAAGGACACAGGCAGAGTACGGTAAACTGGGGAGAGGGTCACGCAGAGTTTGGCTGTTGCGTAAACGAACCAAGGCATGCCCCCCACCCTCCACTGACCCCGCCCCTGACTGTCTAAAAACAGTTGCTTGCTGTTTGCGCTGTGTCATCTTTCCTGCTCGGGTCCTCCAAAATATCATCATTTGATCCCTATCTTCTTCCCCAATTTCCCAGCTCCCCCTTGCCCTCATTTGCCTCGTTTGAAGGAAAGTGAACACATTTCTCTAACGAATGTGCTATCGCCATGCTACGGCCAAAGGCAGGACCGGTGCATTGCTGTGTGAGCATATCACATCGGTATGGCTCACAAAAAACCCTTCCAAACCGCCGTCAAAGGTTTCCCAGCTCTTCCCTGCCCTCGCTTTGCCTCCACTCCTCCGCAGGCTTGTGGTGTTAGCGATGACGTACGGCTTCCTCTTCCCTGAAAGAGCCTACAGGCTGTCTGTTTGCCTGCCCCACAAAAGCTCTTATCTAGAGTTTCCACTGCCAGCCGTCAGTGAGTAACCCGCCACACAAAGCTGAGCTCTACCAGGCTGTGGCTCTTTACCTGTAGACACTGCACTTTACACTGAGTTACCTTTTTGTCATTTAGCAGAAGCTCTTGCCCAGAGCAACTTACATAGGCTAAAATTTTTACATGTTATTCATTTATACAGTTGGATATTTACTGAGACAATCCTGGGTTAAGTGCCTTGCCCAAAGGTACAACAGCAGTGCCCCTGAATTGAACCAGCAGCCTCTTGGTTACAAACCCTGCGCCATACCACTATGCTACACTGCAGCCTGAATTGTACATCAGAACGCAACTAAATAAAAAGAGGGGAAGGGCCTGATGTTAGCATGATCCGCCCTGTGCTTTTCCCTTGTAGAGGAGAAGAGGCTGCTCACAACACATCCCTCAGAGACTGTACTGCAGCCAGAAACACACACTCACCAGTCTGTACTCTCCCCAGGTGATGGGACCTTATGTCTGCTAAATTACTCAGACTCAAAGGGCTGAGGGCTAAATATGTGCCACCTTAGCAGAGCCTTTATCCACAGAGAGAATGTATCACACATCTGTGCAGCTAGGTACTTACTGAAGCGATATGGGTATGGGAGATATGGGAGAATCAAACCGCCAACCTTCTGGTTACAAGCTCTGCTCCTGACCACTGCATGTAAGCAGGGATGTGATCAACAGGAGCTGCCGTCATATCTCTCCCTGCAGAGACACTCCTGCATTCCTCTGCCTACACCTGCTGTCTACAATAATTCAACAGGTGCTGGATGCATCACGAAGAAGCAGAGCCTCATCATCCCTGTCTATGAATGTGAGACACGCTTCAAACAAGGCCCTAAAAATTCAGTTACTCTTCTGGTTTGACTTGAGATTTCAGATCAAAGTTCAGGTAAGGGTAAGACTCAGGGTTAGGGTGAAGAGTTAGGGTCAGTGTAACAATTGGGGGATGGGGTGTAAGTGAGGGTTTGGAGTAACATCTGGGGTTTGGGTTAGGGTAAGGGGTAAGGGGTAGGGCGGAGGGTGGAGGGTGAAACGAGGAGTGCAGGTGCATCTCTCGGTTTGAGTTTTCGTGACGTGTCTCACCGCTCCGCTCTCACCGCATTTTGTTGTCAGCGATGACCAGTAAATTTCCACCAGAGCCCCGATGACACCCAGACACCTCGACGGGTGGCAGATGCCCTCCTGTCAATCAGCCTGGATCAGACTAATCTCCACGTAAAGCCATAACTGCTGCCCTGCGCAATGTCCACGTTCCTAACGGCCGTGTGAAAGGACCCTTCCGTCTGCAGATAACAACAGACGCTTTCTGTCATTTGTCCCATCTCAGGCCCTGTGGCGGCTTCGGAAAAATGGACCCCTATTATTGGTGGACATTCCCGGGATGCACAAAGCATTGTTTCAGTTACGGTTTAGACTTTTAAAGGGATTAGAAGGGGGGACTGAGGGTGGGGGTAGGATGAGACCAAAACAGACCAAAATCCATTTTTAAACAAACCCCTGAAGCATACTGAACTGTGTTTCAACTCCAGATATGCGCTAGGGTAAATCCTACAAATTCACCTACATCACAGGCCTTCATTTCACACTTTTCACAACAACCCTTTTGTTTTATTTAAATAAAAGCTTTTGTGGTTTGAGTTCTCACTTTCCTACATGTGCGTCTGTGTGTATGTGTATGTATGTACAGATGAATATATATAGTACGTGCATAATGCAATACTGATGATACAGGGGCATCTTCAGGGTAAAAAGAACGGTCCAGTTCCCCTGCGCGTGAAGTGATGCACCTGTATTACGACAAAAAGGAGAAAAAACAACCCGAGAAAAACACGGTCGCATATTTTCATGCTTAGTAAAGATTGTTAACTGGGACCGTTACGAAAGTAAAAAATGACTTCTCTGTGAACACTCGTATTACTATAGACGCAAGCGATATTGTACAGCTACAAAACGTGAAAAATAATTACCTGCAATATATTTCTTCCGAAAAAACTTTTTGTTGGGGCTTACGGTATCAGTCGATTCCTATTTTACGAATCTCCATGGGCTTAAAGTATTTGCAGCGGACGATGTGAGCGCGTTAATTTAAATGAAAATTCAACTTGTGACTATTTTTCATGCATGACGAAATTTCCGCAATGATTGACAGGTTTTACCAGAAATGTGTCCACAGATAGCGCCGGCAAGCCCCTTTTACTCATAACCCATGAATAGGTAATAATAATTATGAGCTGAGAAAGCAACATGTCCGACTGAGCAATCAGAAGCAATTGTATGTATCAGGATAAAATGCCAAATATGTGGGATGAAAAAATTTATTTCATTAAGTAAAACTTGTCAAATTCACAATGCTTGAAAAAGTCAAACACACCTATAAAGTGAATATGCACGGGGAAAGGGGATTGCTTTTTAAAAGCGGCAGAGACATTTTCTGTAAAACCTCCGTTATCAAAGTGACAGGAATGTTTAGAATTAAGGAGATGATGTCCAGTACGGAGAGCAAGCAACGCATGCATTTGCTGCTCGCGATTCATCACGTTGTCGATCACCGTTCGTTTAAATAGTCTGGTCAACCAAAGCCCTGATCGCGCGTAGCCCTGTTTCTGATTTACCTGTACCAGTCCAGCCCGTTCCCGTAGTTCCTGTCGAAGAAGTGCGGCTCGGCTCCCGCTGCTCGGACGTCGGGGTGCACGCGGAGAAACTCCAGCAGCGCGCGCGTGCCCCCCTTCTTCACCCCGATGATGATGGCCTGGGGCAGCCTCTTAATGACGGACTCTTCGGAGACGTTTGACGCGGCACCAGGCTCCGGGGACAGCTGATCACCCCCGAATTCATCCCATTCCTCTGTTCTGTCGACCCCGTTATCGCTGTTTAGCGGGTCTTTGGTAGTATTCGCGGCCGAAGGTTCATCGTAACTGACCTGCGCGTCCACCTCGCTTTGAGGTCTGAATAAGAGTTTGGACGTCAGTCCGGCGATCTCCGTTCTTTTACTGGGAGAACTAGCCTCTTGCCAGCGGGTAGAGTCCACCTCCAAACTTGGCGCAGAGGAGCAGTATCCCGCGCACGAATATAGCATATATATCCAAAATAACATCATGCCGAGAACGAAGAGTTTGTTTTTCACGGGGCCGAATGAAACAATGTATAGATTGTGACAAACCAGATTATATTCCATAGGATTTCTGGATGCGAATTACATTACAAAGCGACATAGTGGCCAAACTGCGGGTTCCTGCTAGCAACCACAAATATCCCTTTTGGAAGTCATCTTCAAAAATCATTAATAAGTGGAAAAATAAAAACTAAGCTAAAGCCATTAAACTCTCCAAATTCAAGACATGCTCGACCGGCTATCTGTCACGTGTGCTGAACAAAAAATTGCATTTATCCGGAACGGCGCTCGACTGCAGCAGCAAGCGCTCGGACGCTCCGTGCGCCTCCGCGGCGGGTTGTCATGCTATCATCCGTGCGTGTCTTCCGTCTGGCAGAAAACAAGATCCGACGCAACTAAACGCCCGTTAGAGACTGCAGAGAGAGGCTATTGCGCCAGCCCCGTCAATTCATTAGCGCTTCAGTATGTAGAGCTCTGACCTATCATAAGAGAGCAGAAGTCTTCTGGCGTAGAACTCTAAATTGCCAAGGTGTGAACGCTCTTGTTGGATACGAGATTTTGAGGTTCCCGTTTCTCTTAACGACGACAAGAACAACAAAAGCAATAATAATAATAATAATAATAATAATAATAATAATAATAATAATAATAACCACGCAAATGTATTGGCGGACCCATATGGCTAACACCACCAACTTCTTAATTTCTGGGATATGTAGTGGATTGTTTGTATTATATTATATTATATTATAACGTATATAATTATATATGTATATAATTGTACAGTTGGTGTTCTCCTCCGCCTCTAGCTCTGCTTACCATACTACTAGCCTACTACTAGCCTACTACTACTACTACTACTACTACTAATAATAATAATAATAATAATAATAGTAATAATAATAATAATAAGAATAGGCTAATAATGGGTACAAATGAATGTATTTGTAGAATCAACTGAATGGGAATTTGGGAATTCAACTGTCCTCTTTGATATTGAACGTTATATACAATTGCCAACATTTACCTAAATATACAATGCCCATTTGTCTGAAAGGGTGGAAGAATAAATTCACTGGAAACTGCTAACTACAGATTTATGTCTTCCCTCTGCTCACCGTATCTGTTTATGGAATTAAACGAAGTGTGGTAAACTAAATTCAAGTCAAGACTCAGTAGGTCAATTAAAAATGAGTCACCTACATGAAGGGCTACAAACAGTTAGCAAAAGAAGCCCTTGCAGGTAAATGTTCTACGCTCTTAACTTTACATCTGAACACTTATGCAGCGTTTTGAACAGAATCCATGTCTGATTCGCTAACTTAGTGAAAAAAGTCAGGGTCCCGGCCGGCCAAACCAAATGCATCATTATCGTTAAAACCACAATGAAGCCATCAAATGCATTCTTTACCGCTACTTTTCGCCACAGACTTGTGATGAATAACTGGTCTAATCACTGAAGTTGTTCAAACATATTTTCCCCACCTAGATTGGTTTGCATTTTTGAACTGCTTGGCACCCATTACGTCCCCCTCCAGTTATGTGAAGTGGAAAGGTTAATGATCAATTCCTGTTGGTGACTATGCTGCTAAACGTGCTGGTATTTGAGAACTCTTGAGAGCATAAATCGAAGGATTGCAAAATTTGCGGTTATTCCAGTGTCATTAGCATTGGGCTGTACTGTCGGAATAAGAAAAAACGGCCAAATCTCCGCTTTGCGGAGCGGCGGCACCGGGCTGGACGCTGAAAACGCGCAACTTTTTCCCACCTTCCGCAATTCCCGCACGAAAAACGCCTGGGGCTGCAGTGCGTCAGGGCGAAGTATGCAGAGACGTCACCGCGAAACGAGAGTTTGATTCCAACGAATACTGCGCGATTTCTCAACTTCAAAACTGTTAACGGGTTTATTTTTAGTAATTCCGCAGCGGCTGCGGTGTCTACAGCTGTCCTCCCGCGGAAATTACTCAGCTTTTTTGTCTGCCTCAAGACAGGGTGTGTGCCTGTCATCTACCATTGGGAAAATGAGGTACGAGTCAGGGTGAGCGCATTTTAAGCAGGAGTAAATAACTTAAGGTACTCCTGTTTTTACGGGCAGATGAAGTCAAGAAAGGAAAGGAAAGGAAAGAACTGAAACTGTTCAACAACACCCTGGGGGAATATTATGGGAGAGAAGCAGTCTTAAAATAAGGTAGGATTATCACACGTGCTTCTTGAAAAAAAGAAACATGTCCTTTTATTTGAGAACTGTGCAGGTCTTTCACCCACCGGTGGGCTTGCAAAGAAAGCATGCTTGCAAACTTCTTCCATTCAGTTTTCTGTGTAATAGTGATATTCGAAAGGCATAACAGTGAATGTCTGTATCCTCATATGGGTCTCAACCTAGTGCACCAAGCCCTCTACAGTGACGCTGACCTAAGACACACCTGGTGAGTCAGGTCAGTATCCCTGTTTCTCCTGTTTTTTTTTATATATAAATTAGTAATGTTAAAGTAAAAGGTTAAAGGGGTCTCAGATGGCTTAGTCAGCAAGGCATTTGCTTTGAAACCAGCCATGTCATTAACTGACAATGACAGGGATTCTGCACCGGCAGATCAAACTGGCTTTGTTCCACCGGGGACGGGGTAGGTAGGCCGGCCAGGGCTTGCTCGTCTCACCGCTCTCAGGTACTCTGCGATTTGTCAGGCACCTGCGAGCCACTGTGAGTAGCACCTGACCGCCGCTAAGCGCCCACTCCGCTCTACTGCGCTGTGTGCGTTGCAGTGCGGCAAACAGCCGCCGGCTGCATGCGAGTGCAGGATTACATCCGTATCACTTTATCCCTGCTCCGCATGTGGAGGTTCCCCTGGGGAGAAGAGACTCACATAATTGGTCATTCCGAAAAATGATAAAACCACATAAAAAAAAAAAAAAAAAATTAAAAACACCTAAGAACAGTAAATGCCGGATGAGCTGAATGATACTGAGCCTTGCCAGTTCACAGGTTGTGTTAAAAATGGGATTACCACTCCTGTCTACTCAGACAGGATAAATCTGTATGTACACTATAGCACAGTCATTCACAGCATAAGATGGGGTGGGTAGTGTATTCACACATGTATCAATAAATATCCCTGTGATATAAATGACTCATTTACAGGCTTGCTGGAGTTCCAAAACTATGTGCTTCTTCGGGGCCGACAGCAAAAGGAAGCATTTTGGGGAGGGGCTGTGGGTTGACACTGCCCCCTCATGCAGTCCACATGTCCAATGAACCCGATTGGTCAGGCATCTGGGTGTGGCGTCTGCTCCTGATTGGTCAGGCATCTGGGTGTGGCGTTTGCTCCTGATTGGTCAGGCATCTGGGTGTAGCGTCTGCTCCTGATTGGTCAGAAATCTGGGCGTGGCCTCTGCTAGCTCTGCAGGGTGGGACTGAGGCTGAGCATGGGGCAAGAGAGAAGCGCTGGCACAGGGGGCGGGGCCAGCGCAGGGGGCGGGGCCAGCACAGGGGCGGAGAGGAGTGTGGGCATGGGGGGCAGGACCGCCAGGGGGGCGGAGAGGGGCGTGGCCAGCGCCTGGCTCTGCGCGTCCCTCTGGCGCCTCTTGCAGGTGAGGGCCAGCAGCAGCAGCATTGGCAGGTGCCACAGGCTGCAGAAGAACAGCCTGCGGGCGCTGCCGCGGTCCGAGTCCCGGAAGAAGCGGAAGGCCAGGTGGCTCAGGTACAGGTTGATGGGCAGGGACACCAGCGGGAAGGTCCAGGTGGTGAGGCCCAGAGCGGGCGCCAGCGAGGAAAGACCCACCAGGGCCAGGCTGTGGCGCAGGGCCACCCGCCTGCACAGCGCCGGGTGCGTGACGGACATCATGCGGTAGCCGCCGCGGGAGTAGTCCTCCCGCAGGTTCCAGCTCAGAGCGTTGAAGTGGGGGAACTGCCAGCAGTACAGGAACCCACCCAGCAACAGAGCCCCTACACACCCAGAGAGGGGGCAGGGGGGGCACGGGAGGAGGGAGAGCAGGGAGAGAGATACAGGGAGGGAGAGAGACAGAGAGAAAGACAAAGAGAGAGAGACAGAGAGAGAAATGGCTACCATCAATGGACAATTATTGGTACAAGATGTTGATCATTTCATTGGTTATTTACAAGCTCTGGCAGCAGAGGTTGTTCTCAGTCATGGCGATAAAGCAATAAGAGCTGTGATACACCACATAAAGACATTTCCGCCAGACTGAAATTTAAATTGCCTCATACAGAAGCCAACACGGGTCCCAGCACTGAAATGGCCTGGTGCTGTGCCCTTTTCATGCTTTGTTTTGCCTGATTAGTTTTGTTCCCTGTGTAATTCTTAGCTAACTCAAACAACTAGCCTATAAATACTCTCCTGTGCTCATTATTCAGTTGTCCAGGGCTATTTTAGCTCACGCCTCGTCACAGGCCATCTGTCCACTTCCTGTAGAGTCCACACTGTCGGCCGCCACACAGGAAGAGGAGCTGGGAGCTCGCTTTTTACTTCCTGTGTGGAAAGGAAGCATCCGCAGACAGCTGCACGCGACGGCGGAGGGTCAGACTGCAGTGCTGTGAGAGGCTGTAAGAGCAGACAGCTGAGACCCTCTGCTCCAGCGGGACGGGAGAACAGACAGCTGAGACCCTCTGCTCACTGTGACGCGCCAGCGAAACGTACGTATCGCCCAGGGCTCTGAGGACGCTGCGCTCCCTGTAACCACGGCCCCACACGGCTCCACACGGCTCCACACGGCCCCACACGGCCCCACACGGCCCCACACGGCCCCACACGGCTCCACACGGCTCCACACGGCCCCACACGGCCCCACACGGCCCCACACGGCCGGTAAAGTCAGCACTCCACACCGGCGTCAGGGGGGACTGTGTTTCAAACTCTGGTGCGACCCGAAGCCTGCCCTCAGGGTGGGGTCAGAGGCACCCCCCCCGTTTCCTGTGGGATCACCCCGGATTACCCCTGGAGGGGAGAGGTCAGCGAGGGTTTTAAGACCCCCCCCCAGTAATCCCTTTATCTGTCCCTCACAGGCAGACGCTGGGCCTCACAGCCTGCACACCGGTGGTTCAGGGTTCGAACTCAGGCCTCCTTTCCTCCCCCCGTTTCAGGGGCGGCCTGCTCATAAATTAGCATGGAACCCTGACATAGCACATAATAACCCCACAGTCTAACTTAGAACTAATTGCAGAGCGTTACAGATTTTTCCACATCAAGAAATCTGTCTGCTTACATAACTACAAGTTATTCTGCTCACTCTGCAGTTCCTGTGTTATATATTGAGGGGTGGGGTACTCAGGTCATTTGTAAAAATATTTTTGTTCCACAGTCTGAAGCATTCCCCTGCCTCTTTATCGACAAAAGGCTTCCTAAAAATCAAAGTTATACCCTACCAACTTGCTGGCAGATTATCTGAGTTTGTGCTTGATGTGGGGTCCAGCCCAAAGCTTTGGCCCTGCAAATCAACACACCAGGCACTGCAGCTGGGTTTGGGGTAGGGAGCGGGTGACAGGGCAGCTGGGTTTGGGGTTTGGGGTGAGGAGCGGGCTGCAGGGAGCAGCTGGGTTTGAACAGGAAGGATGTGACACTGTTTATTTGCTCAGCCTGGCCGAGCGGCTCACGCTACACAGCCACTCCTCTCTAACACAGCTGCACAGGCCTCGGCTTGTGGCGGTTTTCCCGCCGGCTTAAAAGGTAGGGAGAGTCCTGGATTAAGCTCAGACTGACAACCGTGGCAAGTTGTTTTTGTGGGTTCAATAACAGGTTGAAAACGTGACATGAAATGTTTGTGAAAGGAGAGACCCTAGAGTGAGAATCATGCACAGTACTCTTTCCTCCCAGCCTGCTGGAAGGCGGGGCGAGGGATGAAGGGCGGGTCAGGTGAGGGGTGTGTCAGGTGGAGGGTGATGGGCGTGTCAGGTGAGGGGTGATGGGCGTGTCCATCTCAGGTGTTGCGTTTCTGGTGAGCCGTACCTGGGTCGAGCGAGGCGGTGGCGGCTGTCCAGCCCATGACTGGGGGGAGGGCCCCCACTACCGCCCCCACCCACGTGTTGGCAATGCTCAGCCGCTTCAGGGGGGTGTAGCAGCAGGTGTACAGGAAGATGTTCAGGGCCCCCAGGAACCCTGTCAGCGGGTTCACCAGCAGGGTGAGGAGGCTGACCCCCGACACCCCACAGAGTGCTGCAAAGGACACAGCATGGAGAGGGCTGGAGAGAGAGAGAGAGAGAGAGAGAGAGAGAGAGAGAGAGAGAGAGAGAGAGAGAGAGAGAGAGAGAGAGAGGGAGAGAGGGAGAGAGAGAGAGAGAGAGAGAGGGAGAGAAGGAGGGAGGGAGAGAGAGAGAGAGAGGGGGGGAGGGAGAGGGAGAGATAGAGAGACAGAGAGAGAGGGGGAGAGAGGGAGGGAGGGAGAGAGAGAGAGAGAGAGGGGAGGGAGAGGGAGAGATAGAGAGACAGAGAGAGAGGGGGAGAGAGGGAGGGAGGGAGAGAGAGAGAGAGAGAGGGGGAGAGAGGGAGGGAGGGAGAGAGAGGGAGAGGGAGAGAGAGGGAGACAGGGAGGGAGAGAGAGCGAGAGACAAAGGGAGAGAGAGAGGAACAGAGAGGAAGTGATGGGGAAGGGGGGAACAAAGAGGGATTGAGAGGAAAGGAGAGGGGGAGAGAGAGAGGCAACAAATTGAGAGGTATAATTTCAATCACAACTGTGTGTTTTCCATGCTGGTCACAGCACATGATTTATGTTCCTAAAAAGACCGGAAACACCTTAGAGAAACTGAAGAAAACAAATAAAAACCCTTTAATGAGAAAGAGGGTCTTAACTCTCTCTGGATAAAGTGAGATTAGGGCTGTTTTAAGGGCTAAAGGAGCCCATTATTTGTGAATGTCATTTTATAACAACATTACTCTGGAACAGATAAGCCAGGAAGTGTCAAAAGTTATCAGGGTCCTAGTGTAAACTCTACACTAGAGTTTACTGGGTGGAGATTAGCGTGGTTGCTGGGCAACCTTTTCAGTAAAAAAGGGCAACTTCAACCACTTACACACACACACACACACACACACACACACACACACACACACACACACACACACACACACACACACACACACACAAACACACAAACACACACAAATCACTGCACACTGTGGTTTGATCTCTAGGACCGGGTTAAAGCGTTATGATGTCCACTAGGACGCCCAGAGAACAGAGAGGACTGTCTTAAACGGCCATGACCGCGAGGCACGGGGAACCGGATGGCCTTCCCCTTCAGATCCACAAAGAATGGCCTCAGCTAAAACCTGTGCATTATCCAAAACTCCCAACAGAGAGGGAGAGGGGGGGAGACAGAGAGAGAGACAGACAGAGAGAGGAGAGAGACAGAAAGAGAGAGCGTACCTTATGCGTCCTCTAACCAGCGGTCTGTTCTTGGTGCGGTTCATGTTGGAGTCGAACGGAACCTCAAAGAACTGCAGAGACCAGAGAGAGAGGAGGAGAGAGAGGAAGACAGACAGAGAGAGGGGGAGGGAGAGGGAGAGAGACAAAAACTCTTCAGTGGTGAGGATAAAATTACACGTGTGTGCTCGTGGGGGCTTTTAAGTGTGTTTAACTAATGGTGCTGTCACTCAGTATACCCAATCTCTCTCAGACACACACACTCAAGTACGCACACACACACACACTCACAGAGTCAGATAATGGAATGTAAACAGGGCCTGTGTAATCTCTGAGCGTAGCCTGAAAGAAGTAGGCTGGGACACATCAAAGCGAGAGGTCCGCGAGCGTTAGCAGTGCTAGCCTGGCCCCGTCTCTCCCGTTTCTGTGAATGGTGCAAACAGTCAAACAGACTCCCCCTCACGCCAGGCCCGGTACGTTCCGCACAGCACGAAGCCCAATTACAGTCACCGCCTCATTATTTCCAAAACATCACCCTGCTCCTGTGTAACCTTTAATCTGTTTACCATCACCCCGGCCAGACCCATCTGCTACACTCTGCCTGGGGGCGGGGCCACACAGGACCCTGTCAAACCGTCCAATCACATACACTGTCAATGCTGTCATTTATCATTTATTCACTGAATGTATATTATATATATATGTCTGTCTGTCTATGCATGTCTGTATACAGTATATGTATGTATATCTGTATGTATGTGCTAGCAGATGTCCTTTCCCAGGGTATTAGCTACATGTAATTAGGACTGAGCTATGACAGGACTCCACTCTGAAGATGACATGATTTAAATCTGACAGTTAAATTTTGTTGCTCTTGACAGAGAGCAACTCGCAGAGAAAGAGTACAAAGTGAATGTAATGCAGTTGTATGAATGACGGTACATACAGGATACAATAGAGCATGTTCAGACATGCATCACCCCTTTCAGAGCTGTCACAGTGAGCGATCACAAGCACTCGCATGATTCAGTAAAACGCCGTACAGCCATGATTCCTCCAATTAACCGAAACCAGAGAGAAAGGCAGGAAGGAAGCCAGCGAGAAAGAGAGAAATTCTCCACCCTCTCAACCACAGCTGATGTGGTGAAATTTGCTGTCCGCTAAATGGCTTCAAACGGATCCAAAACTCCAATCAGCGGAATCAAAGAGATTACAGACCATTTCCACCCAAATGCCTGCAAACAATTACCGCTACACTTCCACAAGTAGCAACAACAAACATGGAGATGCTGACAGAATTTGCAGTTGACTCTGTGTGTGTGTGTGTGTGTGTGTGTGTGTGTGTGTGTGTGTGTGTGTGTGTGTGTGTGTGTGTGTGTGTGTGTGTGTGTGTGAGAACATCTGCTCCGTTTCAGAACAGGTGTGTAACACCTTACATCCTTACTGTGTCTGTCATCATGCAGGGTCTAAACAGTATGACTACAAACTGAACTGGCGATTTATCCAGAACGACAGAAAAAAATGAATAAGACAGAGAAATGGTGCCTATGTATATAACAATAAAATGAAAATAATATTAAATCCCATAAAATATCAATCATTCACAGTCTGCTCTCCAAGAGTATACACACTCAAAACATACAGCTGGATGTGAACTTTCCATGACTTCCTTATACTGTTAAGTATTCCAGAGGTAATGGGCTAAACATCTTTTTACAAAGTCTTTTAAGGTCATGCATTGTCTTATTCTTCTTCAAAAAGGCTGTTTGTTTCTTTATTTCCCTTCTGTGATTTTACTGTGCAATGGCAGCAGAGAGTCCATCTCATATATGCACACTCAACAGGATGCCTCTGCCACCCAGAGAGGACACTGTAAACCACTGCAGTCAGGGCACTGTTCTGTGGTCAGGGCAGACTGGCTAAAAATGCTTACATCAGGGCCACAACAAACAGAACTGTGCCAAATCCTCAAAGTAGCCACTGACCTCAGATCAGTCTGGGAGGATGTCTCGAGAAGCACAAGGCCAGATACACAATACCACCCAAAGGGAAACCACTCTTATGCTTCAAGGTCTCCTCTCAAAAAAGCATGATCCATCCCAAACTGTCTATCCCTCTCTTTCTTGTCTCTGTCCTGCAGCATATTTCTTGGTAAAAAAAAATATTCAGGCCAAAATTAACACAAAAAGTGCACCACACCTCCTACATTACTGAATCAGTGCAGAGACTTCAAAGACAATATTTTTTCTAGACTACGGAAAAACATTTCCTCATCTCTGTGGGAAATGTGCAATTTTTACCATCTGCCATGTGCTGTTCCTGAGCTCTGGGCCTCCCTATTCTCCCTCAGTTGTCCTCTAACCTTGTCCTTTCTCTTTTCTGCACCTTGCCAGATACCCGGTCCCTCTGGCTGCAGCTTCTGCTCTGCCTCACCTTAACTCAAGCCCCAGGCTCCTGATGAGGCCTAGCTGGAGGCATCTAATCTGAGTGGGTAATGTGAAGGCCTGTGTGGTCTCCACACCCATGGAAACAGTCACCACCCTCAAAACAGGACACCGAGACTGGGGGGGATGGGAATGGGGTGGGACAGGCCATGGGCATGACATTGACACACTCACCTGGTTGATGGAGTTGGCAGCACAGGAAGCCAGGCCGGTCCCCAGGGACGCCAGCACGAAGACGCTGGGGTCAAAGGGCACTGGGGCCATCGCGTATCCGGCCGCCGCTGTCGTGACAACCAAAGCTGGAGGGCAGAGAGAAGAGGCTGCATGAAAACAGTCATAACCACATAAAATAATCTACTCCAAATTTAAACTGACTGCTCCTCTCAGCCACGAAGCCCGTCGGAACCGGTCCCTCAGTGCTGGAATGAACTCCCCACAGAGGTCAGGACAGCAGAACCACCGGCCATCTTCTGACAGACTGAGGACCCACCTCTTCAGACTGCATCTCAGTTCCACTTCAATCCCCACCCCTAGCACCTGCTACTTGTATTACTGCTGCTGGACCTGCACTGCTGTTTGCCTCAGTAAATATCCAGCTGTACACATGGGTAACATGGAAAAACTGTAACCGTTTGTAAGTTGCTCTGGATAAGAATACCTGCTAAAAGACAATAATGAATATGTAATGTGAGCGCTTAAACAATCAACAACCAGGTGTGACCCTGAAAGTACTCCAAGCAGACCTGCATAGGAGCAAACAGACATGTAAGAACTGAAGTGCTCACCTTCCCCACTCACCCCCTTCCCCCTCCGGAGCCTCCAGGCGAGGGCACAGGTTTGGGGACTGGGTTAGGAAGGGGGGGGCGGTGCCTTGCCTCACCTGTGAGTTTGATTTTGGAGAGCAGGGCGTACACCTCGGGCAGGTCCTCCAGACTCAGCCTCATCTCTCTCCACTGCCTCTCGAGACGCTCCTCCCGGGCGGAGTCTGGCCCCGGCCCCGGCGCGGGGGGGGCCTCGGTCCTCCCGCCTGCTTTGGGGAGGGGGTCGCTGCCCGGGAGCAGCGGGACACTGCGGGGGACGGCCGAGCCGCGGAGCGGGGGGGACTGCCGGTCCTCCACCGCCTCCCGCTGCACCGCCCTGGCTCTCTGATGCAGCTCTGCACCGCTCTTCATCACATACTGAGGAAGACGAGGGACGCAAGAGTCAGCTCAACACTCTCATCACACAACCGTTTTTAACACAGAAAGAGAGGGAGAGCGGATTTAACTAACCACTCATCAAACAGAAAGAGAGAGGACTTAACACTCTCACATAATAACTGCATTTCACACAAGAACACAGAGGACTTAACTAGAGGACAGCAGTGTCAGCAGGGGAAAAAAAGGCTGCTGGTTCGATTCCCTGCTAGTGCTCTGCTGTTATACTCTTGGGCAAGATATTTAACCCAGTAAATATCTCAGTAAATGCATCAGTAAATATCCAACTGTATAAATGGATGGATGACTGTATGTAAGTCACTCTGGATGAGAAGATCTGCTAAATGACTGTAATATAATGCAACTGTCTTTAACTGAGAGAGAGGACCTGAGTAAATACTCTCACCACATAACACTGAAGAGAGAGAAGGGGGGACCATCCTGAGTAAGAGAGGAGTGAACTGAATGCATTTACCTGCCGCTGCAGGTAGCTGCGGTGCTGCCAGGTGACCCATTCCCCGGAACAACCTCGGCAGAGCCGCACCAGGCCGCGACTACTCTGCCGGCTCGCGGTCCACTTCCCAAACCTCTGGAAAACATTGGCACCAACCACACCTGGCAAAGACACACACACACACACACAAACGCACACACATTCACACACACACAAACACACACACACACAGACACATACACACACACAAACACACACACACACACAGACAAACACACACACATACACAGAATACAACAGAGTGAGACACTGGGTAAAGCCCTATGACTGTTTTATGATGGTGGGGGGGGGTCTGAACGTATCATATTAAAAAATAATAATCATGCAGATTATTATTATTATTATAGAGAAGATGGTCCTTTTTGAACGTGAACTACCATATTATTAATACAAGCCACATCCATACATTTATCATCCTCAGACATAAGTCATAATTATGCAGAACTATGCCTGCACCATGTTTACATCAGAAATTGAAATGTCAAGACAGCTTTGGCTGCAGTAAACTGTTCGTATCTCTACGCTATCCGCTAGTTGCGCTAACCAGAACGCTAGTTAATTTACTCAAAAGTGCGATCACCTCGCACCCTTGAAATTAAATAAATAAATAAATAAATAAATAAAATAAAATAAATCAGTTACAGTTAGGATCTAACTATCAAATCAGCTATCAGACTGGTGCAGGGAAGCGCCGTACCCCAACAGTCAGTTACCGCAAGATCTGCCGCTGATGTCGGCTTTCATAACTCACCAGCTAACAGTGACATAGCAGTCATACAGCCAACACACGTAGCCTAGCAGTCAAGTCATAGCAGTTAGATAACCTTTGCTTGTCATTCCTGTGTTTTCATTTAACTCCATCACTGCTATTCATCGCACACAGAAAGAATGTCTAGCTATATTTCATTTTTATTTTCAGGATATATATTAGCCCTTGTATATCTCCATCAGCCGGCTACCTCGGCAGCAATCTAATGAACGAACCGGCCCGCGGTAAACCTGTATTTTATTCGACAAACTCAACTTCACTGTGAGCGGAGTTTTACCTGTCAGCTTGCTACATGGCGTTTTAAACATATTCCTAAAGCCCCAAAGCCCGGCTCCGGCTCCTCCGCCTTTAGCCGCTATCAGTGCGCCGCCATGTTGACCTCGCCGAAAATGACGCACTTCCGGGAGTGCTGGTTACAAAACCCGTGCGCTTAACTTATGTCACCGTGACGCTGCAGTTGCCTTTCTCCTCGTGCGGCACGTCCGCAGCGTTCATCATACGGACACCATTCTTATGCATACAAAAAGATTCTGTATGCTGTATGAAGATTTTCAGGTTCAGATTATGGTCAACACGCTTCGTACAGGTGTATGCACGTGATCCTTTGCTTTCTCAGCATGGTGCATCAAAAAGCACAGCCGCATATTATGTTAACTGGAACTTGTAACAGATAATAATTATTTTATGATTTATATCACACAGACAATAATAATAATAATATAATATAATTATTATTATAGTCATTTGTTTGCTTGTCAGACATTCTTATTCGGGATGATACATTCATACAACTGGATATTTACTGACGCAACTCAGCTGAAGTAGCCTACCTAGCCCAACATCAGCATCACACCAGGGAATCAAACCATCAGCCTTCTGGTTACATTCTCTGCTCCTCACCACGATGCCACACTGCCGCATGTAATGCAGGGATGGTCCCCCCCTACCCATACCTGCCAAAATTTACGTTTCAAAATACGGGAGTTTTTTCGGCGGGGGGTGGATAGTAAATAGATAAGTAAATAAATAATTGTATGTAGTGTGTGGATTGTGTGTGTAGATTGTGTTTCATGGACGATCTGGCAACTGGCAACTTGGGTAACGTCAGACAAACATACAAAACTTATGGATCTGTGTGTGACGATTATTCATAATAAAGTTTGCTGGGCACGTCTTTTGACCACAACTTTTGAATCATTGCAATGAAAAGCAAATACATTATTTTGTGTTTATTTTTCATACAAAGTGGGATATAATGTCAGCCCTATGTTGGAGGCAATGCAGGAATTTGCTGTGATTTCAAAACCGGATTACTCGACAACGCTTTGTCGCACAGCTAGTAACGTGATTACTTCGGTATGTACAAATATGCGACTAGCATCATTACAAAGCTCCGGTTCCGCTCTATCACATATGTGGTACATGGCATAGAGCATTTATGAACAGGCATTGCATTTAGGGTGATCGATGTGATAATAATGACACATTGCCTAACAGTATGAAACACAGTCGTGAAGGATTCTCTGTCGCCATGAAGGGGAATTATTTAAAATGTTTTAATACGTTTATTTTTTCTGTGTCTGGCAGAGAGTGCTGTGATCATATCAGGTGCCGGATGCAAAAAATTAAAACGTTAAAAAATAAACGTAAAAACGTTAGTTGTATTACTACTAGCTCCGACTGCGGTCCACAGGCTGAGCTAGCGTGGGGGAAGGGGAAGTCGGAGTAGGGCATTTCGTATGCGCCCGATCGACCAGCAGGGGTCGGTGTTGCTGGTATGACCAGGGCGCCTGTCGACGTGCCCCTGTGCCTGGGGCCGATGTGCTTTGTGCTTTGCTTGCGGGCTCCCGGTCGCTGTCGGCTGGTGGGGTGATCGGGTTCGATCCCGGGCTGTGGCGCTTGGTCTATGCTCGGGGCGGGTGCTTTTGCCGACTGAGCCACTCGGCAACCCCCCCACCCGCCTACTGACCTGAGATATTTTTATTTTTTCGCTGGCTGTTTAAACACATGGCTTTGTGTGCACAGCGTATCACTGCTCACGCTCTCAGGGCTGGTGGACTGTACCACTTCCACATAAGCTGTCAAATCCTCAAACCGTCAAAAGTTTTGTTCAAAAGTTCAAAACGGTGTTTTCTGTTTTATATTGCTGAGTTGGCTCAATGAAGGAACCATTCAGTGCACTTTTCATGCCCTTCCTTCTCATGACTTTCAATTCCTTTCTATTTCCTGGAGTTTAAACATGGTTTTTTACAGTGTATCTCCACTGCATGTAATGACTTTACAGAAATGCAGATCACTGGTAAAGATCTCGGGACACATCAGTATTGATCCAGAGTGACAGGGTCTGGTGTTAATATTGTAATGTTACGTCTTAACAGGAGTCCTTCTATGGCCTGTCACCCTAAACTGAAGGAGGATTTGTAGAATAAATGATAGAGTATTGATGTGCGGAGAGATGATCCGCTACATCTTTGAGCTGCTCATGTTCAGGGTCCCATTAAAAAGTTGTCACGAGGAACCCTGGGTGTGTCATAAATGCATTATGAACTGATCTGAGAGCGCACTCCCCGCGGTTCACATCACCATGGTAATTATTTTTCAAGACACCCCCCAAAATTTTGCTGTTGAGGCTTTCAGGGGGTCTCAAGTTTCAATCAAGTATTTCGCACCCTGAGCTGCCATCATATCTATCCCTGCAGAGACACCCCTGCATTCCTCTGTCTGCAATAATCTAACAGGTGCTGGATGCAATCAGCAATAAGCAGAGTCTCGTCCAGTCAACCCTGTCCATGGGTAAGAGAGACTGTTATACAGCTGGATATTTACAGACACAGCCCAGGTTAAACACCTTGCTTAGTGGTCCAACTCCAGAATCGCAGCTGAGAATAAAACCTGCAGCTCAAGTTCCGTAACCGCTAAAATTCTCAGTTCAGTCACTGCTTCTCCACACTGTTACCCAGTACACCCACTGTGACGTTGATCCATTCAAACATTATTTATCGCATACACATACACACCTGCTACATAGCCTACAACCTTCAGTATTAGTGCAATTACATCACGTCCTGTACTAACATCCTCTGAATGTTGCTACTCCATCATGCTGCTGCCAGCAAGTGCGGGCAAGCCGGTCAGTCCAGCGAAACTCTGGCCAAAGTCAGACTCACAGCAGGGGAGACTCACAGCTTTGTTGGGTCATACTTGTCTGTTTAGCTCATCAGCATGGCATTGAGCAGGGCTCAGAGGTTACAGATTTGAGTGGCAGTTCAATAAAAACCATAGCAACTTCACTGAAGACTGAAATTCACCAAAAAACATTGCAAGATTTGAGGAATTTTACTCAAAGTCAAGGATGAATTGCCATAATAGTTATAATAGATGGAATACCCACTTAGTCACGGAGAGAAGGGGAAGTATCACTGATGGCAAAATGGCCCGTAATAGTTGTGTTATTTGTGTTGCAGGCAAAACATCCCCCTCCCTGTCTAACCACAGATTCTGACTGCGGGTCCAGGAGTGACAGATTAAGATGAGAGTCAGGAATCAATCCGCCTTCCATGCAGTTCAGAGTCCAGCAGCATGTTTTCCTTTTTGCCTGGCTGTTCAGCTCTGATTTATTGACTGGTTAGCGTGACACACTCTGACTCTGTTTCTCGCTTTATTTCCCCGCACGGGCGGACCCAGTCTCCCGGGAGACGGCAGCAGCGGGCCGGAGGAGGGTTTCGGGTGCTGACGTCAGAGGCAGCGACAGCGCCACAAAGCGGTCACACCCCCATCCCGCAGCCATCCCTCCCACAGTCCAGCACCAGATCCAGGCCCCGGGAACCTCCGTCTGGTCTGGCTGAACTCCCCACGTCCTCGTTTTAACCGCAGCGCACGTTGAGCCTGTAAACTCTGTGAAAGCTGAACACGCGGCCGGGCCGGGGCGGGTCTCCTGCTCTCACGGGCGGGTCTCCTGCTCTCACTCCAGCCTTGTCCCTGCTCTCGAACGGGTCTCCTGCTCTCACTCCAGCCTTGTCCCCGAACCGCGCTGCAGTGGGGGAGGGAGGCGGGTCCTCTCTGAACAAAACGGAGCCCTGAAGCCTGCAGGCCTCTGATCACACAGGACTGGAACAGCCCTTCCCTGTGGTGCGACACGTGTTTCATTACATTACATTTATTGTCATTTAGCAGACGTTCTTTTCCAGGGTGATTTACATAAGTTACAACTGTTATCATTTACACAAGTGGATATCTACTGAGGCAATTGTGGGTAAAGTAGCTATCCCAAAGGTAAAGCAGTAGTGGCCCAGCGGGGAATCAAACCAGCAACCTTTAGGTTACAAGCCCTGGTCCTTACCCCTACGCCACACTGCTGGCCCTGACGTCCAGGCATTTAAAGCTTTTTCATTTTCTGCTTCTCAAGAGATCCGCTTGACCCTTTGCCAGCACTGGCTGCCACTTCAGGTGTCATCGGTTGCTCACAGACCCCAGTAGTCCGAACTGGCTGGTGCTTGCTTGTCTCCGAGTCCTTAGTGCTGCTTGGGGGGACAGAATATTTGGTTTGGGGGCAAGAATGGAGGGGGGGTCCAAGAAAAGCTGCACACCCACAATCCAGTCCCCCCTGGTGCCCACGGGTCTGTGCAGTTCTGCAGGAGAAGCTCTGGCAGATTCTGGCTGCTGTTTGCTCTCTGGCTCTGTCATCCCTGCAGCTGTGTGGCCTGGTGGCCCGGGAGGTTGTGTGTTTACCGTGCTTGCTTTTGGATTTAATTGGGGGAGGCTGTGTTGCATATCACCTCTCTCTTTCTTCAGTCCGAGGTCATTACATCACATTACATTACTGGCATTCGGTCCTACTCCTTACCACTGTGCTACACTGCCACCCTTATCGTTCCCAGTCTTTCAGTTCACAGACGAAGACTATCAATCGATGCTGAGGAAGACAAGTGCTGAATGCTCTCAGCCAATCAAGTGAGTGATCAGGGAGAATGATTTATTATGTCTGTGTCAGGGCAGTGCTGATGCTCTGTACAACAGAACACAGCAGCGAGAGTGTTTTATAAAAGAAAGAGAAAGACCAGGGAACTAACAGGAGGGGTGTGTGTATGAATCTGTGCATCAATACATGTGTGTTTGTGCGGTTATGTGAATGTCTTTCTTTGTGTGTGTGTGTGTGTGTGTGTGTGTGTGTGTGTGTGTGTGTGTGTGTGTGTGAAGGGAGAAGGGTGGGGTATCGACTGTAATTACTATATGTTCTTTGTAATAATAGAGTATAATCCAATGTGCGTGACATCTTCTGCTTTGCCAGACTGTATACATGCTTGAGTGTGGATTATAGACTAGAGCTTTTTAGGAACGCCTGATTCCCCTGGAGTTCCACCCCTAGCCCTGTTTACATGCCATGATTCTACACACTGGGTCTCGTTTACACACCATGATTCTACACCCTGTGTCCCTCTACGCACAAAATCTTTCCTCTTTGGATCGTTTCACAAACACAGTCCTATCAAGTATTATTATAGAATAAAACACAACAACAGTGTAATACTTTAGCTTCACATCACTCAGTTCGTTTAGGAAAATGGCTGCCTGGATCACCCAGATACAATTTCCAATACACTGATATTCTCAACAGTGTATTACATCCTGGAGTGAATTGTACTTTTGATTTACCTTGGATTTCGCAGTGGCTCTGTGTGATTGGCAGAAGGATCAGGAGAAGTGTTGGAGCTGACAGCATTAATGTGTCTCTGCTGTAATTACCTCTCATGTCTGCTTTGAAGGCAGAAATGTTGCCAGTTTATAGACCCTAACAGGAAGGAGGCTCTGAGAGGCCGTGTTCCCACTTCCCAATAACACCTCCTTTAGTTAATCTTTAATTCCTGCACACACGACACACACACTTACACTCACATGCACATACATGCACGCTCTCTCTCTCTCCCCCTCTCTCTCTCTCTCTCTCTCTCTCTCTCTCTCTCTCACACACACACACACACACACACACACACACACACACGACACACACTTACACTCACATACAGACCTGGCTGAACTCATCAGTGGCACACACACACACATGTTTTATTAGCTGAGCACACCTGATTTAATCAATTTGTTGCAAGGATAGAAATCTCCTGAAGATAAAGCTCAGTGAGCCCCTAGCCCTGTGCCTGCTGCTGATGCCAGTGTTTCCCAGAGGCACTCTGTCCTGCATATCTTCTATCTATCCTTGCTCTACCTACCTGGCTGAACTCATCAGTGGCAACACTGAGCTGGAGATATGCAGCAGTGTGCCGCTATCCTGAGATCTGTTACTACACAGTACAGGCAGAATTTAGACAGAGAGAACAGAGGAAAGAGGAGGAGAGGGGAGGGAGAGGAGGAGGAGAGGAAGAGAAAGTACATGAGAAAGTTTGCTGTACTTTTACAAAGAAGAGTCAAGTCATAAGTGTAACTAAATCCCAGTAACTGTATACTATTTGCTGTTGCTGTCTTCTTGCTAATACAGACCTTATCAGACTTATCAGACTTTTATATCTGATAAAACAGCCAGCAGACTGTGGATCAGAACAAGAGCTGAGCTTGTACACTTCCTTTGCCGGTCACCCACAACCTGTGTGCTGCAGTCGGCAGAGAAAAGTCTTCCCCTTGTGGCCACTTGTGAAACTGCAGGTCTGAGTTGCAGTTCCAGCCCTCACTAAGTTGTGAGTAATGTGACAGACACATCAGACAGAGCATGCGTCCAGTTACAGGCTACAGATAATCACAAATTCTCTCTTGAAAAGTGACAGCCTAAGCAGATACACACGTATGACTGAACTGGATCGGAGAGGCAGTGTGATGAGAGCTGGAGGGACAGAAAGAGAGGGAAAGAGATGGTGGCGGTGTAGTGTAGTGGCAAGGACAGGCACTCATAACTAAAAGGTTGCTGGTGTGGTTCCCCACTGGAGCACTGCTGATGTACACTTAGGCAAGGTACTAAGAAGGTACAAGGTACCGAGAATGGCCTCTGTTAGTATCCAGCTGTATAAACTGATTAAATGTAACTGTAACTGCTGCTTAGGATAAGAGTGCCTGCTAAATGACAACAATGTAAAGAGAGGGAGGGGAGAGAAACATACAGAGAGATTTTTAAATCAAAACTGACCTGAACGTGGATACTTTTCCTGTGATAGTTGCTGTAACCGCTGTAAAGCTGTCAGTAAAACACACACCTCTCATAACATGACGCTGAGAAGCAAGTCACTTTGGCAGCCTAATTCTGAGCAGTCAGTGCCACCAGTGTTAGACTCATATGGCTTTATGAGCCAAAAGTTATGAACAGCTAACAATCAGTGCTGCTGTGGATTTGGGCTCAGGAGTCAGTGCTGCTGTGGGTTTGGGTTCAGGAGTCAGTGCTGCTGTGGGTTTGGGTTCAGGAGTCAGTGTTGCTGTGGGTTTGGGTTCAGAAGTCAGTGCTGCTGTGTGTTTGGGTTCAGGAGTTTTGGTTTGGTTTCACGTTGGGCCTCCTTGGGCACTCACAGCGAGTGGATGAATCAGTCTGAATGTGAGACGTTTTCACTGCGATAAAATCTGCCATTGATCATCAGGACAAATTAGTGTTTTTCTTTCTGTCCTGATAGTAACTCTTCCTCCCTCTCACTCTTGGTAGAGCAGAGGTGTGGAAATAGATGATGCTTTGCAGCTTTGTTCAGTCTGCTGAAAGATGAAAAGGCCAGGATTCATAAGTACTGCCCTGTGCACATAGCTTCAGATCCCGTTAAAGGCCCTCCCCCTGGCTCAGGGCCACCATCGAACCCATCCCGCTCCTCTGCAAACCAACATTAGTGTCACGGCGCTGTCCTGATAACTGCCACCCTCCCACACTTCAGACCCGATAAGAGACGCCTGCAGCCTCTAATATCTGCCCCAAAACTACAACGTCTCTGCACTCCTGCTGTCACAACATCCTCATTAAGTCTGGCGTCGAAGATCACAGGCATTTCGTGGAGCACGAAGTGCAATCGGGGAGATTTGACATCCATGTTAGGGGGGGTGACTGTGAGCCAAGGAGCCCTCACTACCACCCCGGTAATGGCGGGGAGGTGAGGAGGCTTCAGAGAATGCCTGACTCCACCAGCTGGTGAGTGGGCATTAAGATAATAAAAGAAACAGCAAAATGTCCATGGAGTGGTGGTGCACCTCAGCGTTTATTAAAGAAATTAATACGCTTACAAAAAAAAATGTTCCACTAGGTTCTGGCACGGTTATTGCTGTACATGCAGGGATTAAAAAGAACAAGCAACATCCCCAAAGGAAAAGCAGTACAACCTCCCAACATTCCATGCAGGTTTCTGTCACTCTTTTAACGGAAGTATATATAAAAAGAGACATGGCCAAACAAAAGGCAAACCGTTACAGCAGGATGCTGAGGAAAGGGGTGTGGGGATATTGAAAGTCAGCATAGAAGTGCAGACAGAAAACCCCAGCAACCAACCACAGCCGCCTAGATGGAGGCCAGAGGTAATCCCAGAGCTGACCATAATAAATAGAATACCTGTGCTCACAGCCCCCTGTGTTCCGGAAGCACAGATGATTCTGAATTCCGTTCTGTGCTGCTGTAAGTGATGCTTGTTCTGCAGGGAAAGGGGAGGAGTTAAACTCAGCCATGTGTCTGACCTCCAATGCCCGTATTCCAATGTAGCACTCCCCAACTGCGTTTGCCATTTCGCAGAATTCTGACAAGAACCAGATGCTAAGATGCACAAGCAAAAACAACTAACTACCAGCAGGGGGAACTCCATCAGATTTCCATTTTATTCTGCATGTCTGTTTTCACTGCTATCTGCCATTGCCCTTGTCACCAGTGTATTTGCAGTGAACAACAGTGCCACATGTACATTTAAAGTACAATTTCAGTCAAATGTTCCGAATAAATCACTTAATAGTTCATATCCCTTCTGAGATCAGGAATGTGCATGCTAAGACATTCAACATGCTAAGACATTCAACAGGATTTTGTACATTAAAAATGTCAGTCATTTCCAGTGCAGAGGCCATGCTGGTGACCTCTGCACTGTTTCCATTTCTTTCTTTCTTTCTTTCTTTCTGTCTTTCTTTTTCTTTCGTTCTTTCTTGCTTTCTTTCTTTCTTTCTTTCTTGCTTTCTTTCTTTCTCAGTGGCCCTTACAGACAGGCAGAGACTGTGTGCTGCAGACACACTGTCTGGACTCTGGGCAGAAATGCACATTTCATGTTGAAGTAAAGACACCATGAAGTTGAGGAAAATCGGTCTTCAGGGCCAGTGATGGAGGAAGTAAAGCATCGCTTCCCTCTAGAGGATTGAGGAGGACATACAATAGTCAAGGCAAAGAGGTCATTCAGTCTCCAGGGGATAAATTTTAGTTCATGCTCACTTCAGTTTGACTGTCTCTGTAGCTGACATTTTGAAATTAGTGATGCATTGCTTTAAAATGCCCATCTTCATATTTATATACACATAAATAGATAAGATGTCAGACAGGATGTCAGAGACACTGAGTGACAGTGGTGTCTGTGTGTCCTGGAGACATCCATCCTGAAAAAAAAAGAAATTTGGAATCTGTTCAGGATTCTCCAAATGAATCCAGTGGGCAACTGCATTCAAATGAACTGAGGCCATGGAGTGACTGCTGTTGAGTACAGTAACCAGCACTTCAGCCTGCCTGAGGGCTGTAAAGAGCAAGACCAAACTCTTTCACAGATATTTACGCAAAGGTTCCAAATAAATAAGCAAACATGGGCAGACTGCATCTTATGGCTTGTTTACGCAGTTTAAATATGTTCCCTTGCTGATAAAGTATGAGTACACTTTTTAACTAATTAGTTCCTAATTAATAAACAGTAACAACACTAATAATAATAGCGTGTAATAAGATTTCCATGTTGAATGGTTGGTAACACTTTTGTTAGACAGTGACTTAACAGCAATGCTAGAGCCTGACTTTTTCAAAGCTACAAATCAAATGAAAAAAGTATATGAGAACTACATGTCTATTTGCTAACTACTTTTAAAATATATACATCAAACTTTATTCATAGATTTATATGTAGGCTTGTGACCAGGAGGTTGCAGAAGCAATTTTCAGAGTATGCAACACAAAAATGCAAGTAATATTTAACTGTTTTTTGATATACAAACACACACACACGCACGCACGCGCACACACACACACACTCACATACACACATACAAATACACACTAATGTATTCACACACACGGATTATATGCCAGTAATATTTATCATTTTGCACAGGAGTGAGATCGATAGGTCAACATTAATGTGCAGATACAATGACGACCACAAAGCGGGGCTGTTTGGAGTAGGAAATCCCAAGGAAAGTCCTTGTGCCATTGCGTTTTGCAAGTGTAATGACGTAACTGCAAAGCATTAGTAATGCATTCTGCAATACTATTGCGTCTTTTAAAGGGCATTCAGGCCTCAGCACGACGGGTGATGTCGGTGGGTGATCATTATTTAAACTTGTAGAATTGTTTATCAATCATTACAAAACGAATAGTTCAAACTGTTTGATCAACTTGGCGTTCCAGTCGTGTATTATTGAAAATTGCCTAATCAATTAATCCGCAATCAATACCAAACTCTCATTCACGTAGATATAAGGAAACGGCGAAGGTGCAATCAGATAGCGGCGCCTGAAACAGAGAAACCATTCTACACATTTGAAATCGAAGTTACTTCACTGACTGCAGTTAGCATGCACTTTGAGTATTGAACATGCATTTGCTTTTGGCTATAGCGAGCTAGTTAGTTATACATGTTTTTACTCCGCCGGCCACACCTATAAAGACATCTGTGAATTTGTAGAATCAGCGCTTGTAAATTAAGTTAAAAGGCTTCATAGAGCGACCGCACATTACTGTCAAGCTCGCTTTGGCTTCACGGGGGTGTGTGGACCCATAAATCACCCTGTGTGGCCTGCGGATAGTGCAGGCAGCGGGTGCGCAGCCATTGCTCTCCATCTCTGCAGTTTCCCAACCAGAGATTTAAAAGTCACTCGTCTGAGTCTGCAAACGTGTCTTTGTCAGCTATCTACCTAACTTACTGTTTCAGTGTTTTATAAGACTACCATATATGTAGATGAGGGGGCACGTGTATTGTTTATAAAAAAAAAAAAAAAAACAGCAAATGCACTCTGTCTGTGGATTACAAACCAGGGAGATCATGTCAGCGAGAGACCACAAGGCAGGGAGCTCCATTTGGAGTCTGGCCGCAGGAAGCAAACTGTTGGGAACAGAAAACGCTGGAGCAACGTGGCCAGGAAATGGACTCGCATTTCAAGAACTGCATCTTAAATGTCAGTGCGCAAATCAATTTGTGTAATATTCGAAAAGTAACCTAGCTAGCTGCCATGGAAGAAGTTAGGGGTATGTCTTGTTTACCCAGCACCGGTAGGCGACAAGTTAATCAGCTGACTTGCTGGCTACTTTTTCGCCTAATGTTGACATATCCGGACTTAAAAATTCAAAATTGTTTACAATAGAATAGATATAGCTGGAAACAACATTTAAACTTTGTACAACTTTGCCTCATTTTAACTAGCCGGGCAGCGATACAGTAATTCATAATGTGGCTGACTACTTTATTGGGCGTTTTCATTTATCTAGACGTTATTTAGACATTCTATTTAATCAATAAAGCTGTGGATTCTGGTGATTTCGGCTACACGAGAGGGTGTGAGTTATTGCGATTTTGGCACTCGGTGACGCACACGGTACTGGGATTCGCCTCCTACCTAGCGACAGCATCACTGTCGTGCCAATAATTGCAATAATGCTCACGCTCTCGTGTATCACTGTTGTACTATAACTGTCCGTAGAGTCGAAGAAAGATTATCCAGCACCTTAGAGGTAAATTGTATGTTTCCCCAATTTCTCACTTACGACACACCACCGCTTCTAGTCGACCTCTTCTAGTGTTTCTAAAATGGGAAAGACATTAACTCTTTTGTCTGTTAGTAGGAAGAGTCAGCGTGAAAAAATAATAACAAGGCAATCGTATTATAACTCATTTACAATTAATGCAAGTCTTGCCATCTAATTCGCAATTTAAGTTTTAATTTGCTTTGTTTATGTTTTGTAAATAACGTTACTCCCCTTGCACAGTAAAGAAAGTGAATTCAACCCTATGGTGCAGAGAACTACCTTTCCCATACTGCACTGGAAAGCAGCGTCTGCTGCTCGTGAAAACTGTCATTCTGCCCATAGAGGTCCTGCATCTCTCTGCAGGGGAGTGGGAGAATGGGACAGGAAAATACACTGAAATGATGTTTTTCTTCGTATAAGCGAGGTGTTTCCGACTGCAATGAAGGAGATGGATTGCGACAGGCCGGATTTACTCGCTAACCGCTGCGGAGTGCTGGACGTTCGTCACTGAGAAATGCGGAGTCTTTTTCGCTGTCGGCGTTAACGCAGAAAAATACAAGATGAAGAAGCAATTCAATCGAATGCGACAGCTCGCCAACCAGACCGTTGGCAGGTAAGAAAAATTCATTTAATCTCGGGGATCGCATTAAAACTTTGTTTACTGCAAAGTGGACACGTTTGATGGGAATTAAGTGGGAGTTTGAATGGGGTAACCTGTGTATGTGAGTCAGTATGCAATTTGGTCCTATTCCAAGCTATTGGGAAAAGCGGTTGACTAAGCAAATCTGCGGTTTATTTCACTATAGCTATGTGTAACTGGTCCGTCGCATTCCAGAAACATAAATGTTAACCTCACGGACGGCAGTTCAAAATGTCCAATGAAAAGTCGATGTTTTAAATTGGTCTAATTGGCGTAATGGATGTTGGAATACTGCAGCGGAATCGGGGAGGCGCAGCAGCCCCTGAAAGGTGCGAATGGGAATTGAGAAAAGTGAACCTTGTCGGTAAAAATGGGAGTGGATGCGTTTGATCCGAAAAACAGAAACACTTAAGAATTCGTTGTGTATACGTGCAATCTCGCCTCCTTTGCCGGCCCGTGTTTAAGGTGGAACATTGTGTTAAAAATGTCTAATTAAAGCTACACGCTCCGCTGATGCGGACGGATGGAGTCCTGTCGACGTGAGGGAAAATGCAGGAGGCGCAGTGTTTTCATAACGCGACAGATTCAGCGGCGCTCGGGAGTGAACGCAGCCGTTCGAAGGTGCGACAGCCCGTTCGCCCAGGAAGGTCGTCTGACTGTCGCATTTTGCAGTTTTCCAAGATCGCGATTGCAGTGACTGAGTCGCGCAAAGGCGAGGAACGTTGTTGCTACCATATATCTGCGCAATAAATCAACACGTTGGGATATATATATGGATATATCGGGATTGTATAATTCACTTGCCCATAGAAAATTGTCACTACACAAACCCCAAGTGGTGACCACCGTTTAGCCTACCCGTTGTTTAGCACAATTTGTTGCTGCTTGACTGCCTTTATTTTACGAAACAAACATCTGTTTTTTATTTTCTGGTTGTTCAGAGATCACATTAATTAATGCTATCCGGGGCTGTCATTGAGCATCGCCGGTTCCCTGGGTAGCAGAGCACCGGCATACTGACACGGACTGCATGGTGAAATATGTATCTGACCTTTTGGCCGATTAGGCATGCGTTTGTCACCCCGCCCCTCTCTTGCAACGCCCCCGTCCGATCTCTTCTCTGCAGCTCCCGACGCGCGGGGGTATGGCACGGAGACAGAAGGATGCTCTCCCGTCCACGCTGTCCCCCGCGGGGAGAGCTGACACGCCACCGCCTTGTCACGTCACCTACCGCGTTCGCGCACAGAAGGGGATAAATGTGTTTTAGCAAAAGCGAGCCGGTGGAGAAAGTTTATGCTGATCAGATCGGAGATAGACGTGATTTGTGTGGTTTTTAGGCTGTGAGAATGCCAGTAAGTGCACAGAAAGGTAAACAGACTGTTCGATAAAGACAGTAAAATCCGTTGCACGTACGCTGTATGATAAGGGTTCAATTTGTTGCTGTTTTGCTTTATTTGGACAGATTGGAAGCACAGGAAAGACTGAAGCGCCGCGATGTAACGCACATGCACCTGTGCGTTGTGTTCTTACACCATGGATTTTCGCTGCAGAGAGCGCGTGCTAAAAAGCCGCAATCGATTTCGGAACTACCTGACGCACACTGCCGGCTTTGGAAGTGTGTTTGCCTCGATGAACGCTTTGAAAAGCGTCTTTTCCAATTTGACATAAGTATTTTGCAGGGTATTCTGTGCTGATCAGCTTTTATTTAATTTGATAAGTATTAATATGTAGAAATCTGCAGATAAAATCCCTGCCTATTGCTGAACACTCGAGCTGTACTGCTGAAGCGCTCCAGTATTTTAAAATGTGCAGTTGCTTTCGGTAGCGTTCACTGGGAAATGATGCAGCACCGGAATACAAGTGCAAGACAAAATAAGACAAAACGCATGTCCTTGTCGCGCGGGCAGTCCGATCAGACCTAATCAATGTAAACGATGTTCTGTCGCAGCGGGAGGACGGAGGAGTCGGTTTCAGCGAGCCCTTTACAACCTTCAGCGTCTGTTTGCTGCTTTCGGGTGCCACTAAGAGGAGATTGTGTGTGTGTGTGTGTGTGTGTTTGTACTTGTGTATTTGTGTATATGTGTGTGTGTGTGTGTGTGTGTGTGTGTGTGTGTGTGCAGGCATTCATTTATGTGTATGTGTTTGTGTGTAAATGTGCATATTTGTGTGTGTTTATGTGTATGCATCTGTGTGTGTGTATGCATCTGTGTGTGTGTGTGTGTGTGTGCGTGTGTTTATGTTTATGTGTATGCCTCTGTGCGTGTGTGTGTATGCATCTGTGTGTGTGTGTGCGTGTGTTTATGTTTATGTGTATGCCTCTGTGCGTGTGTGTGTGTATGCATCTGTGTGTGTGTGTGTGTGTTTATGTTTATGTGTATGCCTCTGTGTGTGTGTGTGTGTGTGTGTGTGTGTATGTGTGTGTGTGTATGTGCACATGTGTATGTCTTTGTGTGTATGCATGTAAGTGTGCAAGAGTGTGTCACTGTTATTCCCTCATAGACAGTGTCAGTCCGTCTTTGGAAGGTGCAGCCTTTGGGAGGTGCAGCATTTGGGAGGTGCAGCCTTTGGGAGGTGCAGCCTTTGGGAGGCGCAGGAGCTGCACTGTAGCAGCCCAGCAAAGAGGAGCAGCTTTGCTTCCTGGACAGGGTAACTAACGGCGCTAACAGGGCGGAGGAGCTGGCCGTTGATGGCGGTTACTGTACGTGTGAACCATGATTTCCCAGCTGCCCCTGCGCAGCCTGGTCCAAACACAACAGAGGAGACGTGGCATGTAGAGCCCACAGCCTGGGGGCGTTTGGGAACGGAATTGGGCTGTTGCTGTTGCTCTCTTGAGTGTTGTGTTTAACCTGAATTTATTCAGGAACTGTTTTCTCTATTGAGAATATGTAAATTATGTGTAATACAATAACATTTCTTTCATTCACGAAGACACAGTGTTTCTCTGTGTTCTTGTAATTACATTGTTATTACACCTGGATCCCTGCCATAGCTGTGCCTCCTTCAGAGCACATTCCACTCTCAAATATGTAAGTCTATAAATCCATGAGTAATGCCTGCTAAGAGGCCAGCGTCGGTGGCCCAGTTTTACACAGTGTCTTACAGCATCATGGTATGCAATAACATGATAATTACACCACCTTTATGCCTACTCCTGCAGATTTTTCCCTAAACCTCTCCATATCTCTAACTAAACATGTTGTTATATGTGTCTTATTACACATGTTATTACCACAGCCCATGTGTATTTTAATAGCTATTACATATTATTCACTCTGTAAATACAGGGTAATTACTCTGACAGGCACTGAGGCCAGTTAATGTAAAAGAGGTCTGCTCAGTCTTACCTATTTTGTGCTGAGGCATCTCAAATAGTGCTTTCTATGCTGTTTCACCCAACATGTACTACATATTCGAATAATGATATATAAGAGGTTTTATTTAACACCCCTAATGTGTCTCAGAGCACTTTGCAGTGAGCGGGGTGGGGGGTACCTCAGCCGCCTCCAGTGCGTAGCTCCTACCTGGCTGGTGCACTGCAGCGATCTCTCACCACAGGGGTTTCTGAAAAACTGAAGGCAATCGTAACCTTCGACAGCAAGCACCACATCCTGCTGCAGTTCCAGCCCAGCCCTGGAGCAGAGGGAAAACTCTGCATTCCTTTCATTCACACCCCTCTCCGTTCTCTTCCTCTGTCTCTGTCTCTTTCTCCGTCTCTGTGTCCCTCTCTTTTTTGGGCTGCAGCATGGTGGTTTATTTTTGGTGGTTATTTTGGTTTATTTTTCTTTCTATAATCTGTTGTTTTTCTCTTTCTTGCAGATATGTAAATATGTAATTAGTACCCTTTTTAAGCTCTTTGTTGAAACAAGTGAATTAAATAAAGGGCTAAAAAGTCTCCTTCCCCCTCTCTCTCTCCCTCTCTCTCTTTCACTTTCTCTCTCTCTCTCCCTCTCTCTCTTTCACTTTCTCCCTCTCTCTCTCCCTCTCTCTCTTTCACTCCCTCTTTATCCCTCTCTCTCTTTCACTTTCTCTCTCCCTCTCTCTCTCTTTCACTTTCTCTCTCCCTCTCTGTCTCCCTCTCCCTCTCTCTCTCTCCCTCTCTCTCTCTCTTTCACTCTCTCTTTATCCCTCTCTCTCTCTTTCACTTTCTCTCTCCCTCTCTCTCTCTCTCTCTCCCTCCCTCTCTCTCTCCCTCTCCCTCTCTCTCTCTCTCTCTCTCTCTCTCTCTCTCTTTCACTCTCTCTTTATCCCTCTGTCGTGTGGGCAGCTGGCACTGTGGGCTTGTTTGTCGGGGTAATTCATCAAGCAAATCTCTCTGCCATCTTGTGCATTAAGGTTCGTGTCCACCAGTATGTAATCACCAGGGTGACCCATGCTGCCCCCCCCTCAGTCAGAGCACCTCTTTATTAGGCTCACTGTAACCTCTCCCCGGTGAAATATGAGCCTCACAGATGTCATACGTATCATACTGGCCATATTCCTACTTACATTAGCAGTGTTAGTAGAAGGCGTCATTATTTAATTGACCGCAAGTTGTGTACCATTTTGGGGGGGAGACAGGTGGAGGAAAGCTGTCGGTCAATCCCCTCAGCTCCTGGATGCCAGAGGGGTGCTTTGACCTTTGACCTTTGAACTTTGACAGAGTGACGGCTGACCTCAGCCTGCTGGTGTCGCCCCTTCTCTCTCTAAGGGAGGGCTCTGTTAAACCCCCGCAGGACACTGAGCTAACCCTAACCACTAACTAATCACTAACCCCAACCCTAACCCTCACTGCCTCTCTGCTGGGGAAGGACTGTGTACAGTGAAAACAGCCCATGCTGGCAGACGTTTTCACAGTCAGCTCATCTGAAACAACACAGCGAGTACCCAGAACTTGCAGAGGCGCTATCAACATTACCCATTACACACAGGCGATACGGTTTACAGTGCACACATTATAAACATTACAGATGCAGTGTCAACTCTGAGGGTATATTGTAGCATCCTATGAAGTCTTTTACAATCATTATAACTGGAGAACTACCTGGTAACTACAAGCTGGTTACAAAAATTAGCTATTAACTAAGGAATCACAATCGCAAAGTACTCTCTTATTAAAGGATGCTGTTACCCAGTGCTCAGAAATGTACAGCAATTTCAATACATAAAGTGCATTACAAAGCTTACATCATTCCAGACAGTAAAAACCCATTTCCAACATTTGCTGATTTCAAATGAAGACATACTCAGTTTCAGAATAAACAGTTTTATGCATTACTAATTTACTTTAAATGTGGCTGAGTTTGAGCAGAGATGGCATTATGTCTGAAACACTTTTACACCATGCTGGGATACACTGCTGGAGAAAGTGAGGGAAAATGTGTCAGAATCTACCAGGCACATCCTGATGTTAACCCACCACACACACACACACACACAGAGTACATACACATGCACAGAATACACACACATAAACACACAGCATCTGTGATAATTGTCAGGGTGGTGTAATAATGATAGATTCCAGACGCGCCACTCACTAATTATGAGAAAATAGCAGCCTCACAGAACCTCTCTCTCCCTCTCTGTCTCTCTCTCTCCCCCTCTCTCTCTGTCTCTCTCTTTCATTGACATCTCACTGACAGGGGGTCCATATGTTGTGAAGCGAGTCAGCAGGAGTAGGAAGGTTACTCTTGCCTGAAACAGAGGAAGCCCTTGTTTGAGGATTTGGCTGATGTCGTAGATTCAGACTGTCTCATATTGTCCCAGGTTCCTCTGGGGCTCTGACAGGGAGTTCCCTGTCTGCTGGCCTGGTGTGGATGGCAGTTTGAAGCAGTTAATTTACGGCACTGGAACTTTCACTGCTTCAGTATGTGTTAGCGTTGCCTCAACTTCTGAAGTAATTATTGCCTTAACTTAGTTGCTGTTGTAAACACAACATTCATTGCTTCAGTAAGTGGCCAAATCAAATAAAGAAATTATGCTACTCTGCAAGTAAGCAGCTTATGTTTTAACACGCTGGTTTTCAGCTTGTTTGCCACGTATTGTGTTCCCGGCTTGCTGCGCCTGTGATATGAACAACAGGTGATATAAATAAATCAGTAAAAATAATAATGAGAATAATAGGCTTTGCACTGCTGCACTCTCAGTGTGCCTGCATGGTGGCTCCTGTCTGCATAATCCCTTCTCTCGGGACAAACCGCCACAGGATGTTCTTCAGTGCAGTATTCCCAAAGGGAATCGTGTGCAGCAGTCTCCTGCTAAAGTCTCCCATCAAATTATCTCTGTTCGGTGGATCTAATTGGAACATTTTAGCCTTAATTGGAATATTCAAATGTATTAATTGAGATGGATTTGGGATTGACGTCTTTAATGGAGTGTACCTGAGAGTGCAGTCTCATTCCTCCCTGCTTTTCACTTGGGGGGTAAAAAGTGCATTGCAAAGGATTATGGGTGATGCTGAATAATTAATCCTATATCAGAGACCGTTTCTAAACTGACTCACAATAGCTTTAAAGAGACAGAGGACTGCTTTAGATGGCTGGATTATTAGAAAAATGTGTCTGTGGTGCTCTTACCCAACCATGGACCTCCTAATGGTTTCTGCTGAACGCCCAGTCCTGCTCTCCTTACTCCCCCGCCCTGTTTAAAGGTCACCCTCACACCACGTGTGGCTTCCTTCTCTGCCAAAGCTGCAGATTCATAGTGGTGCGGTGCTTAAGGAACTGCCCTTGTAATTAGGTGGTTGCCAGTTCAATTCTCAGATTGGCCATTTCACACTTGAGCAAGTTAATGACCTGATTTTGGTCACTGAATATCCAGTTGTGTAAGTGGATAATTACATAAAACTCTTTTACATGTAAGCTGCCGTGGAAAGAGCCATCTGCCAAGCAAATACTTAATGATAATAAGCAAATTGTTAAAAATAATAATCCAAGATTGTTTCTCATGAGACTGAGATGAGTTATTTGTTGGATTCAGTTGGGTGTTTTTCTCAGATATCTGCCCACTGTTCGTGTATCTGTGGACCGTCCGCCTGGCTCTGAGACAAACGTCTGTTTCTTAACAGGCCAGAAATCAGCAGCGCCGTGTGGCGTGTGGAAGTTTAGGGATTAGATCAAGGCTGCGAGCTGACAGAAAGCAAAGCAAAAAGTAATTGGCGTCTCTTTGTGGTGAGAGGAGCGGTTTGGTAACAGAGATCCGCAGAAGTGACCCTCTGCTCGGGGCAACTCCCATCAGCACGCCCACTTCCTGTCGTTCAGAAACGACGGGCCTCTGCCAACAGGAAGCGCTGCGCTCTCCCGCGCATGTGCGCTCGGTAACCCTGTGCGGTGGAACGGCTCTGTTGCCTGGCAACACCGAACGGTGCTCCGGCTCAGTGTGCGAGCTCTGCTGGGTTAGGGACCCGTACGTGGGCGTCTTTCAGCAAGCAGCTCGTTTGCACCTGCGGTCGCAGGTAATACGACAGGTGATGCGAGAGCAGTGCTGAAGTCGTGACGTCCCTCTGCGGACTCCGGTCGTAATGCTGAGATCGGAGATTGCAGTGAAAAGCAGGCGGACTCGTTCCTCCAGGCCTGGACCTGCCGGTCTCAGCCTCTGCCCCTCAGCATGTGCACCGGGCAGCTCCTGTCTGTGAGGTCCAGCACGTCCCGCTGCCTCTGCCCGCTCTTACCTGTATAATTTACCTCCGTGTCTGGACAGGAAGTGACCCCTCCTGGTGCTCCAGGTATGAATCAGCTGCCAGGA
>CM032893.1:29059418-29066918 GCA_019176425.1 Megalops atlanticus
AGTGTGTGCGTGTGTGTGCGTGCATGTGTGCGTGTGTGTGTGCATGCGTGTGTATGTGCGTGTGTGTGCATGCGTGTGTATGTGCGTGTGTGTGTGTGTGCATGCGTGTGTATGTGCATGTGTGCGTGTGTGTGTGCATGCGTGTGTACATGTGTGCATGTGTGTGTATGTGCTGTGTGTGTGTGATGCAGTATGTCTTTTGTGTGTGTTTTGTATTGCTGTGCGTTGTGTGTGCATGTGTGACCGTGTGTGTGTCTGATACCTCCGGGACATGAGGCCAACATAGAACTCTGGAGATCCAGTATTCTTTTTCTGTTTTTCTTGCTCGTTTCAGTTGACCGTTGCCATGCCGACTTGCTCCATCAGAGCCCAAGGCCATCCCTCTGGGCCCCTCTGCCGAATAGAGCTCCTCTGTACAGCAGCAAGCAATGAGTGAGAAGGGGGCTCTTTTTGGCAGATCTGTGACTCTGGGCCGCCACGGTCTGTTCTCAGCTTTGTGTGGGTGGGTGCTCAGCGGATCGGATAGCACAGCGACAGCCAAGCAAGACCCAGGAGCAACAGCTCACTGCCAGGAGTGAGACTCACTGTGCCAGAGCACAGGGCTGAGAATCAGAGCTCTGGCCCGGTGCTCTCAGGATGGGAAGAATGCTCGGAAGGAGCTTTTCACACTCTGGAGATGAAACACTGTGATACTGTCACACTGTAATGCTGTGAATTTGGTGCATCTGTCGCAGCTTAGTTTTGGTTAGTTTAGCTGCACGAGCTACCAAAGCGAGCCTGGTGAGTCTATTTACCTTTGTTAGGTTGTCGGGGTGGTTTGAGCTGGGACAGTGTGTGATGGGGTGCATGCCAGGAGGGGCCTGAGTTGGGGGAGTGTGCTGGCTATGTGTTAGAGGGGCTGGGATTGGCTCTGTGTTGAGAGGGGCGGGGACTGGCTCAGTATTGGAGGGCATGGATTGGCTGTGGGTGGGACTAAAGGGCGGGGGTTTGTAGGGAGGCTGCCTCGATTGGTCATTTGTTTCTTTGCTCCTTGGGGCACATCAGAGTAGTGGAGTCTTGCTCAAAACATCTGCTGCAGGCAGCTTGCGATTCATTCATTAATTAATGCACTCATTTATTTAATTATTGAAACGTGAAGTACATCCAGGGCCCGAGGGTTGTGGGAGGCGCACACACACACACACAGAGCCAGAGCACAGATGAGGATACCCCTGGCCTCAGACACACTCACACACACACACACACACACACATACATGTGTGCACATGCATAAACACACATGCACACAAGAGCACACACATAAGCACACATACACACAAATACATACACACAGGCATGTGTACACACTCTCCCTCACACACACACACACACACACACACACACACACACACACACACACACACACACACACACACACACACACACAAAGGCAGGGCTTGGTTTTTGGATCAATATATAATTTTCATAATAGAATATGGATCCATCAATAATGTTATCTGATCCACACACTGTAAACATCAGGGAATCTGCAATGCACCTGTGCATTGATCCAATAGCATGGAGCGCACCCAGTGTCACATGACTTTGAATGCATATATCTCTCTCTTGCACACCGCCCTTTTTCCCACCATTGCTAGTGGCCGGCAGATTAAGTGCTGTATGATATGTATAGTGCTTACTGTTCTAGATAGCCGGCTGCCATGGCAACCAGCCCCCAACCAGAAGTAAGAAGAGAGTGAGGCATGCTGGGATTTCGTGCTTCACCTGGAACAGCTCTCAAGGGGCTGGAGGTCTTTGAGAATGCCAGTACCGAGCTGTGCTGTACTGTGCCCCGTCACGCCACGACTACAGCATCGTAGGAGAGAGCGAGAGAAAGGGACAGGGAGAGAGAGAAGCAGAGAGAAAGAAAGAGAGAGGGGGGAGAGAGGGAGAGGGCGAGAGGGGGGAGAGGGAGGGAGAGGTCGGGGGAGGGAGAGGGAGGGAGGGAGAGAGAGAGGGAATATTTTAATTGGCTGTTATTAACAATTATATATTTGTACATATCACCTTTATTGGCAGACAGAGCTGTGCACTTGCTGTGAAAAGAGAGAAAGAGAGAGGGAAAAAGAGAGAAAGAGATTTTTTGACTTAATAAGACCTTTAGTTTGAACAAAGAGCTTGGAAAACATACTATTTACCTATTTTTCAGAAAGAACCACAAAATATAAAAAAGAAACACAAACCAAACCAAACCCAAAAACAAACCGCAATGAAACCAACATAAACCAAGACACTCTTTCAGTGTCAATTCAGGTTAGAATCTCACTTTGGTTAAATCAATTTCATGTGCCTGGCACTGTACTTGCTGTGAAAGATTATCATTTTTGTTAATAAGACACATACTCCAGCTGGTGTCCGTATAATGGATTTCATCACTGCAGTGCAGTCGCTGGTCCCTTTCGTGCTTTAGGCCGGCTTTTCTAATCTTGAGAATGACCATTTCAGCAGCACCAAAATGAAATGAACCTGTATACAACAGTTTTTCTTCTCTTTCCTTTACTTTACCCTAAATTTAAGACATGTTTTGGAAAAATCCTCCCCCGATCTTGACGAAGGTGAAGGAGGTGGAGAGAGACTGCAAGAAAAGAGAAGTGAAAAAGATAGCAGGATTATGAAAAGCAGTTAGAGGGAGAAAGTAAGAGAGCAGGAGAGAGGAATAGAGTGAGTGAGAGAGAGACAGAGAGAGAGAGCGATTTGAGGGAGGGAGAGGGCTGAAGGTGTGTGGGTCACAGGCCCCCTTTTTCCATCCGAAGCTGGGGCTCGGGAAACGAGATCACAGAGAGCACCCGTTCTCTCACACGCTCGCTCCCTCGTGCCCTCACTCTCTGCAGCAGAATGTGATTTGAGCGCTGTCCAAGCCCTTCTCCCCAGGGAGTGTTCCCTCAGCCAAATCACTGTGAATCCCTGTAGCCTGTCTGTTTCTCTGCTGCCTACTACAAGAATAATAATGCCAATGATAAGATCAAAAGGATCAACAGTGCTCTTCTGCCTCTTATTCTTTCTCTGCTTCTACTTCTTCCACATCTTCTTTGTATGCATAAACAATCACACATAATCAGCAGGGAAACATGAATGTTGTTCATGTTTTTGCTATTATTCTTCACAGCTTGCTAAATCTCTCTCCTGGACAGCACAGCCATGGGGGAGTCCAAGCCAGTCCCTACCCCCCCACTGCACATACATACACATACACACACACACATGCACACACACACACACGCACGCACACACACACACACACACACACACACACACTCATTGTCACTTCCTTGTGCCTCCCTGTATGTGGTGTACAGATCACTACCTTTAGCACCAGAGTCCTTCTGAGGTCACTGTGGAAAAGGGCAGAGCTATCCAATGCTATCAGTGATAACTACACTTGAACCAATCACAGTGTTTTAGTATGGAGTCTGTTGATGGGTTGATACAAGTCAGTGTTGTATGGGCTCTTCATGAACCATCATGGGGCTCATGAACCATAAAACCTCTCTCCCATCACTGCTGGTTTGCTTATGCCAGAGTTGCAGCAGAATCCCGAATTTGCAGCGTTGCATTGGCAGGAAAGGACCTGGCGTTGTAACCCGGGGGTTGTGGCAACAGTTTTGGGATATTTGGGCACTTTCGAATGTCTTAAACCTGAGCTGTGAATAGGCCGCTGTGTAAATGAACAGATAAGCCACCTTGTGTAAGGGAGTTTCCTGAGCATATGACTAGAATATTGTGCCTTTTCCAGCTGCTCTGACGTTGTTTTGTTTGTTTTTATTCTGAGTTTGTTCGGTCTGTGAAGGGAAACGCGGATGGAAGCAGGGCTTGCGTCTGGAGTGCGGGGTGAGGCGGGTGGGAGCGGGTCTCCCCGGGGCTGCCTGCTTCTGCCTTCGCCCTTGCAGAGGCGTGAGTCATGAGCTCCCTGCTGCAGAGGAGGTGGTGGCCTTTTTTTCTCTTCCAGTACGTCTGCCCCCTGGTGGCCGAGGGTAGGCACGGCCACGAGGCGCAGCGCAGCAGGAGAAGGGGCGCATATAAATGATTTAGAGATGCAGACACAACAGATTGTTTGCGCTGAAGATTAGTGAGTGTGAGTCTCGCGGGCTTTCAGCAGAGGCCAGGTTCAGCTGTGAGGAGAGTCGCATCGTTCCCTCTGAGCCAGCTTCACAGAGCAAACACCACTGGGGGCAAACATGAAGTTGTGAGATTTATGACATCATAACTTTGATGGTGTCTGCGGTGTGGCATTGTGTATTGTGTGAGAGGTGTGCATTTTGTAGGAGTGTGTATTTCACAGCGGTGTGTGTTGTGTAGGCATGTGTATTCTGTAGGAGGGTGTCATATATACATTCCAGCAGGTTGAGTGTCAGGTGATGTCCCAGGGTATCGCCATGCCAACCGACTGGATGTGAGGCTATGGCTGGCAGTATCGCCATGCCGACCGACAACATGTGAGGCGATGCTCAGTCGTATCGCCATGCCAACCAACCACACATGAGGCGATGCTCAGTCAAATCGCCATGCCGACAGGCCGGAGGCGTGGCAGGTCTCAGTGATGTTGGCAATATTTTGGAGGTGCTGTACTCGGAGTGTGAGACACGGCACCCTGCGGTTCTGCCCGTGACGGGGAAGCGGATCTGAGACGGATTTACGCTCTGCTACCATCAGTCACGTAGTCATGACAACCGGGCTCGCCGGGCTTGCAGCTGTCTGCACGCGGGGAGTTTTCTGCCTTTTCATTTCAGACCTTCATCTGAAACTGATCCTGGATCAGTTCCACTGTTATGTGTTTATTTATTGATTTTGGGAGGCTCAATTTCATTTAGGCAGCTTGAATCCAGATTTAACCATAATTGCATAAAAATGCACAACAGCTATAGTATGTACACATCACAAAAGCAAAGCTTACTTTCACAAGGCAATACAAACATAATGCAACTGCACACTCTTATAAACATGCACAGCAGGAGATGCAAGGCTTTTGTTTGTATGTGTTTTGAATACGTACATACAGGTTTCCTTCAACATCGCCAACACCAGGCCAAATTCATCTTACACAGGGTTGAAAATAGCAGAAGGTTTAAAGGTTTGCAGGTGGGGAGGGGACAGGGCGAGGGTTGTGGCGTCTGTGTTTCGGTCACATGTCACCTGTGAGGGATGTGATGGAGGTAGCGGCCTGCACCTGCACTCAGGGTGTGAACCGGGCCGGCCCTGTGGATCTGGGGGTCACATGACTAAAGGCTGGCAGGTGTGACTTGTGGGCGTGGCAGTGCTGGCTGGCTCAGGGGCCCACAGGAGCAGGGGTCTCTGGGTGTTCATTACTTCCTGATTGTCTGCACATGCTCAGTTCAGTGTTCCAAAGGCTGGTGGAATGGGTGTGGCTCCTTTAATGCTATAGTATCTCACACACACACGCATACACAAACACAAACACACACACACACACACACACACACACACACACACACACACACACACATACACATGTACACACACACATGTACACACACACACGCACACACACACACACACACTCACACACACACACACAAACACACACACACACACACTCTCCCCCTCTGTACTCTGGCGCTGTGCTGCATGCTGGAGAGAGGGCCTGTATGTTGCAGGAGCCGGACTGCGCGGGCTCTTCCTGTAAACGAATCCGGGTTTGAAAGGGGGGCAGAAGGCTCGCTGCGGAGTGTGCTCTCACGTGGCCAGCCTTGCTCATTCACAGCAGTCAGAAATCTCTGTGGCAGGGCTGTGTAATCTGAAAGATCATGTCACAGATCCTCATTAAAACAGATCAGGAGCTGCCTAATGCGTATTAGCGTTGCAGAGACTTCCTCTGTGTGCCTCTATTCCCGTCTCACAAAGAAAATCCACTCTGTGTTTGAGTGGGTTTTATAGAGATGACTACGAAGTGCGAGGTTTAAGTAAATTACTCCAGGACAAGAGAAATCCATTTATACAGCTGGATACTGAGTGGAGTTTAGGGTAAGGGTGCAACAGCAGTATTACAGCAGAACCCACCTACACATCAATCCAGTAAACTTCAGCCTGCAAGCGCAGTTCAGTCAGTTCAGTAATAATAACAATAATAACAACAACAACAGCAATAATAATAATAGTTTGCCAGTTCAAATCCTAAACTTCCAGGACTCCACAACTATATCAACTAGACAATGACCATGTGATGATACTCAAACTAATGTCCATATTATGCTACTAAATATAATGTCTGTCTGATCTTCCTAAAGATGGTACTAAAATAATCAGTCTATCTGATCATATGAATCGTACCGTAGGAGTATGGAGTCTGAGACCCACCCACATCTATGTGTCAGTGTTCATCCCGAGTAGCTGCCCTAGAGTAGTCCTGTCAAGGCTGTGATGCGATCTGACGTCGCAGATTTAGGGAACAGAAAGAGAGGAACACCACAGTACGTCCTAGAGCACTGTAATACTTAACTGCGCACTCCATCAGTCCCAGACGTCTCAGTGCGCCAAACACGACAATGGAAACAACCGACAGGAATACAGGCAGCGAGTCAGACAGCAGAAAGTGATGGAGGAGTAATGTGTACCTCAGCTCCGGGTTATAAGAACGCACCGGTTCCCGGGCTCTGGTGTCCCGTGGTAGATCACACCCGAGACAAGGCTGCAGTGCATTGTGGGACAGCTGGCAAACCTCAGCCAGGAGAGTGGAGGCAGTGCCAGCGGGGCTTCAGACGTCTGAGGTGTGGGTGGGAGACAGAGCGTGCAGTGAATAAATGCAGGGAGCAGGATTTTACTCTGAACTCCTCTGCAGCCATCTCAGAGAAGCAGGACAGGGAGGGCGGGATGGTAATACTGATGATGATGATGATGATGATGAGGATGGGGATGACAAAGATGATGATGATGGTGATGGTGAAGACAATGATGATGATGATGATTATGATGGGGATGATGATGATGAGGAGGACGAATAGAGGAGGAGGAGGATGGGGATGATGAAGATGATGATGAGGTGATGTGTTTGCATCGAATCCCAGGCAGTTGATGAGGTTTCGTCTCATGGACTCAAAGGAAAATTCAACATGTTTATGATGTAAATGTACAGTAATTACAGTAAATACAGAAAGTACAAGTGCATATGTGTGCAGGTGAGCCATATGACAGCTGAACCTGTCACTAATCCCATCATTTTCATGCATTTCAGGGCAGAGAAAACAGAGGTGCTGAGTGAGGACCTTCTGCAGGTAAAAAACGTAGTGTGTGTGTGTGTGTGTGTGTGTGTGTGTGTGTGTGTGTGTTGTGTGTGTGTGAGTGTGTGTGTGTGTGGTTGTGTGTGTGTGTGTGTGTGTGTGTGTGTGTGTGTGGTTGTGTGTGTGAGTGTGTGTGTGTGTGTGTGTGTGTGTGTGTGTGTTGTTGTGTGAGTGAGTGTGTGTCTGCATGTGCTTTAATTAATGGTAAGTCTGTGCTCATTGTCTGAGC
>CM032893.1:29071918-29199418 GCA_019176425.1 Megalops atlanticus
CTCTCCCTTTCTCCCTCTCTCCCCCTTTCTCCCTCTCTCCCTCCCCCCCGTCTCTCCCTCTCTCCCTCTCTGTCCTCCTCTCTCTGCAGCTAATAGAGGTACAGGCAGAGTATCACAGAAAGTCTCTGGAGATACTGCAGAGTGTCCTTCCCCAGATCAAAGCTCACCAGGGTGAGTCTCTTGCTGCTTCCTGTCACATGACCCTGCTGTGTTGTCCAATGGGAAACTCACTGTGGGTAAGCTGGGTATAGCGCCATGCATCACTGTAGCAGATGAAAAAGCCAGTATGGGTGTGTGCCGTGGGACAAAGTGTCTTGGCTGTATGTGTGTGTGTGTGTGTGTGTGTGTATGTGTAAATGTATAATGCATAAGGTGTGTGTGTGGATATGTAAATCTGATGTATAATAGTGTATAATATATAAGATGTTGGTGTGTAGTGTATGATTGTTTATAATATATAATGTGTGAATGTGTGTGTGGTGTATAAAGTATCAGGTGTTGGTGTTTAGTGTATAATAATGTGATGTATAAGGTGTGTGTGTGTATAGTGCAAAAAGTATAAGATGCTGCTGTATAGTGTGTAATAGTGTATAATGTATAAGGTGTGTGTTGGTGCAGAGGCCTGGGTGGAGAAGCCTTCGTTTGGGAAGCCGCTGGAGGAGCACCTGACGGTCAGCGGTCGGGAGATTGCCTTCCCCATCGAGGCCTGCGTGACCATGCTGCTGGAGTGTGGCATGCAGGAGGAGGTGAGAGCGCGACCAAAACTGACCTGCTCGGGCCAGCCAATGAGAGTAGAGCAGCTGGTCATGTGACATTGCCCCAGCCAATGAGAGTAGAGCAGGTGGTCATGTGACACTGCCTCGGCCAGTGGGAGTAAAGTAGCGCTCACTGGCTCCCTGCTTGCTGCGTTTGCAGGGCCTTTTCAGGGTGGCTCCTTCGGCCTCGAAGCTGAAGAAGCTCAAAGCTTCGCTGGACTGCGGAGTTCTGGATGTGCAGGAGTACTCTGCTGACCCACATGCCATTGCAGGTGAGCCACGCCCAACCCCCCCCACACTCCTCCCAGCAGCTGCTGCCATGGCAACGGGGCTTGTTTAGAACAGCGACCTGCCGTGTAGCATAATCTCAATGCCTGATAAAGAGCATTGTTTCCCCCCCCCTCTCTGTCTCTGTCAGGGGCACTGAAATCCTACCTGCGTGAACTCCCAGAGCCTCTGATGACCTTTGACCTTTATGATGAGTGGATCCAGGCCTCAAAGTAAGCACCCTTTGATACCCAGTGGGCTCTGCACGTGAGGCCTGCTGCACCTCCATGTTCACATCCACGACCCGAATAGTGTCATGCACAGGGGTGGCAATGTTGCATAGTGGTAAGGAGCCGGGCTTGTAACCAAAAGGTTGCTGGTTTGATTCCCTGCTGGGGCACTGCTGCTGTAGCCTTGGGCAAGGTACTTAACTCTGAAATGGCTCAGTAAATATCCAGTGCATAAATGCATAAGCATGTAAAAATTGTAACCTATGCAAGTTACATCTGAAATCTGTGTTCTCATATTTCTGAGGGAGCAGTAGTATTTTACAGGTCTTGATCCTGCTGAATCACTTTCATAAACAGCTATCTGAATTGTGTGTGCTCTAACACCCTGGTCTTGTCCCGCTTCCACAACAGATTTTGTCTCGTTTTTCACACTTTGTGGGTGGATCTGCGTTTGAGTTTGTTTTTCTCCGATAGAGAGGGAGGATGTGATGGCTTTTCTCTCTCCTCTTCGCCAGTATTCAGGATCAGGATAAGAGACTGCAGGCTCTGCTGGCTGCATGTGAGAAGCTTCCGCCAGACAACAGCAACAACTTCAGGTGAGCTCTGCTTCCCCTCCCTCTCTCTGTCAGTGGAACTAGTTCCCCTCTCCTGGCTCTCAGCCAAGGGAACTTTCTCTCCTCAATGTCTCTCAACTAATGGAGCTTTCCTCCCTCCCTGCCTCTTAGCCAGTGGAAGTGTCTCGCTTACTTCCTGTCTACTTCCAAAGCCATAGATATCTGCACATCCCACTACAATTCTGATGCCTCATAGATATCTGCATCCCACTGCACCATAAATATCTACCTTCCACATTCCATAGATATCTGCACCACCAGATGTCTGCACCTCCCACTGCACCATAGATATCTGCACATTGATGAGAGCGTCTTCAAAGGGACCTGCCTTGGAGTGACATTCGTCTGAGAGAGGGGGTTTATGGGTAAATCCTGTTCACGTCCTCCTTTCATTGGTTTCGTCCCGCAAAGGGATCCTTCATCATTCTCAGGGAATCCGTGAATACTGTATTGTACCAACAGCAGAGACTTCAGTGCAAAGGTGATTTGACCCCAAAACGAAGCAACCACATGGAAGAACAATGTGGTAGTGAAACACCACGGCTTTACTGTGTAAATCTGGAATATGTGGTCTGTAAAGTGGAGGCTCAGTCAGTATGCTTCAGTGTGGTGCTGTCTCGCTGTGCGGGGAGAGAGTGTGGGGACCTGCAGGGCTCTGTGAAGCAGAGACAGGAGCTGGAAACAGGGAGTCCTGCCTGCCATGAATATTATAAACCGTGCTGGCAAGTCCCGGAGCTCTGCGGGAGTCTGCTGTGTCTGTGCTTCACCTCGCAGGTCTCACTGTCGTGTTGGCATTGTTCCAGTCTCGCGCTCTCTCACCCCGCCCTCCCCGTCCTGTTTCCGCCATGACCCTCAGTGACATCACGTCCTGATAACCCAGCTGTTCCAGTTTCATGCAGGACGCCTTTTTTTATGTGAGGAGACACGGAGGGGGGCTCATTAGCAACGAGGTGGCTGGGACACACTCATTAGGAAGGGTGTGACACCGACGGAGCTCTCAGGACTGTGATAATGATATTAGCTAGTGACATTAGCTTGGTCTACCGTTGGAACTGAGTGGCGGCTGAGTTTCCTAAAGAGAAGGAAAGGATGACAGCAGCTTGTTCACACAGAGTGAGCATGGACACGACTTCTTTTTCACAAATGCAGCGGAAGGGGAGGCTGACTGGGGAACACAAAGTGTCACAGTTGGTGTGTGGTCACCGTAGTGACCGTGTACACTGTTTCCTGTCCGGTGGCGCTTTGATCAGCTTCATATGAGACAAAGAAGGTACTTGCTGAAAGAGAGAGAGAGAGAGAGAAAGGGAGGGAGAAACAGATGAGAAGAGGGGGAAGATGGAGAGAGAGAGAGAGAGATGGAGATAGGGATGGATAGAGAGATGGGAAAAGAGGGAAAAAGAGGGAAAGAAAGTGAATGTGAAAGATAGATAGGGAAGTGGAGAGAAAGTGAAAGAGCGGGAGAGAGAGAAAGAGTAGGAGATAGGGATGGGGAAAGAGCAGGAAAAAAAGAGGGAGATAGATTAGGCAAAACAGAACTGCTCTCTCTCGTGGAGACAACAGACAGGACTGAAGAGAGATGCGCTCAGAACAAATGCCGCTCATAACCAAAGATGGAGTTTTTGAGGGCCTGAGGGGAAATAACATCCCCTAATTTATTTTGGTCTTTTTTCAGGACATTTGGAACCGATGCATGGCAGCACTTTCATGGACAGATGGCCCCAGGGGCTCCAGGGGACAGTCAAAGACCCTGTTGATAGTGTTCCTGTTTGGAGGGGGTTCTGTTAACTCATAAGAGGGTGCACTGCTCTCTCCCTAAAGATTTCTGAAACGTCCTGTCCCATCTCACTGCGTTTCAACACTGTCCTTCCCCTCTGTGGGTGAATATGTTGTGGATAGAAGGCATTCCAGGGTACCGCCTGCATCAGAGTGTCAGGGTGTTCACCGAGCTGGGATACCCTACCCTGTGTGTGACTCCTCCTCCCTGCCTGTCTGTCTGCATCCCTGCTCCCCCTTCCCCCCCTCCTCCTGTTTCAGTTTGCCGCTGTGAAGTGCTCTCTTGCAGTACCTCTGTCAGACATGGTTTTTCTGCCTCTCAAATTCACATCAGCTTTGTTGGCTGTGTAACACAGGGTATGTGTTACCAAAGCACACCCACAATGAAAACAATAAAACATATGTGGGGTGTGCGTGGGGGGTGTAACAGTCAATAATAGCATGATATTAACAGGTCTTGACATTAATAGTTTTATTAACTGTACGGAAGAACGGTCCTGTGCTGTTCTTGTGGCCTTCACCCCATGCCTGTGTTCCTCCCACGGTAACCGTTTGTCTCTTTTTTTTCTGATCAGATATTTGATAAAATTCCTGGCCAAACTGACGGAGTACCAGGACGCCAATAAGATGACGCCGGGTAACATCGCCATCGTGTTGGGGCCCAACCTCCTCTGGGCTCAGACTGAAGGGTGAATGCACCCCCCGCCCCTCCATCCTTCCACTCCATCCTCTATCCTCTACTGTTCCTGAGTCAGTGCCACTCCCCCATCCTCTACTGTTCCTGAGTCAGTGCCACTCCTCCATCCTCTACTGTTCCTGAGTCAGTGTTTCCCTCCACTCCCCCATCCTCTACTGTTCCTGAGTCAGTGCCACTCCTCCATCCTCTACTGTTCCTGAGTCAGTGCCACTCCCCCATCCTCTGCTGTTCCTGAGTCAGTGGACCACCTCCTCAGTGAAAGACTTGTACTGTTGAGAGTGTGTTTTGTGTTAGTATAAATATTAATTTGTTAGTTGAATTTATTTTTGTTAGTACCCGCCCCTTGAACAAACTTGGGACAGCTGTCTCAATTAAGCTTAATTTGTTATGCAATTAGTTGTTCCAGGCTGCACTGAATAACTAATTACTCTTGATAAATTTGAGTACCTGTCTGCACTGCTAATTTGCTTAAGGCGCTCAGATGAATAGCAAATACTTACAGGAACATATCCACTTGTACCCTCCCCTCTGAACAGGCAAACATCCATACCTGCAATAATGAGATAATAACAGGTTTTTATGCAGTTAAGTGCACATTGCTCTTAAGGACTCAGTTACTGCGAATCGATTTAGAGCTCAGTGTAAATGAAATCCAACACGCACCATACCTAGGATCAGGGCTGGTAAATGATGCACTGAAGGAAAAAAAATGAAGAGGACAACATCAAAAATTCAGCATTTAAACCAAATTAAACACTGTGAAAAGAGGGTAGTTGTACAGTATTAAACAGAGTTTCTGTGTTGTGGGAGGGTGGGTGTACAGTATTAAACAGAGGAGATGCTGTTGCTCTGTCTCCTGCAGGAACATCACTGAGATGATGACCACTGTGTCCCTGCAGATTGTGGGCATCATAGAGCCCATCATCCAACATGCAGACTGGTTCTTCCCTGGAGGTGAGACACACACACCTGTCTCACTCACACACATACACATGCACACACACGCACCTGTCTCACTCACGCACACACACACACACACACACACACACCTGTATCACTCACTCACTTACACACACAACAAATACCTGTCTTATCCCTCTCTCTCTCTCTCTCTCTCACTCTACACACACACACACACACACACACACACACGCACACACACACCTGTATCACTCACTCACTTACACACAAACAAATACTTGTCTTACTCCCCCTCTCTCTCTCTCTCTCTCACACACACACACACACACACACACACACACACACACACACACACACACACACACACACACACCTGTAGTGGCGTGCAGCAGATGGAAAAGGCTGTGAGTAAATGAGTGAAGGTGCTCAGTGGAGGCGGGTTTGTAGGGTGAGACAGAGACAGAACCCCCATTCCTCCTCCTCTTCCTCCTCTTCCTCATCTCCCTCCCTCAGACATCGAGTTCAACCTGACAGGGAACTACGGCAGCCCCGCCCACACCAACCACAACTCCAACTACAGCACCACGCCCTCCCCCGACATGGACCACGCCGACCGCAGGCAGCACGAGCAGGGCCGCCGCCCCCTCAGCGTCGCCACCGACAACATGATGCTGGAGTTCTACAAGAAGGACGGGTAGGGGGCGCGGCCGCTGTCCCTAAATACCACACCCCTCCTCCCCTCCCCACCCCAAACTCCCCCTCCTACCTTCATACTATTCCACGGACAGGGTAGGCAAGTGCTCTCTCTCCCACTCTCTCTCCCTCTCCCTCTCTCTCTTTCTCGCTCTGTCCTTCTCCCTCACTAGCCCTTCCCCCTGGCTCCGCCATCTTGGCTCTTGAGTTGAGCCGACTGTCCTGCAGTTTCCTTGATGATAAAAACAGTGAATAGTGTTTCCAGTCTCAGTGGTCTTTACCCTTATTCTGATGTTTCTGTCCCACAATGCAGCATTAGGAAGATACACAGGTACAGTAAAACTCGTTCTCTCACCTACTCTCTCCCTCTCTGTGTCTCTCTCTCTCACCCACACCCTCACCCACCCTCACTCCCTCTCTCTCCCTCCTTTTCTCATTCACTACCCTTTCTCTCTTTCTTTTCCTTTCTCTCTTTTTCTTCCTTTCCTTTTTTCCATCTCTCTCGCCTGTCTCTTGTTCCCTCTCTCCTCTCTCTGTGTTTTTCTGTGTTTAATAACCCGAATTGTTTCAGCGAGTGATACCCAGATATGTATGTAATAAATACTATGTAAGAATGTAAGCTATGCACATCAGACCAGATAAAGGCTAGGCCGTGGAGTCTCCTGACCACCTTCCCAAAACCCGAACGTCTGGTACCGAAAAGACTGCAGCTCTGCGGGGGGTCACTGTGAGCGAGGCGAGGGGTGCAAGGTGTCTCTGATTGGCCGTGTCTCTGCGTCGTCCCGTTGCAGCATGGGGGTGAGAGTGATGGACACGTCCTGGGTCTCGCGAAGGGGCTCGTCCACCCTGGCCCGCAAGGCCTCCTCCACCCCCCCGAGCGTGGTGGCCCCCACCATTCCCGCCGACGCGCTCATCCCCGAGCAGCCGGGCGAGCTGTCCGCCTCCCCCTCCCCACACCCCCCCACGGGCGGGGACCGGGCCAGGTAAGGCACCGCGGCGTCCCCCCCCCTCCCCTTTCTCTCTTCAGTTTACCTGGCTTTATCTGCATGACAAGGAAACATTTGTGTTGCCAAACCACAAGCGCACATTGCGAAGCTGATTTAAAAGTCTCTCCCCTTCCTTTCTCCCTCTCTCTATCCCTCCTTCCCTCTCTCTCTCTACCTCTTGTCTCTTTTTCCTCCCACCTGCTCGGCCTCATTGCTTCACTAAGCTTCATTTGAACCTCTTGCTTCTTTTCTCTCTGTTGTCCTTGCCATGGCTTTGCTGCCCTTTCCCCCAGTCTTTGTTTTTTTTTCGGGAGTAGAAGGAGGGCCATTCTGTGTGTGTGTCTGAATGAACCATCCACCGTCAGCACTCAGCACAGGTTCAGTGTAGCACCAGAGGTGAGAACGTCTGTCACTCCCAAGGCCATTTCACGTGATGCAAAGCGCTGGCTCATTCTGGGTGGCGTCCGCTGGAGAAAGGATGTACAGTTCTCTCTCCGAAGCCCCATCTGATTTCTGTCTGAAAAGCAGGAGGAAGTGGCTTCATGCTCACGTTACCGCTCGGTGGATTCCGGCATCTGATTGGACGGTTGATTGATTGATTGGTTGGATGATTTCTGGATGTTCGATGTTGTTTTATCCCAGCTTGTGTGGAGCTGTGGTCTGGTTTTTATATGTTGGGTCTGTATCAGAGGAGAAGGAAACGTCCTGCTTGCTCATAAAGGGTCACCTTATCAAAGTGCTGCCATGTCTCAGCGACGTTTGAAGAATGCTGTGTCGTCTGCCAGGCTCTCCTCCCTTGCGTCTGTATTTTCCCCGTTCTCTGTCTCTTTGTATCTCTCAATGGAGGGAAAGCAACGCAGGGAGGTTTGGTATCTGATTCTGGTCTGAGCAGAATGTGTGTTATCAGTGACCCACTGACTCAAGCCAATCGTCACATCTTGATATGGAGAGTAGAATCTTTTGATTGGTTCATGCATAAAAGTCAGTGATTGACAGCCCATTGTAGCTCCGCTCAGTATGAGGTGAAGCCTCACTCTCCCACCTGTAGTGTTCACGTTTTCCTTTGGATTTATTCTTCGAGAGACGGACGGACTGGTCTAGATCAGAAGATCTACTGATCGCACAGTCTGGTGTCTCAGATCGCAGCCTCTGATTGGTCAGTAAACACAGTGAAAAATCCAATAATTTTTTTTAGCGTGACCCAGGCAGGAAGTAAAATGCCTGTGACTTCAGTGGATACATGTAGTTCTCATTCTGATGCAAATCTAGAAACTTTTTTTTTTTTAAGAAAAAAACTATTTTTTGTTGGCTTTTCTCCTCACGAAGCACTGCCCATCTCCATGCACTGCTGTGACTAGTTTTGCTTCCGCCAACTCTCCCAGAATGCACCTCTTCCTGGCACCAGCTGCACAGCTCGCCCGCCAGTAGCTCTCTCTCTCTCTCTCTCTCTCTCTCTCTCCTCTCTCTCTCTCTCCCTCTCCCTCTCTCTCTCTCTCTCTCTCTCTCTCTCTCTCTCCTCTCTCCCTCTCTCTCTCTCTCTCTCTCCTCTCTCTCCCTCTCTCTCTCTCTCTCTCTCTCTCTCTCTCTCTCCCTCTCTCTCTCTGTCTGTCTGTCTGTCTCTCTCTCTCTCTCTCTCTCTTTTGCTTCTTAAAAGATGGTGATGAATGAGGATGTAAAACGCTGGGTGTGGCAGCTCTGCTGCGATTGGCCCACAGAAAGGGGGCGTGGCTCTTTCTGACTCTGCTCCTTTCCCTGTGCAGTCATTGTTGCTTTTTTTTTGTTTGTTTTTGGTTTTTTCGTTTATTTTTGACATTTGCAGCTCGGATGATGTCTCGTCCCATGGATCGGACTCCTGTTACGTATATCCGTCCCCAGGGGAGACCAGGCCCCCGCCCCCTTACCCCACCTCCTCCTGCTACCCCTCCTCCCACCATTTTTACCCCAAAGCCCCGCCCTGCCCGCGCCCTGTCGCCCCCGGTCCTGAGTCCGTGCCCCCCGGTGACTCCCCGCCGCCGGTTCGCTGGGCCGCCTCCAGCCCGCCCCTCCCACCCCTCTCTCCTCCCCCCGCAGCTGGACATCAACTCCAACCCCAAGCCCAGCTGCCTGCACCTGCCCAAACCCGGCTCCCTCTGCGACACGCCGCACGCGCCCCCGCCCGAAACCGTCAAACCCCCCGTGCTCAGCAGGCTTGACCCGTCCCTTGGGACCCCCCCTAACCTGCCCCCCTCCGTCCCCCCGCCCTGGGGAGCCTGCGCCTGTATCCGAGACAGAGGACCCAGGCTGACTAGGTAAATACAACACCCGCGGACACGCCCGCACCGCACGGAGAGGGAGGGGCTTCCCCTGTGATGTCAGCATGGCCCGTCCCTCCCCCGTCTCCTTGTTAACTCCTTCTGTTAATCACTCATTGTGAATCAGATTGTGGCCGGCATCCTGTTGTTTCATGTACATCGTATGCTGAGCCACTTAGCAGATGCTCTTATCCAGAGAGACTCGTAAGTGCTTACAGAAAGGTAATGCTACCCAATCATTAGTGTGGCAACTGACAGCAGGAGTCATTGCAGGACATACAGCTTTCTGCTAAGCGCCACAGAAGGGGCAGGAGGGAGTTCGAGGATGCAGCGCTTTTGCCTAGCAATGTTTGAGGATACAGCATGAAGGATCAGATCAAGGGAGTAGCTGAACCAAGAACAGACATGTTTTTCTTCTGTGGCAAAAGATGGACAGTGATTGTACTGTTTTAATTAAAACTGTATTAAGACTCTTCAATATGGTTTTGCAGCAATAATATTCCTCTTTGCTGGGGAGATTTTTTGGGGGTAGTGGGGGGAGGAGGGGTTTTACTTGGCAACCGAGTCTGTTATCAGCTGGCAGATGAGAAGGTTGATTTTCGATGGGAGAAACTAGAGAAGCTGGCCCTGACTGCATGGCTTTATTTGCACAGTGCAGGTGCACGCATGTGTACCATGCAGTCAGAGAGCACCTTGTGAGGGTTTAACCGTGAGCTTTATCTATCTTTCTGCATTTTCCCTCCAAATAGTGCTTTGTGTTTTTCCTTAAGATACACGTGTGTACAGGAATACCACGGGAGATGAGGTAGATACGCTGTTTCGAGACATTAATAACACAGCATGCATAGGGATGCATTTTGGGAGTTTGGAAAAAAAGGGGGAGTTAGCAAAACATTGCAAACTGCTAAAGAGATAACAGACAGTATGCCATTTAAACATTAAATAAAACATTAAATATTTAAGTTTATATGTATTTTACTTGTTAAGATGTGTTTTACTCAGAGATTGTCCTCTGTTAATGTTGCTCTGAAGTCTTCAGGCTGTCCGCTTGATTAGAAATGGCTGAAGTACTTCTCATGCTGAAGGTGCTAAACCAAGCCAACATGCGCATTCACTTTCCATCCCTCCCTCTTTAACGGCCTGTATGCTGGTATCTGCGGAAACTCTGCACAGGAAATACACTCAGAGTTGTGTTGGCCATTTGGGTTCCATTCTACTGCTAGTCACTCAGGAGAGGAGATAAAAGAGCAGCATGTGTGCAGTGGTAAAGGAGCAGAACTCATAACCAAAAGTTTGCCGGTTCGATTCCCCGCTTGGGCACTGCTGCTGTACCCTTGGGCAAGGTACTTAACCCGCAACTGCCTCAGTAAATATCCAGCTGTATAAATGGATAACATTGTAAAAACCTGTAATTGATGTAAGTCGCTCTGGGTAAGAGTGTCTGCTAAACGCCAATAATGTAATGTAAGTCAATGTAATGTGTGCTCAAAAGGGAGACTTGGAAACGTCTTCGCTGGTCAGCTTTTGATAATATGAATATTCCTTTAATTTTAAAAAGCATGTCCATCTGCACTGATTCAGTTATCTTATTTTGTTTAACCGTCGTCCTCCTTTTCACGGTGTGGCAGGGTGTTGGTGTTGGATAGACTGGATGAAAACCTGTAAATAAAAATCACCAGCTTGGGAGAGTTGGTTTCCTTTAATGCAGCCACTCTGCGTCCCTGGTTCAGATACTGAACAGCATCTCTGCGGATATCAGTCCTACATTTCACCACCAACATACATTTCACCACCAACACCGTGTCTATAGTTATACATCTATATAAATATGTATGCAAAAAACATTATGGCATACATTGCAGTTAAGAGGAAAGAATGATGATGATTATGGTGATGATGAAGATGGTGATGGTGATGGTGATTCTTGAGACGATGATACAGAGGAGAAGGAGAAGGAGAAACATGAAGAGATGTATTTGGGTCCCTCTATAATGTGTGTGGTTTCTGTGTAGATATCAGAGGGGATGATGTGAGTGCTAAAACGTGTTGTGCTTGTTTTTAGTTCTTTGAAGAGTAAGGAGCTCTCTCCTATGGTTGGGCACAAGGGCATCCAGGTGCCGGCACCCACAGTGCCCCCGGCCAGCTGTCCACAAAACAGCAGCCAGGGACAGCCCACTGAGCAAAGCCCTCACTCCCTGCGCAAAGGTACCTGTTGTCTGTCTGTCCCTGTGTCTGTCTGTCTGTGTCTGTCTGCCTTCCTGTCTGTCTGTCCCTGTGTCTGTCTGTCTGTCTGTGTCTCTCTACCTTCCTGTCTCTCTCTCTGTCCCTGTGTCTGTCTGTCTGCCCCTGTGTCTGTCTGTGTCTCTCTGCCTTCCTGTCTGTCTGTCCCTTTGTCTGTCTGTCTGTCTGCCTTCCTATCTGTCTGTCCCTTGGCCTTCTTACCTGTCTGTTTGTCTGTCTGTCTGTCTGTCCTTCTGCCTGCCTTACTGTCAGTTCATCTCTTACTGTTCTCAACTTAAACCTGATCCAAAACTACACATAAGCTCAAATTAAACATGATCCCAGCCTAAACCAGATGTCAAATTAAACCTGTTCCCAGACTAATCCTAACACTGACGTAAACCTGATTGCAGTTTTCTTAGGCTTGTATAATGAGAAGCACTTTATATTGTGATTATGCTATAGAATTAATTCATCTCACCTCTGCTGTCTGTTCCTCTCTCCCTTCCCCTTTGTATTTGTAACATCCTCTCTCTCCCCTCACAGTATCTAAGAAGCTGGCCCCCATCCCTCCCAAAGTCCCGTACGGGCAGTCAGGGGGCGTCTCGGACCAGTCCACGGGTCACCCGTCGCCCGTCAGCCTGTCCCCCCACCCCCCCCAGCACACCCTCCCCGTACGGACTCGGCTGTCCCCAGGGCTACGGCGCCGTGTCCTCGCCCGGGCAGCCCCCCCAGGGGACGGCCCACTCCCTGTCCTCCCCGCCCTCGCTGACGGGGACGCTCACCAAATCCCGGCCCGCCCCCAAACCCAGGCAGCGGCCCAGCCTGCCCCCTCCCCAGCCTCCCATCGCGCCGGGCCTCTCCGGCACCAGCCCCCAGCCCCTGGACCACACCCTGCTGGACTCCATACCCCCCGGAGAGAGCATGTCTACAGGTAAACCTGTGGCTGTGCACCTGGCTGCCAAACTGCAGCGTTCCGCCCTCACACCTGCCTAGCTTTTCCCTCCACAGGTGAACCTGGTCAGGCAGAACGCGTAGAGAAGAGAGGAAGTATTGATCGTGTTGGGTACTGATCCAGGAGTGGGGGAAGGGGGGTATTGATCCAAAAGAAGTGTGCTTTTGACTTAGAGGAGCTGGTGTTTTCCCTCATTAATTGTCCTTACTCACTCATCATTGAATTGCACATACTCTAATGCCGCAATTCTTGCACATGCAGTGTGGAAAAACCTAATGTCTTTTTCAAAGCTTTAGTCTCTGAGTTCAGCGCTTTAGTCTAATGCTTCTTCTGGGTGGTGGGGTCAAAGGATGCAGAGATATTATTAGTCAATTTTACCTCATGTTTTTCATCCTAGCTGTACCTTATGCTGAAGGTGTTTGTGTGTTTGTAATAATGCCCAGAAGATTCACTTTATCCACAATATCCCTGGCTCTACCACTGGCTACGGTGTGTGCTTCCTTTTTGAGTCTCAGCTTAAAGTTAGGTAGAGCCGTAGCTGACTCACCAGACTCCCTGCACTACTGAGTCACTAGAGATCCTAACTTGGCAACGCTTTATAGTTAATCAATATATTTTGGGGGCCATTTTCTCATAATCAAAACAATTATGATTAAATGTGTGAATGTATCGATCAGGTGCATATGTCAGGAGTATTGTGGATACCGTTTGCTGGATTTAGACTTTTTCCACTGTCGATTTTAACCCTTTTTCTGATGAAAGCTCATGGGTCTAACTCCTGCACTTTCATACTTGACCTTTTGTGAAATGTGCGATCCCAAATTTGTGGAGTTTATATTCCTTTCTCACCCAGCATACTCCCCCCTTTTGGAAACAGTCTGTTTTAGTTGGTAACATTAATAATGATTATGATTATTCTGATATTTCATCCAGGTTTGTGATGAAAGAAAGATATGGAAATGTAGATTTTTTCTCAGTATTATATTTGCATATGTTTGCAATACATCAGTTATTATTATTCTCGTTTATAAACGCTGCTGCCATATCTTACACATTTTACTTTGCGAGACGTTATCAGAGTTTCCGTTAAGAGGAAATTGCATGTGTCATAATGATGGACAGGATCACCATTGAAGTTTACCCGGTAAATTACAGAGATATCAAGGCACAGAATATCTACAGAATATCTTCAGAATATCTGCAGAATATCAAGGTACACTTAGTAAACCCATTTAATAAGCCTTTCATGGCTATCTGAATATCTTACATATTTCAGATTTATATTAAAATGTGCTTCATAATATTTTAATATTTTTAGCATAGCCAGCATTAGCTGCACAAAATATAGAGAAATATTAAGCAAGCAAAAAATTAAATTACAGAATTATAAGCATGCAAAGAATTAAATCTAAAACACATAAAACAAATTTAAATGAGCTTTGTTTGACTTTTAACTATTTTTACAAATGAGCATCGATACTGACTTGATATTGCACACTTTCATTTGGCCAGGCATCGGTCTGAGAAGCACTTAATAACTCTGTGTAGTTCTATTTACAGACATGAAAATTTAGGCTTCTTAGACTAGCAGTATCACTGTAAGGATAAAATAATAATGTGCATAATATATATAATAATAATAAAATCTACAAAGCAGTTTCTTGTCCGTACAAATACCAAATAGGGGATGGATTTTGTTATTTCCTGCAAGCTTTGAGGATTTTGGTAAATGATGGGCAAATTTTCAGTGGATATTTATATATATTTCACAATATTTAATAAAAGAATTATGAGGCTTCAGACTCCATGCCAGCATCAGCTTGGCCCCTTAATGGTGTTTCAGGGTAGGAACCAAACACTTGACCATTCTTTCTTAGGGGAATTTGTCCTGGTCGCACCACCTCTCCACATAATGTGCTGGTCCTCTGTTGCTCATTGATGTTTTCAAGGCCTCAGCTGAGGCAGGGAAAGGGTTAAAAGTGTGTCTCTCAGGGGTGTGAGTTGTGTTTTTCTCTCTGTTTGTCACTGCACTGTATTATTTACTGTTCTTTTTTGTCGACTGCTGTTGTTGCGTGCTCTGCAGCAGTGTGAGGCTAAGTGTGAGGGGGGACTTTTAGGGTAAGCTACCGTTCGGGTCTCACCTCCCCCGCTGCTGCTGTACCGCCATTGCTGCTATGCTGCTTCCTGCTGTGTGTGTATACCTGTGCGCGCATGTGTGTGTGTGTGTGTGTGTGTGTGTGTGTGTGTGCGTGTGTGTGTGTGTGTATGTATGTGTATGTGGAGTCTGAGTGTGTGTGTTTGGAGTGTGTGTGTGTGTGTGTATGTGGAGTCTGAGTGTGTGTGTTTGGAGTGTGTGTGTGTGTGTGTGTGTGTGTGTGTGTGTGTGTGTGTGTGTGTGTGTGTGTGTATGTGGAGTCTGAATGTGTGTGTCTGAGTTGTGTTGTGTGTGTGTGTGTGTGTGTGTGTCTGAGTCTGTGTGTGAGTGTGTGTGTGTGTGTGTGTGTGTGTGTGTGTCTGTCTGTGTGTGTGTGTGTGTGTGTGTGTGTGTGTGTGTGTGTGTGTGTGTGCGTGTGTGTGTGTGTGTGTGTGTGTGTGTGTGTGTGTGTGTCTGAGTGTGTGTGTGTGTGTGTGTGTGTGTGTGTGTGTGTGCTGTGTGTGTGTGTGTATGTATGTGTATGTGGAGTCTGAGTGTGTGTGTTTGGAGTGTGTGTGTGTGTGTGTGTGTGTGTGTGTATGTGTATGTGAGTCTGTGTGTGTGTGAGTGTGTGTGTGTGTGTGTGTGTGTGTGTGTGTGAGTCTGTGTGTGTGTGTGTCTGAGTGTGTGTGTGTGAGTGTGTGTGTGTGTGTGTGTGTGTGTGTGTGTGTGTGTGTGTGTGTGTGTGTGTGTGTGTGTGTGTGTGTGTGTGTGTGTGTGTGTGTGAGTGTGTGTGTGTGTGTGTGTGTGTGCGTGTGTGTGTGTGCCTGTGTGTGTGTACCTGTGCTGCTCTGCCACACTGGGGCTCGTGGGAGTGGCCTCTCTGTGGGCGTGGCCCCCGCATGCGGGCCCGGCTGCATGGCTTGCGTTTGGGTCAGTGTCCCCTCAGACACGCCCGCACCGCACTGACGCTGCTGCTTCTGGGGGTCGCCCTCACCCCCCTCCCAGCTGATCTCTCGCACACAGAGAGTGGGGGAGCTGGGGGCAGTGGTGGCGTCGTGTAACCGCCCCGCCCACAGCCACCCCACCAGCCAATCCCACAGCTGGACATCTGCCCCATCCAATGAGAGCGCTTGCCCCTCCTCATTTCCCTACTGCCTGTGGGATGTTGTCACACCCAGACTTACACTGTGGAGATGCTAACTGCAGGAAAACCAGCACACATACAGGATTTCTCTTCCTCTCGATGATGCACCCGCCCCGCTCAGCCCAGCACAGTGTCCCCGCCGCTCTGCTTCATTAGGGGGTTCGTCCCTATGGCGTCTGTCTGCTCGTTCCTCTGCTCAGGAGGCACTGCAGTGGTGCACTACCTGAAGAGCCCTTGAAAACCCGGGGAAGGTGTCTGGTTGGACGTAACAAACGTGTTCAAGTAGTCGCTGATGTGGCGTGTGTTTCACACAGCCAAACTAAACACTTTCCCCTGGGATCATTTTCAATGGCCCTTATCCGTGCCTGATTCCCTTACAGGGTGTAAAGCATTCTGGGAAAAAATGTCCTGTAAGAATATCAGAGAATCCTACAGGACATACACCAGTCTCATAGGACAGAAGCCTGAAACTGTGCAGCAAACAGTTGTTTTGATAAATTCAGGGTCTCTATCTCCACTCCTTTCTTTCTGTGTGTTGTTCTGTCTTGCACACACACAATTCACGAGTATGATAACATCCCTGTGTGGTAGGCGGCAGACACAGGCACATGTGTGTATCCTGCTTCTCGCAATGTAACAACAATATGATCTGTTTCCGGCCGCGTGTACTCGTGTGGTTTCAATACCCTCTCTTTCCTCTTTTTTTATCTTCCTCACAATTGTCATCATCATCGTCATCATCATCATCACCATCATCATTTCCATCATCAGCAGCAGATATCTTTAGTCTGGAAATACCCACCATCAATGTTGACTTAGACAGCCTCCTCGATGAGTTCAGGGTCTCCCCCTGCAGGAATTCTGTGGAAGTGACAGACGCACCAGTGGGCAAGACTGAGCCTGAGGAGGAGTCTGAGAACACGTTACTATGACAACAGAGCCCCAACCCCTCCTGATCATGACCCCCCCCCACCTGTACATAAGAGACTCTCATCCGGGATGAGTAACTAACAATACCCATCTGGAACCAAAACTGGACCCAGGCCACTATCCACTGCACACGAAATGAATTTCTTCTCTACAGGTTATACATCTATAAATATATACATGAAAATGAACACAGAAAATCAAGGAGCATCAGAGGCAGATTCCAAAGTGAACACATCATCTGAAATATTGTGTGTGGTATTGATTTTGTTTTTTACTTACTGCCCTTTTTATAGGCACATTTTTATTTTCTTTTCTTTTTAATTTTGCCTGAGTCTTTTATGCTTTTTGTAGTTTTTTTTGCCTTTATCTGCTTCTACAGTGAGATACACAAGCTGCTCTCAGCAGAGCCATGCTGGCCCTTCTGTTTGGGCAGAGCCCAAAGAACTACAATTCCCATCATGCACTGCCTCAGCCTTTGCACTTAGCGCATGCTCCATGTCTCACCTTAGCCCCTGGTGCTTGGTATTTGAGATCATCTCAGAGATTCTTCTGTTCAGATCACTTCAACGCAGGGAACCGCACGTACAGTGGACTGCTAAAGCCGGGGTAACTGGATCTGTTCTGTTCAACTGCTGGAATCTGCAAACTCCTTCCCAAGTTTCAGAGATCTCCTGGAATTAAGCAGAACAAGGGACAACCTCCTCAAAGAGTACAAGGGGCAGTGAATCCAGGCTTGGAGCATGGTGGCGTGAATGTCTATGGTATCTGAGGAATGTATCAAAGATCTTTCTATTCTAGATGAAGTAGAATATAATGTCTTTGACTGTATATAGAATGTGTTGAACTGAATATCTGTGGTATGTGAGTAATACGTCTGGCTGCATCTGCTGGGCCTCATGGACTTCATTTGAATGAACTGGGTAAAAACTCTGGGTTTAAATGTTTAAAACCCCACAGCTCCCAACAGCAGCCTCTCTCAGGTCTCGTTCTGCGGTTTCTGTGGAAAAACAGCTGTTGGAGCTTTTCCCCTCTCCCTTCGTAGAGGTTACCTTTGGCATTTCAGTTGGCCCCATTATGTATGAATCTGAAAACCTCTGCGTGGAAACAGGAAGCTCTTTTTTGCAGGCACAGGAAGTGGCAGGGATTGTGGGAGATTATGTGCTGCTTTTCATCTGTTGGACTGATGCTGCAATTTCCTGCCTGCCAACTGCATATAGCAGCACTCTGTAAATGTTTGCCCTGTGGTGTTGATCTGTCCGCTCAGATACTGCTATAGCTGTGCGATTTGTATGGCTGACACGCACGTGCACACACACGCACACACTCACAAACACACTGCCGTGCCAATCCTTTCACTGAGACACTTGCGTGTACTCTTTTTCCACTGCAGAGCTGGAACCAAACTAGCATGAACTGACCCGGTGCAGCACGAAGGCTTGTACATTGCGTTAACCGCGACTGGAGATGTTGATCGAGATATCTGCATGGACAACATCTGCAGCCCCCCCACAAAAAAAAAGAAACTCAATGTACCTTTAATTTACTGCTGGCTCCCCACTCCTGTCTGTTTCTTTAGTTCCTGTTATTAGTGCCAGTGCCAACAGAAGCAGCACAGCTAAGTGGCTTGTCTGCAGCTTGCTTGCATCGTAAGTCGACCAGCAGAGCAAAAGATGACGGAAAAGCACCCAGAAGCTGACCTAAGCGAGCCAGCCTGGTTCCAGCTCAGAGGGAGAGGAGTTTTCACACTAACACGGAGCAGGGTCCTCTCGATGAATGTGTGGAGTTTGGAGGCTCGGGAGCTGGATGTTGCAATTCTTTTATTGTTTCCTCAGGAGGTCAGCTGAAATGTATTTGTGATTCAAAAATATCAGAAGTATGAACACGTCTTGGGAATGTGATGCAATATATGAAAATTATTATTATTATTATTGTAATATTTATAGTACATTGAATTGCCTTTTTTTTGTTTTATAAGATGTTAACTGTGTAACTGAAGTGTTTAAATGAGGAAATAGGTTTGTGGTGGAGAGCAGACCCAATAGTGCCACCTGCTGCTGAGTTTATCCTTCAGAGCTAGACCTTCAGAACCTAACCTATAGAACCAGGGCTTCACAACCCATAGTACAGAACCAAATCTTAGGAACCCGAAAGTACAGTATATGAGCAGACCTTTGAAGCTTGAAATAATAGAACCAGGCCTTTGGAACTCAGTGTGTGGAAGCAGCTCTCCAGACCTGGGCAGCGGAAACAGTCCTCATGGGAGTGAGCGGAACAGCTGTGTGTGGCTGCACTCCTGGCTCGTTTAGTCACGTCTGCATCGGCACCTGCTCCTGGCTTTGTGCTGTAATCTTTGCCTTCAAATGCTGCTCCTTCCACCAGTCATCTCAAGTGCTTAAAATCCAGCTCACCACAGTCATGTTGTGAATATATAACGCTGTACATAGATTTACTTACCTGCAGGAATAAATTTAAAAAATATATATGAAGATAAATATGAACATATATGTAAATATTAAAGGTAGTGTCTTTTTGTTGTTCCTGGCACAATATTGCTAGACTCACAGATATTTAGAAAATGCAGTAAGCTGTTGTCCAGTTTGCAGATGTGAGCTGCAGTATATAACTGTAAGAGTGAATGAAACAAACTAAATAATTGAACTGACACTACACTCAACGTAATAAATAGATCCTTCTCATTGGGAATCCGGCCAGTTATAGATGTTCGTTTTAATCATGGAGAAATGTGAGGAGTGCTTTGTGGATGGAGCTTTATTTGTGGGTGCGTTCGTAAATTCCCTCTGACACTCGTATCCAACGTTAGGGAACAATCGTGGCACTGAGGAGCGTGGAAACCAAAACGGCTGTCACGTAACATGTTCTGTAGGAAGACAATGAGGCCTCCATAAAACGTGGGTGCTCGCTGACTCCGACCGAACTGCATGCAGCCCCTGCACCTGGGTATTACACTGGCCGATCTGAAACCAGAACGCTCCGCCAATCTGGCGTGTGTCCAGAGCGATCAGGTCGTGCGGCAGTTCAGAGCAGTGCGTTTACGATCACACCGCCATTGCGTGGCTGCGATTCCCAATCACGAAAATGTGACGAGCACCTTGTCCCCCCCACCGAAATATCTGACACAGGATACAAACGCGTTTCTTTCCTTTTTCTTTGCCTTGCAAAAATTAGTGCTGCTCTTAGAAATAAGTTTTGTTCTTCATAATACTCTGTGCCATTTAAAAACACGAGTCACTCCTGCGTGTCGTGCGTTTGTCTTTTGGTCAGCTGGCGTGACTGAAACGCTAGGTGAAATATTCTCAAAGTACGTACCAGATGGTTTAAGGCTGGGTTTACTATTTTATGTATATTAGTTAGTCTTATTGATAATGATGATGATAACGATGTACCGATTATAATAATGATAATGGTATGTGCCCTTAAATTTATTGTGGACCTACTTAGGGTGATGAACAGAATCTTCTGTAAATGCGCGTCCGTCTTTGGTGGTGTAATAAACATGCTGTAATTTCAGGGGATGCCTCCTATTCAGCCACCAGTGTGTATGTACTGACTGAATGCAATTTTCTCAACAGAAATAATCCCATGGCAAGTCTTTAACAATAACAAAAACTGTCCTACAGAAACTCATGCTTTTTCTGAATGTTTATTGAAAGATGATAGAAATCACTTTGGGATTTTTTTTATTTGTTTATTTGTTTTTTTTTTTTTTTTTTTTTTGCCCTAATGTGTAGGTGGAATGTTGTAATGATCATGTGAAACTCACCAATCATCTCTGTCATTCTGAAAGATTAAACCTGAAATCAAACTGTGTCGAGTGTGTTGAGATCTCAGTCAGGGGTAGGTTAGCCTGCTGTTAATTCATAAAAATTGTTTGTAAAAATAGTTAATTCAATATGATCAGAATGGTCTCATAATAGGTAGCACACAGCCATTAGTGTGTTATTAAGATTACTAAGACTTTATTAGGCCTTAGCATAAACATTTTAATAAGTCTTAGTAATAACTCAGACATTACTAAGACATAACTAAGTTACTAACACTTAGACGTCATGACTGCTGTGATCTCTGTAATTCCTCACATTTAGACATAAACTTGCACAGTGATCCTTACACAGACACTCTCCTTACACGTATGCACCCACAGATGTTTGTAATAATTCATTTAGCTGGAGACAGAAATGAAGCTTTTAAACCAAACAGACACAGCAGTTTCAGCCACTTAGTAGTAATTATAGAATTATGATTACTATGATCATTATTATCATTAGGATTATTATGATTGTTATAATTATTGTGGTGAGCATGACAAACAGCATGGAATTAAGAGTGGAAGGTCCGTTTTTTCTGCACTGGGTACTTGCCCATATGTCTACTCCACCAACAACTGATCTGAGATCAATTTACCCAAATCTAATCCTTACTTTAAGCATTATGTGAAAATAACCTAAACTGATAGTAACCCCAACTTGTGTTGTTGGGGGGCAGTCTCTGTCAGTCTGTCTTTTAGGAAATTTAAATGCCTTCATTGTAACCATACAGATCATATGCTCTACCATTCATGAGTTTCATGAAATGATGTAGTGTACATGTGTGCACTTACTAACTAAATGGAATGCGCATGACTAAGGTGTAGTGGTTAAAGAATCTGAAGGGTAACCAAAATGTTGCAGGTTGCATGATTACTGAACCTGTCATGAAAGGAGTGTAACCTTAACTGCTCCAGTGAGTCACCAGCTGTTTAAATAGGTAATATGTCAAATGGAAGTCACCACGGACACTTCAGGCAAATGAGTGATGATAAGAACCTGTTTCAGTGTTTTCTTTACGGTGCACCGGGTGTAGCATCCATATTTCTCCAGCAGATGTCACTCTCCTGCTACAATGCACAGAAAACGCGCTGACCGGCAGAACCAGTACAACGAGTGTTCCACAGTACGCGTTTTCTGAGGTGGTTGAGAAGGAATCAAATGAAGAATGCTGAAACACCAGTTAACCTTATTGGGCTCATGTTTTATGGATAGTACTATTACTCATTAGATAGGTGTTGTTTTTCTTAAAACAACCAAAGGTTTGTGGTTTGCATTTCCTCAGTGGGTTAAACCCAATACCTTGTTGTATTCTGTAAAGACAACCACAGCATCCTGAGATATGACATATAAAACACCAAAATAACGGTCTCTTTTATGAGTTTAAATGAAACATAAGCTCTGTGGATCTATACCCTTACCCTAAACCCTTACCCTGACTCTTGACTTTTACACCTGGGTAATTATCAGCTATGTCATGTTTCGTCATAAGCCCCGTCAGAGGAAGCCTAACTGGCCTCAAAGGACAAGTGAATAAGAAACTGTTTTGCATTTCCAACTAAGATTGCTGGCTGCCATCTACCTGCTAACAATATATAACAATATATAACTGTACACTATTCGCAGCTACCTGTCGCCGACTTGCTGAACGTGATTTTGATGCTGGAGACTCAGATGTTCTATGAAATGCTCACGTGGAAAAAACCAAGCAAAAGTAACTCTGTAAAGTCTGCTCTGGATGCTAATAAATGTAAAGTGATCTACACCTGTATTGCCAGCTAATGTTTTATGATTGCTGAGTTTCTTCAGCATTTCTATTTAGCAAGCTGGAGTCCAGCTGTAAGAATTTTGCCTGCTTAGAGACGTCGGAGCACACCAATCTTTCAGTATTATGAACAGTCGCACATCATTCTTCGTCTATCCGTGGATGTATTTACTGGCTTATAGACTTCAAAGGTATGTTAAACATTATGTTAAACAATCTACCATGGTGGTAATATATTGATGTAATTTAATGAATATGCCTCAAATTATGACACAGAGGTGAATCATTTAACAACATGCTACAGCCAAGTTATATAGGATGTCCATGAGGACGCACAGTTGAAGCCGGATCCGTCGTCCGCAGTATCTGCACCAGTGGAAAAATAAACCTGTCATTTTCAGACCGCAGCTGATTTTCAGTCTTCTGCCCTCAGAATGGAGGGCTGGGCTTTAGGCTGGATCTGCTTTAGGCAAAATCTGTCATTGAGTTTCTATATTGGTGTCATTCAAAAGTAGTAATCGATAAATCAGGGTGACATTATCCCTAAAAAATGAAGGTGTGCCATAATGTCTCTCCTCCCTTTCTAGTGTACAATACCTTGTTTTTCAAAGTGTCTGTCATGTTTTTCAAGGTGGAAAATTTTCCCAAGTAACCCAGCCCAGCTGTGCTCAAGCAAGCTGTGGATGTCTCATCATGCCTGGGCTGTTTAGCTCGTCTAGGTGCTGATGGCAGTGCAGTTTCACACCTCTGACAGGAGAGCAGCAGTCTGGTACCCTACATTTACATTTTGTCACTCAGAAGATGCGCACAGATGCCAATGACCACAGATATTCCATCATTTCCATGTGCTGCCCTGTCTGCCATTACTGAAACCTAAAGGTGCTCTTTGCTGTCTCATTATGAATATGACCTTCCATGGATACTCCACCAAACTGGACAGCAACAACACCTCCTGTTATCAGACAGAGCAGCAACAGAACATTTACACTTACATTTACATTTATTCATTCGCAGACACTTTTATCCAAAGTGACTTATAAGCGAGGCAGAGTGCAACACAAGCAAAAAGCCACGTAAGGAGTCAACAATATTAGCTGTGCAGTATGACCAAGTTTCAATAGTTAGCCAGCCAAGGTACAAGCTAGCTAGTAGAGATAAAAGTCCCTGAAACTACAGAAATACCTGAATTTTTTTAATGGAAAAACAAAGTTTACAATATAAGAAATTGCCTTAGGTGGTAGTGTTTCAGGTGTTCAGAAGAGCGCGGAAGAGCTGTGTCTTCAGATTTTTCTTGAAGATAGTGACTCAGCATTTTGGCCCCGTGGTGTGGCAAGACCACCAGATGCTGTTTGGTAGCAATGCTGGCAGTCTCCCATTTTACCAAAGCAGTGTAGCATAGGGGAAATGAGCAGGGATCCTAACCAAGAAGGTTGCTGGTTCGATTCCCCATTGGGGCACTGCTGCTGTACCCTTGGGCAAGGTGCTTTTAACACAGAATTTCCTCAGTAAATATCCAGCTGTATAAATGGACAGCATGTAAAAATTGTCACATATGTAAGTCGCTCTGGATAAGAGTGTCTGCTAAATGGCTGTAATGTAATGTAATGTGCTGAAATGAACATTCCTTCCTTCCAGCCTTTAGCGGGTGCTGTCCTTTGCCCCCATGTCAAAGAGGGAGCAAAGCTGCTGACGAGATGCTCTGACCAGTAAAACAGGATCAGCAGGATACGGGGGCGTGTCAGGGGAGGAGTGAGAATGCTGGCATGGTGAGAATGAACACAATACTGAGCAGTTTCCCCACACCCAAAAACACACTCACACAAACTCTCTCACACACTCACACACACACACACAAACTCTCTCTCTCTCACACACACACACACACACAAACTCTCTCTCTCACACACACACACACACACACACACACCTCTAGTCATACATTCCACACACCCTGACTATACACACAATCCCGGCATTTGTTTGGGATAAACTTTTGCATCGGCAGGCAGAGTTTCAACAGTTTTGAGGACAGAGCAAGGTGTGGAGGACAGAGGGCAGGCAATAGGACCTGGCTTCAGCTGGAGGGGAGACATGAGTGGATTCTCTGGCTGCTACAGAGAAAGAATCTACAGCAATGGTGTTACACACACACACACACATTAGGTGTAACGCGATGCCGCTCGTCTGTTTGGACTCCCCTCCTCACCTGGCGTCTTGTCTTGCACAGAAGCGCGCGGCTCACCTTCGCAGACCTCCTAAACCGCCTCTGTTACATTATTCAGGTGCTCAGCAGGCGGCCCGTTTCCAGGCCGACGCGCTCGGCCTCCCTCCTCGCACGTTTGCCCGTCACGGTTAAGGAGAGAGGTTTAGCACCTCTCTCCTCTGTGCGCAACCACAGCATCTCACTGCCGATTCGAACCCGTGCCGAGCCCACTTCCCTGATCACTGCTCAGCACTCAGCTGCCCAACGGCTGCTCTGCTGGGAGGGGAACAGGAACTGGTAAAAGTTAAAATTAAAAATTTATCAGTTTAAAAAAAAAACTGTGATTTCCGAGTGTGTCTGTGTGAGAGAGAGAGAGAGAGAGAGAGAGAGAGAGGGGAAAGGGTGTCAGGCAGAGGGAGAGACAGTAAACAGATTCATTCAGAGATAAAGTGCAGAGGACAAAATCAGCAAGTCACAATTAACTAAGCCTGACAAGACCAAGCTTTGCCGAAAATGCCAGTGAACTGAATTTCATAGCAACTCGGCCTGAGGGATGTGAGTTCGACCTCCAGGTGCTGCTGTTGTACCCTTGAGCAGGTACAATTTTTAACCTAAATTGCTCCTGCAGAAACAATGCCTCTGTAAATGGATAATGTGTAATCTAAATAAGTATCACAGACAAGGGAAATATAATATAATATAATTCATAGGTCCACAGGGGGAGATGATGCCGACAGTGGGCACCACACAGAGCACACGGTGGTGATGGCTTCACCCTGCTGCTTCGCATTCTTCTTCACCCCTCAGCAAATATATCAGATTTCCAGCTCGGTCCGGCAAAACCATCAATCATTTAGGGAACCCAGGGCTTCAAACTCGATACATGGATAATCGCTGCCAGTAGCCTCTTGAAATGCTGAGTCCCCCCCCCGACCGTCCCAGCCACGGGACACGTGAGATGCCTGTTGTCCTTAAAGATGGCCAGACAGTGCTGCTACCCTCTGCCCTGAATGGGGTATATTTAGCACTGTGCTGCCTGACACCCTGTTTGTTTTTGGGAGGTAAGAGTTCAGAGGGTTCCCCATGCCCCAGTCAGCACACATAAATCTGGTCATCAAAACTCTAGCCACATCTGGAGATGTAGTGATCACCTCATGAGTCATTATCCGGGCAAAACTCATATACACCATTGCATGCGATTACAGTAACAGTAACATCATTTAATAATTCAAAATTTCAACCTACCTAATCCTGACCCTAAACCCAACCCATAATCCCAAACCTTGGCCCCAGATCTGACCCCAAACCCAGGCCTGACCTGGAAGTGTTATTGCGCAAATAACTGCACAGTCAGACGGCTCTCCCTCTTGTGTGACTGTAGGCATTACCACACTGATAGCTATTTGCATTTGATACCTCCACAACCTGAGCTGTTATGATTCAGACGCACAATGACTGTCACACCTGTTCACCACCAAAACAGACCACCCCGTTTACCAGAAATACAGAAGCTGGCACAAGGGCTAGGAGCTACAGATACTGAGTGACTAGATCAGACAGCAGGTGTCCAGTAAGTCTCCTTAAGCCATGCATGCGTAGGGAACCCAGCGCCATCAGGCATTGTGATTTTACCAAAGTGGTTTCTGGCATGGAGCTGAAATGGACAACACCGCTGCCCTGCAGCCGTTTCTCCCGCTGAAGCACACAGACGCACCCTGCCGTTACTCACATCTGTGTAGCTCTGCACCTCATTGGTCTGTGTAGCTCTGCACCTCATTGGCTCTCTTCTCTCCCCATCGATCCTGTGATTTCCAGCACAGAAGTTGTGTGGTGGTCTGGAGATGTTTGACTGGTTCTCTTCAGGCGTAGGTCTCCAATCACTCTGTCACTCCACGAATGCCTGTTTCTTGCCTTTGAGCGGTTTGTTTAAGTTGTTGTTTTCATCGGACAGCGGCTTCGTTCCCTCAGGCCCACGGCTGCCATCGCTGTTTCTGTCTCTGAGCTTTAATTTCTCTTTGGGGTCCCACAAGACACAGTGTGCCATAAACCCTGGCCCAGCTAGGGGCGATGTGGGGGTACAAGGAGAAGCTCACTGATACTGCATGTCAAACCAGCTGTAATGTACTAATATTCACATAATGCACAGAATGAGGAAACCAGGCTCACCAACACTGCACAGCACTTTCATCTCAAATGATGTCACAGCCAGCATGCTCATTTGACCAACCAGCAAAGAGAGACCAGCACCATTTAATACTGTAGGATTGCTTTTAATGGACTTTCCCCATTTAGCTGTTATACAGCACATCTTTGTGTTGTGCTGAATTCACAAGTTCTCATTCCCCTGCCACAGTGTTGCCATGACAACAGATCACTATCTCTGTCATGGGGGGGACTGAGGCCTGCCAGTGGAATGTGGTTTTGGGTGAGTGCTTGAGAGAGCTGTGTTCTCTATGCTGACGATGTGATCCAGTCAGAGAAAACCAAGGGAAAGTGTTCATTTGGACGTGCAGTGCCAAGCATGCACAATCAGCTGTCCCAGGGCCAGAAGTGTGTGTGTGTGTGTGCGTGTGCGTGTGTGTGTGTATGCATACACGCACACTCACGTGTGTCAGGCAGGAAATTGCAGCATCAGCCCAACAGATGAAATGAGAGACTGTTGTGACTACCACAGTGATCAGGAGCTTGAATCTGGCCATCACAGTTTTAGCAGAGTAAAACACATAAGTCATACTAAGCAATAACAAAAAAATGACCATATAAATCGTCCAATGAGCACCTGGAACAAGCCGTTTCACTGCATTGAGTGGTTCATCTCACTATGTGGAGATGTATTACAGGGTGAAAGCAGCAAAGCAGTCAAAGAATACACAGTCTTTACAAAACCATAGTGAACTTTGGATCCAGAGCAAAACTCTGAAGTTGTGGATTTCTTTTTGTTTTGTGTGTGTGTGTGTGTGTGTGTGTGTGTGTGTGTGTCAGTAACGGTGTACAGTGACGTGATGCTCTCCGTGACAGTCAGGTTCCCAACACCAGGCTGCTTGTGCTTGTTGCTAGGTAACATCAGAGCAGCGGGAATGGGGTGCTTTAAAACTTGTTTTCATTGTCCTGTTGTTTAAAGTCACACCTGACTGCGCTCGAATCTTCACAGTCAATTTGAATTGTTTAAGGTTTATACCTCCTGCATTCATGGGTAAACAATGAAAGGTTTTCAGAACGTTTAAAAAAAATGTACCCCCAGACAGGTAAAATTTCTGCACAAGGCCTACTGTCTAAACATAGCCTAGGCCTCCTGTAAAATTTTAAATAATGTTATATTTTTGTCACGTTGAAACTGGGTTGTATAATTTACGGGTCCTTTAACTGTAACCTCAACTGTTGCTGTCGATATGCAGTTCATACCTGCAGGAAATTAAACCGTAACAAGGTATCAAGGTAACTGTGCAAGATAACTGCGTTCTGCAGCTAGAAAGACTAGAAGCTACTGGTGTCAAAGACCATGTTTTGCATCCGAGAGGGTGAGGGGCATGCTAGCCTATATATATATATATTTTTTTTTTGAATCCTTTATTTTCACACTGACAAATGGCAGCAGAAATCCTGCAACAAAGTGAAACATCTTACTTGACATACATGACATTCTATAAGGAGCATTTCAGTCCCAAATAGGCTATATTTACTCCTTTTATTCATTTCAGCTAGGCTACCACCAAGCTTAATGTTTTTCAGAAGAAAAAGGTGGTACTCAATGGCACAATTATACGCATCGATACCTGTCATACAGAGATTACCGTTCAAATTCATCACTGAGCCTGTTGCATCCAACCTGGTGTCAATACGATCATTCTGGGCATGAATCTGATCGCTCAAGAAAGAAGATGTCCATCATGATCTATCAGCAACATCACAAAATAGCAGAATAACAAGAAACACACTGAAATATATCTTCACCGATTTAATGACACGTGAAAATATGACAAGTGCTTAAACCAATAATGTTAAGTGCGCATGGCATGACACACCCCGTAGGCTATAAATTAAGCCAATAGAATCCAAGGCAGCGACGCAACAATCAGTGTTAGCACAGTAAACGATGATAGTAATATAAGAAGGCAACGTGTAGTCGTGCAAATTCTCCTTCGCTGTCGTCGCCTGGGGATCTGCTCGCTGACCGTTGTCGTCACCACGCTAATTTCGTCATCGTCCGCCATGGGCCGCCCCTGGGTAGTGATGATGAATATCTGCGATGCGTTATTGCGGCTCTTAAACTGCGGACGGGTCAGTCTTGTAGAAATCCACCTGAAGTACTGTACAACCCGACTGAGGCCGGTGTGAGCAGGCGGCGCGGGATGCGCTGACACGCCCTCTCGGTTATCGAAAGGATGCGGCGCGGTTCTGGCTGGGACAGACAGGGGGACCTCCAAAGTCTGCCCGCCCTCGACGTCTTTGCCGACGGCGGCTACCAGGGCGTTCTGTTTGGTAATGAACGTTAAGTGCCTGCAGATCGGGCAGATGATGTTCTCTCTGGTGATCTGGCCGTCTCGGCTAACGCTCACCAGCGTCTTCACCAGACAGTCGTGGCAGAAGACATGGCCGCAGCTCAGCGTCCTCGCCGTGTCCGCGAAGCACTCGTAACACACCGGACACTCGGTATCCCGCGCGTCCTCCTCCGTTGCGTTGCTCTCTTGCGTGGCCATCCCCGAATGAAGGGGTCCCAGCGTTGTTTTCAAATCCACAGCCCGTCATCTAAAGCATTTCGCCGGTTGTCCGCTGAAAACCTTGCAACTTTTGAACTCGATTTCAGCACAGGTTTAAATGTGAAACTGTCAGGTACGCACAGCTCAGGCTACACACGCTCTTTCCTCCTATACCTGGAAAGTTTTGTGATATCGAGAAGGCTGAAACTTCACACACAGACACGCACCTGACAGCTACCTCTCTGTTTGGGTGGAGGCGATTCAACTCGTCGTCTTATAAGGCTGACAGCCTGTGCACCCTTGACTTGCTTGAGCGCTTCTTGATTGTCCTAAAAGAAAGCTGTCAAACTGGATTTCCGATATCTGAGGAGGAACTGCCTGTAGCCCGCAGTGCTCTCGACTGTACTGACACCACTGCAACTGAGAGGGAAATGTCAGCTTTTCCGTCATCATGCTGCTATCAGTCCATGCTGGAATAGTGCAAATAATAACATATTAAGTGGACTAACTGTACTCAGTATACATTCGTGCCTAATTTTAAAAACATCTTGAGTGATGAAATCTAGCATGAAACAACATGCCACCAATAACGATTTAGGAGGAAACAGCCCTATATTCGAAATAGTTTCAGTGTACAAGGCTACATTAGAAAACAGTGGCATTTGAAACTTAATCAGTTTTGTTGTGTTCAGTTTGGTTTTGTTTGGCCTTTTGAGCACTTGTTGCCTAGTGTGATTAGGTAATCGTGTGATGTAACCTGGCCCCGTAGACTTAATTCGCCCTGGATTAGGGAAACAATAATGTCATGTAATGGTGTGCTTTACAGTGAAAATATTTCTTTCTATCTATCTATCTATCTATCTATCTATCTATCTATCTGTCTGTCTGTCTGTCTGTCTGTCTGTCTGTCCATTTCTTGTTACACCACCTCAAAACGGCCCCATAATGACCAGAGCAGCCATATGCTGTCAATCATTTACTTGTTGAACAAATCGTAGTACTTTGCTCTTCATTGTATATATCACGAGACATTAACCTCAGTGACAGCACAAGACAGCTTGATCCATTTTGCTGTTCAGCAGGCCCCACATTCCCATCTGTACACTGGTACCCATTTGCCAGCTAGTGGTAAAAATGTTGATTGCATTTTTTCTCTATAAAGATGCGCAACCGTATGCTTACGACTAATTTGATTGATTGATTGGTATGAATATGGTACTGCTTTAACCTTGGGGAGCTACTTGCTCAGTCAGCCACGGGACAGTCTGGTCACGGGACAGTATCATTTCTGAGGCTATATGGTCACACCCCAAAATAAATAACAGTTAAAACGTACCATGTGAGAACAGCAGGTCAAAGTAAACAACGATACCGGACAGTTCAGCCCCGATTTGTTTTCAAATTACTATCTGATAGATGGCTGCCACCTAGTGGTCATTTTACAGGGATGTTTTGATGAAAAGTAAAGGACTTGCAAACTGGCCAGCATTTACTTGTGGATACTTGAGCATTAACGTTGTGGATTCTGGATCGTTACGCGCGCTCACGTTAACGGCGCGTTAATGGCTCTCTGATGAGAAATTCACCCTTTCTTCAGTTGTACGTTCTGATTAGGAGTGCGTAAATGAATGAGATACTGACTTTGGAGTGTGTTTCAGCCATGGGTGGGTGTTTTCCAGCTGTCACCAAACTGGCCCATTTTCTTGGTCGTCCTCACACAGATCACGGTCCGGTAGAACGATTGTAAAATTGGAATAAGAGGCGCATAACCTCATCCTTTGTAGGTAAATCTATAGATCTACACCGAAACCAAATTCAGCCTTAACTTTACCACCGATAATTAACTTCTTCCTGTACAGTAACGGCAATTAAACCCATCTATCTTTTCAATCTGCGCTATTGTTATATAATATTTATTACACATTACATATCATCATTATATCAGTGGTGCGAAGTTACGCGCGCGCGCACACACAGTGTTGAAAGTGATTGGTGAGTGATTTTATCAGCGAAATTCGATTCGATTCGAAATTAGATAATCGCCACTCTCAGCATTCAGCTTCTCAATTGACAAAATGTGTAATTTTACAATCCTGATAATTAGTTTTGTCTATAATTTGTTTTGTCATTTTGACTTTAACCCTTTCGTCTGTAATAAAGGCCGAGCTGAAGCCATGGATCCAGAAAAGCGCAGGGCGTTTCAGTCCAAAGTGAGCAGTGTTGTGTAACAGTGGTTCCAAACCTGATTTCACTCTAACAAACAGCTGAGTATTTCCCCGTAGCACGAATTTCCAGCTCGTGTTTGCGTCATCACTGGGCGCTGCGGACGTGTCCGACAGTGACGCCATCGCATGCGTCCCGGAAGCTGCGCTCCCCGTTGGCGTTTTCCGAGGGAGAGGAGGGGGGCAAAGACGACGGGAATGGACTGAAAGCCAGACGGAGCGAGGGACCAACTGGACATGTTCAGGTAATATACATATCACAAGCTACAATTTTTTAAATGTGACATTGTTCGCGATTCTAGCCCCAAATCCCATCGGATCAGAGTCCACACTGAGGTACACCGGTGTGGTGAAAGTAAGCGATAGATTAAATCGGGAGGTGACATTATACCCGAGTTGCCCAGCCGTAACAGTTGGCTAGCCAATACAACGGAATCTGCTCTGTCTGATGGGTATCGTGTTGTCCTGTATTGTGGCTAGACGGATATTTGCCGTACCCGTAAATCTTTTTCATACCGCTTCATCCGACGGTAACGTTACGGGTTTGAGTTTTAACAGCACGAATGTGCCCGCGTAGATCACAGTGTTGTCAGCATCGTGCCGGTTGAGAATGAGCTTGTCAGCTGTTCAATACGATCCTACCGTGGATAGCGTTAGCTGTATGGATATGTAGCTGGTTAGCTAGTTATATGCCTCCTCGCTACCGTTATGTAGCTAACGCTAGAGAGCTCTATGTATATGAAAAGCACTGGCGCAAGCTAGCCTGCTAGCAGTATTCTGTTAGAATGAATGACTTCACTTGTTTCTTTCGTTACAGTTATTGTATTTGGCAACAAAGTGGTTAGTATACCAGTCGGTAATGCGATTGAGATAGTGGTCTCGGTAGCCAGCGATCCGCGTAACCATCTGGCTGGGTTCGAAGGTGCGGGTGTCCTTTGAGAATGGGGTGCGGGGAGTCGGCTCTACTAACCCGGGGTGTCACCCCGCAGTCGTCAGAACTGCTCATTCAGCCACTGATCAGTGACATCTGGAGGCTGAGTGTCTCGCCTGGGTGTGTCAGACTGGCAAACGAATCACGAGAAATCATTGATTTTGTTTATTTCGCTTATCACCTTTTAGCGATCGTAAATATCTCACCAGCAGGTGCTGGAAAGGGAGAGGTAACGTTAACTACAAGTGGCTCTCCGCGTCTGTCTGTGTCTGTCAGCAGGATGACGTTGAATTAAAAATTATCTAAACCTTGTGACATGATTGTCCATAGAAGAAAGAAAGTGTAGGAATTTAGGTCTGCTAAGCACAGTAGACTGTCTGCTGAGAAGGAGGTATGCGGTGTACCGAGTGCTGCTATTGTAACTTGTCGTGTTTCCAAGTTGAATAGCCGCTATGTGGTAATCGCTGTACCCTTCAGGTATGCGTGCGCTTATACGACTTTCCACTCACATTGCAAGCGGTGCTCTAGTGTAACTCACTGTCTAGAGAACCGAAGCGTGGATCATTCTAGCTGCCAAAGTGCCTTTAGTTGGTCCTTCATGTTTTCTTGAAGAAAGGAAGAAAAACGGCCTATTATTAAGGTTGCAGTCGCCAGGCTCGAATGCATTCAAGCAGAGCAAAAAGTTTAATGGAGTACACGTATTTGACTGGAGGTTACGGTAGCTCTGCTATTGTAAGGGATCAAAAATCTACCCCAGGTTATTTTCTTTAATTTTGTATTCTGAAGAAACGTTTGAAGAAACCTAATAAAAGAAGTGAACAGTGGCTAAATACGGCTAACGATGAACCGGTGCATGCTGCACTGGTTTGATGCAGGGCCGTGCAGAGCATGCACTATCAGCATTTCAACGGGGCTAACAGTCAGCTAGTGTGTGTTTGCATAGGAGAGAGAGAGGAGAGAGTGATTGTGTCAGGCAGAGGGTGAACGAGTAAACAGATTGAGTGTGTGTGTGTGTGTGTGTGTGTGTGTGTGTGAGCATGTGTGTGTGTGTGTGTGTGTGTGAGGTCACTGAGGACAGGGCTTGGCTGTGGAAACAGGTCGCAGTGTTCGGGGCATTGTGGGGATTTAATTGACTGGTTGTCAGATGAGGACAGGCCATTCATCAGCTGCCCGGCTGTGTGAAAGTCTTCCTGTTTTTACTGGTCTGTTTCATCTTCCTGACCTCCCTGATCAAATGCGTTATGTGATGGTTTACCAAAATGAACCTTTTTCCTCTCCTCTCTCCCTCTCTCTCAGGCTTATCTACCATGGACACTGAGATGATCCCTAAGTTCTCTTCAAAGGACGAGGAAATCGATTACTGGAAGACTCTTTCCCTCAAGTACAAGAAAAGGTACGGGCAGTCTCCTCGGGCTGACGGAGCCAGGGCGCAGAAACAGGGTTACGAGACGAGCAGCGGCCGAGTGCGTGCGGGTGCAGGAGCGGCTGTGTCAGAATCACCATTCAATCAGAATCACCATTCAGATTCAGCTGCTGTGTTTTTAAAATGTCTACAGAGGAGCGCTGAAACTGCAGGAGGTCAGGGAGCTCTGTGCTGTGGATTGGAGCTGACCCTCCTGGAAAGGGGGGGCTTTTTGGCAAATGGTGTTTCTCTGCAGTGGGGTGAATGAGTGGGGGGTTAGAGGCAGGCCAGTCAGGCGTGGGAAAGGTGGGGAGATGGCGATTTGGTGCGGAATGTGCCGGATTTGGTGCGGAATGTGCCGGATTCCCTCCCCGGCCGTGAGGCTGGCTCCTCACCCCGCACAACATCTGGTTCGGCTGGGTCCACCAAAACACCGAAAACGACAGCTCTGCTATTTCAGACAAGAAAACATGATGATGAAGATGATGATGATGAGGATGAGGCTGGTCACGATTAACGTGTTGTCATCCATGAGTGTGTGTATATGTGTGAGAGACTATGTGTCTGTGTGTGAGTGTGTCTGTGTGTGTGAGCGTGTGTGTGAGAGAGAGTATGTGTCTGCGTGTGTGTGAGTGTGCGTGAGTATGTGTCTGATTGTCTGTGTGTGTGTCTGTGTTTCTCTGTGTGAGTAACAGATGGTTGGGGCGGGGCATCTTCTGATCCAAAAACTGCATCACAGGTGATGGCACTGCTCCTGATGGCACTGATGGAGTTTGTTCAGCTGCTCCCCCAGCGTCTGAAAAGGAGACCCCGTAGGACAGTGAAACATGGGCAGTGCTGTGCAGGCAGCTAGCCGTTAGCGCTGTAGGGCCACACCTTCATTAAACACTGTGCTGATGGCATCTGCGCTGTAGAGGTCTGTTCAGTGTTAGCGCAGGCCTTGCAGCTGCGACGTGTAAAGTGTGGTCCCGTGCAGTGTCAGAACACTCAGCACTGATCTGTGTTGCTAAGCACTGCTACAGTGCGTTCATTAAGTGTGGTTTGAACACTGTTTAGTGCAGCTGTTGTGCATGTTCGTTAACAGTGTTTCAGCTGTTGACTGTTGATCACAGCACCATCTGTTCATTAATTGAGCTTTCAGACTGTTTAGGCATTCAGTGCTTTCCCCACTGGCTTTTCCCCATCAGTGAGCAATGAGACACTTGGTGCTGTTATACAGGGCGATCATTAACAGTGTCTTCCCTTCTGGAGCCTGTTGTTGTAAGGTGTTACGACAGTGCGTTAATGAAGGTGTTTGAGGGGTCAGTGAACGGTGTGTTCATTGATGTGGCGCTGAATGCAACATCAAGTTGTTTGACGTTCAGTTTTTTTGAGATAAACCGTGTTGTGTGAATGCTGTATGCTGTTCAGTGTTGGCTCTCAGCGTGAGTGGGAAAGCTCACTCCAGGTTTGGGCTGGGTCGGGTGAAGGGAGGAGGTCTCAGATAATTTGACCTCTCTCCTGACCTTCCTCTGCTTAACGTGTTTACAGGCAACAGACCCCCTGTGACCTCTGACCCCTTCTGATCACACGTCTGTAGGGACATTCCAAGCAGAGACAGCAGGCTGTTGCTGTTTTTAGAGTTGCTTGTACCCTCCGACTCGGCAGGTCACTGATGGGACACTGACCTCCCTGGGCATGTTGACCACAGTTCAGAGTTTACTCCTATCAGTGTGTATACAAATTCTGAACTGTCCACTGTGTAACACAGAGATAAGAGGGTTGGATAAACTCATGAGTGGCTGATTAGCTGAATTATGTCATTGTTACCTCACAGACATCCACTGTAGGGTTGTAATATTATCTGTGGTTGCTGTAATTGGCTGTGGTTGGATGTGATTGATTGTGATTGGCTGTGATTTTGTTTGGATTGGCTGTAATTGGATGTGATTGGCTGTGATTTTCTTTGGATTGGCTGTGATTGGCTGTGACTGTAGTTCCCAGGATGCCCGGGATGAGCTGCTGGAGTTCCAGGAGGGCAGCCGGGAGCTGGAGGCGGAGCTGGAGGCCCAGCTGGGTCAGGCGGAGAACCGGATCCGAGACCTGCAGGCTGAGAACCAGAGACTGAGGAGCGAGGTGGACACCCTGAAGGTAGGAGAGACGCACCGCCTCACCTTGCTGGTGTTACCTGAGCACAGGTGTGGAGCAGTGACCTGGGCAGCAGTGTGGAGAGCACAGGTGGAGTTCTATAGCTGGAGGTTAACATGTATTTTCATGGAAGTTTAGTTGCTGCTGGGGCGGGAGTGTAGCATAGAGGTAAGAAGCAGGACTCGTAACCAACCGTCCAAACCATACAGTCTGTACGGTCACCCTGATTGCATCATCTTGATGGAAGGTTCTGATTGGCTCCGGGAGCCCTTGGCAGAGCATTACACATGTCCAGCTGTGTGGGGCTAACTGGCCTTTCTTTAACCCTCGTGTTTGTGCCTCTGCCCCTCTGAGGTGATTGTTGGAATGAGAAGGTGGGCTGGGGGGAGAAGGGTTCAGTCCTGCGGTTTCACAGCTCGTACACGCGTTACTGTCTGAGCACTTTCCCCGTCTGTAGCAGTCAGAGGCCGTGTTTCTGCTCCCGGGAGATCAGGCTGGTCTGAGGACAGACCGTTGGGCCATGCAGAGGGTTGAGGGGTTTGTTTGAGGAAGGGGTATTTAGGGTCACGGCTCCCGCCTTCAGACGAATGTTTGAGTGACTGGCTGTTGCATCTTGTCCTGTGCCATCCCAGGAGAAGCTGGAGCATCAGTACGCGCAGAGCTACAAACAGATCTCCCTGCTGGAGGACGACCTGGGCCAGACCCGCGGCATCAAGGAGCAGCTGCTCAAATATGTGCGGGAGCTGGAGCAGGCCAACGACGACCTGGAGAGAGCCAAGAGGTCAGAGTCAGAGCTGCTACAGCACAGAGTCAGAGCACTGTGTGTGTGTGTGTGTGTGTGTGTGTGTGTGTGTGTGACAGCCCCTCTGTGCTCTTCCCTCCCCCCAGGGCGACGATCGTGTCCCTGGAGGACTTTGAGGGCCGGCTGAACCAGGCCATTGAGCGGAACGCCTTTCTGGAGAGCGAGCTGGATGAGAAGGAGTCCCTCCTGGTGTCTGTGCAGAGACTGAAGGATGAAGCCAGAGGTGCTTCCTCAATATCCCTCAATAGCGAGAGGGAAATTATGGCTTTGATGATACTGTGTTCGATGATACTCTGTGGGTTTGAATACAGAGGTGAATGTGGATGGCTGTAGCAGACATGACACACTAAAGTTCATCTGAAGCTAGGTCTGTGCGATATGACCAAAATATCATATCCCGATAGAGCCCATTTCATATCCCGATAACGATACATATCACGATATAGCACGCTTTCTGTAAATTCAGTGAATAATTAGTTTATATAAAATGACCATACGGAAAGGCCTATTTCTTCTATTACATTTTGAATTATTTACTCGACAAATAAAAGGTACTTATTCATATTTATTATTTTTCTCCTCTTATTTAGAACCTTTGTGCAAATTTTCAGTTAACCCTTTCGCGTGTACGGTCACACCCGGTGTGATTAACCGTTTAGCGCATATGCTAAAACCAGTGCGATTAAAACACCAGATTGGAAAAATTCTAGCTAATTTTAGCTTTGAGGAAACAGCGATTTAACATTAAAAAATATAGCAAATGCCAACTGAAAACTATGAGAAGCTTAATAATGGTAATGAAAACATAACGAACCATGTAACGTAACATGCAGGCTACATAGCATAAAAATAAGTTATGTGCAAAAGCGTTAAGCATGTAACATAATTTTCTGTGTCACGTTCACTCTCCTCCACGTTTGTTTGTGCTGCCTTCGTGCAAATTTCCTGCCTGCATCCGTGCTGTGTGGAAGAACGCAAAGCGTCGTCCAAATGATGAAAAATATTGCTGTAAAGTGTGTGATTTGTGACACAACGAAATAAACGATAGAGCATAATATGAAACGATAGGCGTTCTTCTATCGTCACACAATATATATCGTCATATCGCACAGCCCTATTTGAAGCATTGCGTTCATATTCTCAAGTTGGTGTGGAGGTTGAGAAGCTGGCAGTCGCCAGCAGGGGGCAGTATTCAGCTGAAAGAGTCCTCTTGGATCCTGTTTTGTTTTGGTGCATCAGTGAAGCTGGTAGGGCTGAAAACCCAGTTAAACGCATCTGATGTGTGTGATTGAAAATGCAGATGTTTAAAATGGCCTAGTTTGCTAGTGAATGTATTTACAGCCTTAGAATATGATTTACATTGAAGAAAATATTACATATACGATGAAATGGTGGAAAGTATTTTCATACGTTAATATTGGAAGGTTGCTCACAAGGCGGAGTACAGATGGAAAAGAGAAGGTGTGGGTGTTTCTGTGCTCTGAGCTGCAGACTGTGGTGGAGCCACACAGCGCGAGGTGTTGGGGCGTGTGTGGGGGGTTGGCTGTAACCGGGCGGTAACCGGGTGGTGCCGGGCGGTGCCGGGCTGTAACCGGGTGTTCTCCCGGCAGACCTCCGGCAGGAGCTGGCTGTGAGGGAGAGGAACACGGACACCAGCAGGATGTCGGCCCCTAGCTCGCCCACGCTGGACCTCGACGGGACGGACTCGGCTGTGCAGGCCTCCCTGTCCCTCCCTGCCACGCCCGTGGGCAGGAGCGTGGAGAACGCCTTCCTCAGCCCCAGAGGTGACCCTTCTCTCTCTCTCTGTTCCTCTGTCTGTCTCTCTTTCTCTCTGACCCTCCCTCTCTCCCTCTCGTTTTTTTTACTCTTTCATTGTGTCCTTCTACGTCATCCTTCTTTTTCCCTCTCCCTCTATCCCTCCCTTTCTCTGTCACTCTCTCTTGTGGATCTCTCTCTCTCTCTCTCTCTCTCTCTCTCGTGCATCTCTCTCTGTCCCTCACTCTCATGCATCTGTCTTTCTCTGTCTCTCTCTCTTGCGAATCTCTCTCTGTTCCTCTCACTCGGTCGCCACCTGGCTGCAGACCGCGTGACCCCATCTTTGTGTTTTGATTGGGCAGTTCTGGCCGGCGGCACCGGGAGCTCTCCGCTGACGCCATCAGCGAGGATATCCGCTCTCAACATCGTGGGTGACTTGCTGAGGAAAGTGGGGGTGAGTGGATGCCCCCTCCGATGGAGCCGGAAGCATAGTGAGATTCTCACTGGAGCAGTAAACTGTGTGGAGTCACTGTGTCTCAGAGTGACTGTAAGACTCTCAGCAGATTGCGTGTGTTGTGTTGTTATCTGCCATCTAGAGTGCTTCTAGAGCTTCAGACCTGGCAACCTATTTCTGAAATTTATAATCTCTTAGAAAAATACCTCCTAGAATATTGGTGTGAAATTGACCTTTGTTCTCCAGCTCTGCTGACAGAACTAGGCAAAAAATATTTTCTTTGGTCCACTTTATTCATCTCTTTTAAATCTTAATTTCAATTTAAAAACCTCAGTTAAATCTTTAAGGGTTGTAAAGATGCTGGTGGAAGCAGACAGGCAGAGTTGTAAAGATGCTGGTGGAAGCAGACAGGCAGGGTTGTAAAGATGCTGGTGGAAGCAGACAGGCAGGGTTGTAAAGATGCTGGTGGAAGCAGACAGGCAGGGTTGTAAAGATGCTGGTGGAAGCAGACAGGCAGGGTTATAAAGATGCTGGTGTTATAAAGATGCTGCTCAGACAGGCCCTGGAGTCCAAGCTGGTGTTTTGCTCACAGGCCCTGGAACCTGGGCGGCTTGCAGGAACCAGGCAGTGAGGAGATGCCACAGCGCTGGGAACGGGGGCCTGGTTAATGGCAGCATGGCCGCCTTCTCCCACACGCTCCACACCACCTACTTAGACAAAGCGTGAGTCTGCTCCCCCGCGCCTGTTTCGCCTTTAATAAGGAGGTGTGAGTGGGAGATGGGTGGCTGATTTTAATGTTTCTCTGTGTCTTTGTGTCGTCCTGTTTGGCTGGTTCCTGTCTCCCTCCCTCCCTCTCTGTGTGGGACAGGACTGTGAACGGCTTGGGTCCCAGCGCGCTGACAGCTATCACATCACCCCGGACTGTGTCCCCTCCCGGCATGCTGCCACTCAGCGTGTGACGACAACACCCCCCCATCCCCCAAACCCCCACCCGCCAACCGCCAACCGAGACAAGGGACCAGGGAGGACACCTGATGGACCATGTTCTGCGTGTGTATGGATGGGAACGGACTGGACCCGACCAGGCCCCTCACTGACACGCTCACCCGTCCACAGACGCGCTGTCTCCTCCTGTCAGAGAGGGGGCGCTCCTGGGCTCCACCCCACAACTATCCCTGACAAAACGGTCTTCAGCATACCATAGCTTTGTGTGTGTGTGTGCATGTGTGCGTGTGTGTGTTGGGTTATTTTTGTTTTAAAATGAATTGCACAATTATTTTTTCTTATTTAATATTGTCAAAGATGCTGAACTGATTTATTTAAATGTTTTAATTTTTTTGTCCGGTATGCTCAAAGCTCCATGCCCGTTTGTGCATGTCTGCATGTCTGCGGTGTGCGTACACATGCGTGACCATTATTGCATGCTTGCGTGTGTGCGTGCATGTGTGTGCGGGCGCATGTGTGGGTGTGCGTGGATGCGTGTGTGTGTGTGTGTGTGTGCGTGTGTGCGTGTGTGCGTGCATGTGTGTGCGGGCGCATGTGTGGGTGTGCGTGGATGCGTGTGTGTGTGTGTGTGTGTGTGTGTGTGTGTGTGTGTGCGCGCGTGGATGCGTGTACTGACTGTGTTGTGGAGGAAGATGCAGGTGGAGGTGTGGACTGAGTGAAGTGTCTGAGTTCCTGCTGGGGAAGGAGGCGTGTCCTGCCTCCCTGCACTTCCTCAGGACGGAAGCATCCCAGCAGCCTTCCCACAATTCCCTGCTTTCCCAAATCCAGGGCTGGAACTGAGCATGTAGCCAATCATTCATTTCCAGCTTCAGATCATAGGTGGGGTTACTAAACCAGAGCTGCTTCAGTAAGTATTTGTTTGAGGATAATACCTAAGTACCTAAAATGTCAGCTCACCCTGGGTGATGGGGGTCTGCTAAAATGGTGATTGGCTGGATTAGACCACACCTCTGTCTGCTCACTGGCTGTCAGGCACCCTGCTGGTGACCCCACAGCCTGAGTTCATTCATGTGTGGGCATGTGCAGCGTCCACTATGGCTTGCTGCTACACGTTAACACGTGCGAGGACCTAACGTTGATGACTGAGAGGTGCAGACCCGCCTGTTAGACAAACCTACAAACCCTCTTAACGGTTCCAGAAAAACGGCAACAGTAGCTGTGCTGCTCACTTGGCCCATTTCTCTGAGTATTTTGACCTGTGAATATGAATGTTTTGCCCTTCAGAACTCGTGTTGATAAGGTCGTGGTGATTGTGAGAACTCTGGTAGTGTTTGTGTGCCCCTTTTTTGTTACTTTGGGTTTTGTGGATTTCACATGTGCCGTATTTGTTTAGTTTTGTTGGGTTTCTGTTGTTTGTATTGTAGAGCTTCCCGTTGAGGAGCTGCAGCTGTGAAACAGCAGGTCAAGCCCTCCTCCAGCCCCAGCAGCTGGCTCATTTCCACATGCATTTCAGAGGGGTTACATCACACTGCCCTCGTTCAACCTAACCGCAAAGCGCTTCATCCTAAGCTTTGAGTATTGATTTTAAAAGGGGTGCTATTTTAACGTTAAATGAACACAGATTGTGTAATAAAAGGGAAATAAAGAAAGGCATAAATCTTTCTTACCAACGAAAATCATAACTCAAGGTTCATTTTACTCTTCACTTTACATTTTACTCATTTTAAAGAGTTTTACTGAAACCAGGACCCCGATTATGTACACTTTGGACATTCATTTTGTCCACTGACACCTGCCTGTATGTCACAGTGTACAGAGCATTGGTTTATACGCGTTGTAACTTTAAGACTGTATATATTCACCTGCTATGTGGAGACTGACTTACCTGATATTTATGGCATGTATTGACTTGTGTATATTATAAATTATACATGGTTTAAAGGTCATTTATTATGATGTGGAACTGGTTGTGTATTCTGTTGAGATCTGACAATAAAATAAATTTAAACCCAAGGTATTGCCCCTGGATTTCCCCATCAAATGCAGTAATACAGAACCAATACTTACAATGTGTGACAAGGCAGGACCATACAGCATTAATGAATGCTTTTCCGAAAGATGTACGAACACATTCACACCAATAGAATTTTTCCCCTGCGACCATTGATCCATCGATCCAGAATTTAATTTTTAAAGGCTTTGTGTTCCTAAGAACAACTGAAGGAACAGAATATAAATTCTAAGTAATAATAAAATTTTATATATATATATATATATATATATATATAAATTACAATATAATAAGGTGATAATGATAACACAGCCTGTCCTCTAAGCCTGGGGAACTGGCCACACTGTGTGAGCACGCCCTCACCTGACACAAACCCCTCTCACCTGCACCTCACCTGGCCCGTAACACCCGCCCAACATGTCTAACTGACAGATTCCAGTCAGCAAAAACACGCATCTCTATATAAGAGCTTACACGTACAGGATTTAATAAAGTACATGATTTAATAAAGAAACATTCATAATAATGACTCAAGTTATAAAATGGTCTGTTGTCTCTGGCTCAGATTCATACACTGTAATGTAATGAGAAGCACAATTCATTCTGGGTAAAAGACGCACACGAACATAGCCTCTCTCTCTCATTCTCTCTCTCTCTCACACACACACACACACACACAGCCACCGTTAAATCTTAGCTAACGTTAGTCCTCCTTGAATAGTGATGTAGGCAGCCCATGTGAGATCTAATAATACTCACTAACTTAATTCAGCATTGTGTTTTCATTAAATATGAACTTGGAGAGGTCATTAGGTTGTAAAATTTCTACAGGGCACCAACAGACTAAATTAATGGTCCTAACTATGCATACTGTGCTTTTTGTTGGGCACACAAGTTGTTGCCAGTTTGCCCTGTTTGTTTGTGATCTACATACTTGTGATTTGTTTTAGTGGTTGTGCTTTAAAATCAAAACATTCCAATCTTAATTCAAGTTATACTGAAGAACTTTTAATAAAAGTTTTGACAGTAATCAGTGTTCAGTACTGTTGTGAGGTTTACACTGCCTGGTTTAAATTTATGTTTTTAGGACTTTTCAGCTTTATTGCCCAGTTTAAAACATTTGTTAGAAAAGTAATCAAAAAGTAATCAAATGTAATAAGTTACATTACTTTGATGAAGTAATTAGTTACATTACTTATTACATTTTTAACAGGGTAACTAGTAATCTGTAACCTATTACATTTTAAAAGTAACCTTCCCAACACTGCACACACACACACACACACACACACACACACACACACACAAACTGCTCATCATATGCCCAGCTTCTTCTCGATCTCCGCTCGCAGTTTATTCTTCTGGATCTGAGAAGGGGACAGAGAGAAGACACCGTGGGGTTAACTCCTGCCCTGCCCTCGGAGACAGGAAGCTCACGCAGGAAGAGTCCACAGGACCTGAGGCCTTACCTTCCCCGAGACGGTGAGCGGGTATCCCTTCACAAACGTCACGTAGCGGGGAATCTTGAAATGGGCGATCTGCAGGGGAGGCATAACAGGAGAGCAGCTCACGCTAAAGACAGGTGCTACGCTGACGGCAGGACAGCACAGGTGTTGCTCTGAGGTGATTGGTGCCTCCTGCCTTACCTGGCCCTTGCAGTACGCTTTCAGCTCCTCAGCGGAGCATTCCTGTCCCTCCTTCAGCTTAATGCAAGCACACACCTCCTCCCCCATGCGTTCGTCCCGCACCCCGATCACCTGCGGGGGGCGACAGAGAGCGACAGAGGGGGAGGGATGGGAGGGGAGGGAAAGAGGCAGGGTCAGGCTAACAGAGAAAAAAGACCACAAATCCCCATTACAAATCCACACCCTCTTTCTCTAGACCTCCATCACCCCGTAAAACCACATCTTCACGGAACTGCTTGACTGTTATGAGTGAATTAAACCAGGTATGTTGCCTTTTGATTGGTTCATGTCAGTCCATGGTGGAGAGCACACTGTAGTTCTGGCCGCTACCCTAAATTTCCTATTGCTATCACTAACATCATCAGCCCCCCCCCCCCCCTTTCCCCTGATGTCCTCCTCACCTGTACCCCCTGACTCACCTGTGCCTCCAGCACCTTGGGATGGGTGTGCAAGAACTGCTCAATTTCAGCAGGGTAGATGTTCTCACCCCCCCTGATAATCATGTCTTTGATCCGGCCTTCGATACGACAGTATCCGTACTGGTCGAGGCTGGCTATGTCTCTGTGTCAGGGCCAGAATATTGAAACAAGCATGTTAATGTCTGCTTTGTGCAGAATCTCTCTTTACAATATATGTCTTCTGAGGGATCTCTCTTTAAGAGGGTGAAGGGACAATATGACAACAAACTGTCCTACACCTGTCCTACCAGCTGCTGCTGAAGGGTCAGTGTGGGTACAGTAACCAGCCATTTGACAAATATAGACATTTACGCGTTATAGACAAACACAAACACATGTGCACACACATGCATGCTACAGGCACACATGCATGTATGTATGCACACACTTAAGCAGTGTTAAAAGGAATCAACACCTAAGCACAGTATGCACACACAGTATGCCCACACACACCCACAGACACACACACCTACCCGGTCCTGTACCAGCGGTCCTTGGTGATGCACTCCTGCGTTTTCTTGGGGTCGTCCCAGTACTCCAGCATCACACAGTACCCCCTGATCATCAGCTCTCCTGACACCCCCAGGGGCACTATCTCCCCTGAGGAGGGGTCCACCACCTTAGCCTGCAACCAGCCCCACCTTCATCGTCATCATCATCATCGTCATCATCATCATCACAATCAGCAGCACGATCATTACCATCACCACCACTGCCAACATCATCATCATCATCACCTTCCTCAGTTCCTGTTTATCTCAGGCCTCCCCCACAGTACCTGTGGGAGGGAGGCTCGGCACGGCTCCCCCCAGTCTACAGGTGACGTGAGTGAGCACAGACGTGTAAGCGTGGGAAGATGGGAGGCGCAGAGATGAAGGTAAATGCAACAGAGAGCAGCTATATGTAAAGACAGATAAATTAAAGATGGCAGAAAGATGTAGGCCGCTGAAGGGGGGTACGGAGGCAGACGCAGAAACACGTAGACAGATGCACACAGGTGTAGACAGATGTACACAGGTGTAGGCAGATGCACACAGGTGTGCATTGATGCAGACAGGTGTAGACAGAAGCACACAGGTGTAGACAGATGCACACAGGTGTGCATTGATGCAGACAGGTGTAAGCAGACAGAGACAGGTGTACATGGACAGGTGTAGACGTGTAGGTACTCAGACACACCTCAGTATGGTTCATGATGCAGCCCACAGTCTGAGTCTTCTTCTCCAGGTTGTCCAGAGGGTACCCCAGGAAGGTGACTGGGCTGTTCTCTGTGGTGCCGTACCCAATCTGAGCCATAACCAAGGGTACAGAAGACATGAGACAACCGCAGAGTGTGTGAGAGTGTGTGTGTGAGTGTGTGTGTGTGTGTGTGTGTGTGTGTGTGAGTGTGTGTGTGTGTGTGTGTGTGTGTGCGTGAGTGTGTGTGTGTGTGTGTGTGTGTGTGTGTGTGTGTGTGTGTGTGTCAGGGAGGTGAGCAGGACTGTAGCAGGACTTACCATCAGCTCCTTAATGTTCATGGCAGTCATAGTTTTCTTCATGATCTCAGGTGGACATGGAGACCCAGCCATGATTCCTACAGCACAACACATACATATCACACACACACACACGCATCAGAAAACACACGTTCTCATCCTGCACACACACACACAATCTGAAAACACATGCTCTCATCCTGCATATACACACGCACACACACACGCACACACACACACACACGCACACAGGCACGCAGGCCCTCTCACCTGCCTCAACAGATGACAGGTCATACTTGTCCAGGTCTGGCTGCCCCAGCATGTCGATGTACATGGTGGGAGTGCCGTAAACAAAGGTGCACCTGGGACAGGTCAGACAGGTCAGACAGGTCAGACAGGTGAGACTTGGGACAGGTGTGACAGGTGGGACAGGGAAGACAGGTATAAGGGGCTACCTCTCCTTCTGCATGGCCTCCAGGTTGGCCCGGCCGTCGTAGGCAGTGGAGGGAAAGACAAGCGTGACTCCATGCAGGGCCATGTTCATACCTCCTCCCACCGAGCCGAAGCAGTGATACAGGGGTACAGGCAGGCACACTCGAACCTGCGGCTGGGGGCAGAGGTCAGAGGTCAGGGGTCAGGGGTCAGAGCCACCTCTTCCCCCTACATCTACAGAGATGCACGTGAGCTTGTGTGTGTGCATGCATGTGTATGAGCGTGTGTGTGTGTGTGTGTGTGCATGCATGTGTATGAGCGTGTGTGTGTGTGTGTGTGTGTGTGTGCGCGCGCAGACTCACCCTCCAGCCATACCCCACACGCAGCCCTATGAAGTAACCGTTGTTGACGATGTTGTGATGAGATAAAGTGGCCCCTTTCGGACTCCCTGTTGTGCCCTGCAGACAGACAGACAGAGAGATGGATACACAGACAGATCAGCTGCATGCATGTCGATGCTGTGTAATAATAGACACACATAAACAAAGCTGCAAAGTCAACAGTCTAAACGGGATGACAATATGGTCATTATTGATATACCAGAAATCTATGTATGAGTCTATGAGTATGCTGTGACTGACTGACTGGCAGTGTTCATGAATGGTTTCACAATATGAATTAAATGATGACAATGATGGTGTGTGAGTGTGTGTGCGCGTGGGAGCAGGGTACTGATGTGAACTGGATGTTGATGGCGTGTGTGTGTGTGTGTGTGTGTGTGTGTGGGAGCAGGGTACCGATGTGAACTGGATGTTGATGGGGTCGTCGAAGGACAGCTTCCTCTGCAGTGCCTGCAGCTCCTGCAGATGCTGGCTGCCTCCCGCCTGCATGACGTCGTCCATGTGGAGCATCCCTGGCTGCCGGCTGTCCGTCACGATCACCATCCGCAGGTCCGGCAACCTGGACACACGCGCTGCGTTAGGGACGTCTGTGTGTGCGCACGTGTACTGTACATCTGAGTTTTGTTTGTGTGTGTGTGTGTGTGTATGACCATGTGTGTACGTATGCATGTGTGTGTGTGTGTGTTTGTGTGTGTATACGCATGAGTGTGTGTGTGTGTGTCTATGTATGTCTGTGTGTGACATTACATTACATTACATTATTGGAATTTAGCAGACACTCTTATCCAGAGCCACTTACATCAATTACAGGTTCTTACAATGTTATCCATTTATACAGCTGGATATTTACTGAGGCAGCTGTGGGTTAAGTACCTTGCCCAAGGGTACAGCAGCAGTGGCCCTGTGGGGAATCAAACTGGCAACCTTCTGGTTACGAGTCCTGCTCCTTAACCACTATGCTACACTGCTGCTGCATATGCTGTTTGTGACACATTGAGTCAGTGTGTCAGTGGGTCAGTGCGTAGATGCCCGAGTGTGCTTGTTAGCGCTCAGTTGTGTGATCGCGGCGCGGTACCTGGCGCTCTGGAAGCCGTTGGGCCCGGCCGTCTCCATCTCCGGGCAAATCTGCCGCAGCATGTCACAGTACCTCTGCATCTTAAACTGCGTGGGGCACACCACCGCATTGCACTGCACCTGCAGACACAACCGCAGAACAGCTACACGCTGCGCTGTACTGGGATCTGCGCTTGTCATACTTCACCGGGATCTGTGTGTGTTGTACTGTACTTGGGTCAGTGTGTTGGTGCACTGTAGTGGAATCTCTGTGTGTTTTATTATATTGTGTATCTGCATATTGTGTGCCATGGACACACTCTCTCTAACATACATGACCATACATATCCTGTTCACAGTCTCTGTATCATTCACACACTCAGTACCACATACACACTCTGTATTACACACACACACTCACACACACACTCACATACACACACACACACTGTATCACACACATGAACACTCTGTATCACACAGACACACACACGCACTCACACACACACACACACACACACGCACAGTCTCTGTATCTCACACACACACACACACACACACACGTCTCTGTATGACACACACACACAGTCTCTGTATCTCACACACACACACACACACACGCACAGCCTCTGTATCACACACACGCGCACAGCCTCTGTATCACACACACACACACACGTACACGCACAGTCTTTGTATCTCACACACACACACACACACATACACAGCCTGTGTATCACACACACACACACACACACACACACACACACACACACACACGTACACGCAGTCTTTGTATCTCACACACACACGCACACACACACACACACACACACACAGTCTCTGTATCTCACACACACACACACACACACAGTCTCTGTATCTCACACACACACACACAAGAACACTCTGTATCTCACACACACACACACACACACGAACACTCTGTATCTCACACACACACACACACATGAACACTCTGTATCTCACACACACACACACACGTACACGCACAGTCTTTGTATCTCACACACACACGCACACACACACACACACACACGCACAGCCTCTGTATCACACACACACACACACACGTACACGCACAGTCTTTGTATCTCACACACACGCGCACACACACACACACACACACACACACACACACACAGTCTCTGTATCTCACACACACACACACACACACACACACAGTCTCTGTATCTCACACACACACACACACACACACACACACACACACACACACACACACACACACAGTCTCTGTATCTCACACACACACACACAGTCTCTGTGTCGCATGCTCAGGTGGATGCCTCCCTAGCTCCAGCTGCTCTTACCCACCTTCCTCAAGGCAAACTCCAGCTCCTGCAGCTGATAGGCTGGGTTCACAGACACCTGCAGAGAGACACAACAGGACAATACAGCAGGTGAGTGTGTGTGTGTGTGTGTGTGTGTGTGTGTGTGTGTGTGTGTGTGTGTGTGTGTGTGTGTGTGTGTGTGTGCGTGCCCACAAGCCCGCTTCCAAGCCTGAACATGCCTGTCATCTACACTGTATGAGAGCCTGGGGTTTGCCCTCCCTGGCTATCTGAAATGTTCCATTCCTTTACCTGTTCTGACAAGAGTGATCATTAGTCAAGTAACAGTGGAAAGCTAACACCCTGCCACACAAACAGCCACTCCCTTCCCCTTCTCCAGTCCGGACGCTCAATTCCCAATGGATTAACATTATCCTCACATTTGCACACATTTGTGCACACATACTCCCCAGCTCTCCTGAGTGTTCTCTTTGAGGTGTGTGCCTGGCCTCCTGCCAGCAGAGGGCGCTCACCAGTATGATGCCAGCCTTGGCTGTGGCGAACTGGAAGAGGATCCACTCATAGATGTTGGGCCCCCACATTCCCAGCCTGTCTCCTCTCTTCAGTCCCAGCGCCAGCAAGCCTGCAGCTGCCTGGTCCACCTGCAACGCCACAGAACCCAGGTCAGCAGCATAGCGTACAGCTAAATCCACATTAGTGCTGAGACAAATCATACACCTGCACCCAGATCAGCACTGAAACACATCATGCACCAGAAGCCTTGTGTACCTGAACCCAGGTCAGCAATGCACCCCACACAACACACACACGCATATACACACACCAGAAGGTGGGTAGGTTACCATATAGGCAACTAAATGCTAACACACACCTGCATAGACACACACACTCCTCAGTCAGCCTGGCCATTCAGTTGCTCATGGGTCTGCACGTCACTGTACCGTGTGTAAGAGATATTCATGTGAGGACGTCAGTGTGCTGCTGACAGCAAAAAAGGGCAATACACAATATACAGCTATGTATGTACATACTGAGGGAAAGACTCAATACACCAACTATGGAGAGAGAAGGGGGAGAGAGAAAGAAGAAGAGAGGAAGAGACAGAGACGGGGGGAGAACAGGGATGAGAGAGAAGGAGGTAGAGAAGAGAGAGATCAGAGGAGATTTAATGACCTAAATAAAACACTCAAGCATACAGTTATTGCATAAGAGATGTGTGTTCAAATGAATGTTTAACTGGTACAATAACAGCAGCCACCAGTTGTGAAGGTCTGAAGTCCAAACGCAGTCATGCACAAGCTGTATCTGCAAATCGGATCAGCCGGTCTGTCTACAGCATCTCCCTTAGAGGGAACCAACATGTGGAAATTCATTTTCAATATGTGAAAACCCTCCATAGGGCTGCTTTAGCTGTTATTCCCAAACTAAACAGATAATTTCACGCACACATTGCAAAATGACAGAGGTTTTCAAATATATTCTACAACATTCTATTCTACAACTGCATATATAAAAGTGAAAATAACATAACAAAACACACTATAGACTGCATATATACAAGTGAAAATAACATAACAAAACACACTATAGAATCCAAATATTTTGCAATTTTTTCAGACCACAAGATGCTCTATCTTAACACACACACAGACACACACCACACAGGCACACACACAAGCACACACACAAACAGATGGATGTTTCTTTGTTCTGATCAATGAAAAAGACAAGCTTCTTAGTGAGGAACTTTAGCCCGCACTGTAATGGCCTTTTCTACAGCACTGTGCACAGTGATGAAACAGCACCATCACGTAAGGTGTCCCTAGCTCTAACAGTCCTCTATCCTTTTAAGGTACCTTGAGTTTGGAAATTTTAAGTACATTCAACATCACCAATTATGATCTTGGATGTATATCTTCCCTTGTGTGTACCCACTTCTACATCCATGCAAATGTGTTTGTGTGTGTTTGTGTGTGTGTGTGTGTGTGTGTGTGTGTGTGTGTGTGTGTGTGTGTGTGTGTGTGTGCATGTGCATGCATGCATGTATATGGGACCTATGATGGTACAATTCTTGCATGTATTTCAGCATTTCATTGCTGTTCTCTGGTGAAAGTACAGTCTGCCAGGATGGGCACCTCCGTGGAAAAACTGCTTACTCATCCCCTCCGGTCAGTGTCACCCCGTTCTCCACATTGGACTTCCTGTTTTCACGCTTCCTGTTTCTCCGTGTGTGTGTGTGTGTGTGTGTGTGTGTGTGTGTGTGTGTGTGTGTGTGTGTATGTGTGTATGTGTGTGTGTGTATGTGTGTGTGTGTGTGTGTGTGTGTGTGTGTGTGTGTGTGTGTGTGTGTGTGTGTGTGTGTGTGGATGTGTGTATGTGTGTATGTGTTTGTGTGTGTATGTGTGTGTGTGTGTGTGTGTGTGTGTGTGTGTGTGTGTGTGTGTGTGTGTGTGTGTATGTGTGTGTGTGTGTGTGTGTGTATGTGTGTATGTGTGTATGTGTTTGTGTGTGTATGTGTGTGTGTGTGTGTGTGTGTGTGTGTGTGTGTGTGTGTGTGTGTGTGTATGTGTGTGTGTGTGTAGGGCTGAGTGCTCTTGCTCTGACAGGGTGTGTGTGTGTGTGAACCTTGCTCTGACAGGGTCAAGGCAAATCCAGGCGTGTGAAGCCTACGACACCATGTGAGCGTGTTTGTGCCTGCAGGCAGATCAGATGCTCAGAGTCACAGCCACGGAGTCAGGATCTCTGACACTGAAGGGGCCAACGAGGGGCACGGTTTGAGGAGGAAAAAAGAGGAGTGGGAACAGAGGTGAGGAGGAGCAAAAAAGTTAGAAGTGATATAAGAAAAGATGCAAAGAGCTGCAGGCCTCAGGTTCAGGTTCAGAGTAATAAAGGTGTAGATCTGCAGGCCTCAGGTACAGAGTAATAAAGGTGTAGATCTGCAGGCCCCAGGTTCAGGTACAGAGTAATAAAGGTGTAGATCTGCAGGCCTCAGGTGCAGAGTAATAAAGGTGTAGATCTGCAGGCCCCAGGTTCAGGTGCAGAGTAATAAAGGTGTAGATCTGCAGACTCAGGTGCAGAGTAATAAAGGTGTAGAGCTGCAGGCCTCAGGTGCAGGTGCAGAGTAATAAACGTGTAGATCTGCAGTCCCCAGGTTCAGGTGCAGAGTAATAAAGGTGCAGATCTGCAGGCCCCAGGTTCAGGTGCAGAGTAATAAAGGTGTAGAGCAGCAGGCTCAGGTGCAGAGTAATAAAGGTGTGGATCTGCAGGCCCCAGGTTCAGGTGCAGAGTAATAAAGGTGTAGAAAAGCAGGCTCAGGTGCAGAGTAATAAAGGTGTAGAGCAGCAGGCATGAGGTGCAGGTGCAGAATAGTGACGATGGGGGGGAGACTTACGTCCTGCTGAAACTGTGCGAAGGTCTTGCGCAGGCCGTCCTGCAGGAAGACCACGGCCTCCCGGTCTGGCCAGCGCTCCACGGCGCTCCGCAGGGTCTGGCCCACCGTGCAGGACAGCAGCGACAGCGAGGACGTGCCATGGACATAGCTGGTGGTGACAGACGGCACATTGGGGGAGCTGTCCACATGGAGGGCACTGTGGGAGAGAGGGGAGAGAGAGAGAGGGAGAAGGGGGGGGGGGGATTTCATTTAGAACATGGGGGGATTCCTGGGGAAGGCGTGTCAGGAAACAGCGTGACTAAGATAGAAACTCCCAGTATTGTATATGCTGCTCTTTCTGTTTCTCCTTTTCGTGTGTGCTGCGCAGTGTCTAATGTGCTGCAATTAGGAAAAAAGTATTTGAGTTGGACTGTACACTCTGTAGTTTGGAATCTCTAAGTTGTACGTGACAACAGTGAAAAGGAAACAGCGCACTGATTCCTAAAGATTGTAATAGTGTCTTTCCTTTATCACATACGTGTATAATTGGAATTCAGTGAGGTCTGTTCATTTGACGGCTTGTTTAGCTGTTTTAGTTGCAAAGTGTCATTCTGAAGGGAAAGCAAAGGGTTTTGAGCACAGTGCCACATTTTGACAGATTTCAGGAGTTTTGCTGAAACTTGACTGTCTTGCGCTTTTTGCTTTGCGCTCATAGTTTCAAGAATAGTGGCAGAGTTTCAAGAAATGTATCTAAATTGAGGAAAACTGAAAGGTTAAGGGCAGGGCAAGTTAAAATCGCAGTGTTACCACATTTCTGTCCCATGCTATTACCCCCTTTCATCTAAGCTCTGAAGAATGACAGAATTATTTTATTACACGGGAAAGCGCCAGAGCAAACACCAGCTTCAATCCACCAGTGGACTTACACCAGAGACAAAAACATTTGGCCATGTATCAAATTAAGCCATGAGACCAGACTCCCCGGGAGGCATGGCTCCAGTCATTGTTGGTGTAATCTGTGTCACATTGACAGAGCCACGCCCTAAGCACAATGACCTGAGAGAGAGCCAATACCCACAATACACCTGGGGAAACACACTGGGGCAGTGCCACCGGTTTACAACTTTAAGAGCCTCTGAGAGACACAACGTCAGTGGTGTTCGCAGCCCCTGAGAGATGCACTACTGCACGGTCAGTGGAAGCTCATGCGAATGCTGCGGTTTAAAAATTAAGAAGGCAATAAAGATTACAGCTCACTCAGGAACAAGGGGTCAAGAAATTCCACAGGGTGAGTTCAAAAAGACACCTGACCCACATAAAAATGTAGGGTCATATTACATATATTATATATTATATGACATCATATTTTTGCCATTTAAAAGAAACTCTTACCCAGCGTAACTTACGTTATAGTCTTTCATGTTATCCATGTTACCCATTCACCCATTTATACAGCTGGATATTTACTGAGGCAGCTGTGGGTTAAGTACCTTACCCAAGGGTACAGCAGCACCCCAGCAGCTGATTCGATTCCACAGCGGAGAATCGAACCGGCAACCTTTTGGTTACGTTTCCTGCTCCTTAACCACTATGCGACACTGCTGCTGCATATTTGTGTTCGGAGCTCTTCAGAGTTGGTCGTAATAAAACCGTGCATGAGCCGCTCTTGCCCGGGAAGGAGGCACTGTGAGAGGGAGAATCCAGCGAAACACCTGTATTCATTTCTCTGGAAGACACCTGCAACCGCGTTCACCTTCCGCGCAGAATGCGTACCCACCCGGCACATCAGCAGCACCCGACCTGTGTGCTCTTCCTCTTGCAATCCCACTTATTGTATTTTTTCCCACACATTTTTATCATTATTAGGAATGGACCATTGAACGACGGGTCTTTAATAAGTGGCACTATACGCCTCCCGTGGTTACTGTTGGTCCATCGCTGTCATCTGTGAACAATACGACTTTGCCCTACACTGCAGGCATTACGTGTCAGGGCTGCCTAACTGGGCCCAGTCAGGCAGCCCTGACACGTAATGCCTGCAATGTTACGCAACTTTGCAGCCTCCCATAGTCTCGCCTCGCTGTGCGAGGACTCGGCCGCGCGAGGACAAGCGGGCCTATCTGCAGGAGTCCGCCCCGGGGAGGCCCGGGGGGAAGCACATTACTCAGGGCGGGGAAACGATAACAGCGCCGGTGATACGGGACGTGCCAGCAGGACCGAACTCTGCTCAGCTGGACAGATATGGAGGGAGGAAAAAAAGAAGCCTGGCCTCTCACCTGGTCAAATACCAGCATCTTCCCTCAGTGTTCTCACTGCTGTCTCACTGCTGTCTCACTGCTGTCTCACTGCTGTCTCACTGCTGTCTCACTGCCCGAAGCCGCCCGTTTTAAAACCAAAACCCTCTACATTCTCCTCCTCCCACTCATGCTCGTGATCGACTGGGCTGCACAAAAAGTCATAAATACAACAGGATACAATTGGGGGTGCACTGAGGTCTGTATGGGGGTGCAATGCACCCCTAAGCACCATATATTTAAATGCTATAATTTAATCCTGATGGAATTGTGTAGGGCAAAGTCGTATTGTTCACAGATGACAGCGATGGACCAACAGTAACCACGGGAGGCGTATAGTGCCACTTATTAAAGACCCGTCGTTCAATGGTCCAATCCTAATAATGATAAAAATGTGTGGGAAAAAATACAATACGTGGGATTGCAAGAGGAAGAGCACACAGGTCGGGTGCTGCTGATGTGCCGGGTGGGTACGCATTCTGCGCGGAAGGTGAACGCGGTTGCAGGTGTCTTCCAGAGAAATGAATGCAGGTGTTTCGCTGGATTCTCCCTCTCACAGTGCCTCCTTCCCGGGCAAGAGCGGCTCATGCACGGTTTTATTTGTTGCGCTCTCACCTCGGGTCATTTTCAGAAAAGAAAACCCCATTGCCTCGTTGGCTTTCATGATGACCTCTTTCAAAACTTAAGGTGCAGCAGGCCACAGCTGATCAGTAGTCAGTAGCCGATCGTCGTTGAATGACGATCACTTGGGCGTTAATGCAGTTCTTTTCGGACTTCTCATTTTTAGCCCTGATTATAGATTTCCATACTTAGCAAGAGATTGATCAGAGTTCGCGTCAGCGGAGGGTTGGGCTTTGACCCACATTTTATATGCGCGTCAAGATTACCATCTCCGAAACTCTTGATTCCCACACTTCTGCACATACTGCAATCACGCCTTTCATGGTGACTGTTCCCGACTGTGATTTTAAAAGCTACGTTTCACGGTGGCGCTTTTTAACACTTTTCCGCCCCTCCTTTCATCGGAACCTTGATTAACTGCTTGGTCATAGCACTTCTAAGGAGGAGACCCCTTGTGTGACGGCTTAGGGAACTGTCTCCAGAGGGCTGTGTGTAGTAGAACTGTCACTTTACAGAATCATCACGATGAAGGCACGCTGCTTGCTTTTCAATGGTTAAATGTTTAGAATATACGTAAACATACACGATGGAAATCCAATGGACATCGTGTTAGTCTACTCTTCTCAACTGATTAATTGCATTTTTAAAAAACAATAAACACGTCGCTGGGTCCTCCATATACATTTACACATACATATACATATACACATACATATACAGTGACTCAACTGCGCCCAACTGAAAATTATCTAGAGCGTCGTCAAACTATCTTTAAAATCCACAAGAATTTTTTTTCTTTTCTTTCCAAATTTTTTGCCTCCTCCGCAACTCTTCCCCATCCCCCCACAACAGTCGGTACGAATTCCTTTGGAATATTTTGTTCGAAAGCAAGAAGTAGTAAGCAAAGGGGCGTTTTCAAACGTTTCAATATATCTATGTACTTAAGTGTTCACGTTGCTCATGTTGGTTTTTATCCTCAAAATAATTACTATTTCGAGCAAAACCTTCTACACGAGTGGCTGCTTTCCTGAGCACAACGCAGCCTTCACGCAAGCTGAGTTTGCCAACAAGCAATTAGGCTTTAAAAAGACGGTAAGACTATTCACAACTAAGCCTAGAAAATGAAGCAAACATTGCTAGCTTGCTCATGTCTCAACCCTGCGATTTAAATGACAGACGTTCGCTTTTCACGCTTACCGACCACCGAGGCACTCCGAGCTCGCGGGCTGGGACTTCCAATGGGTCTGCAGAACTTGTGCACACTTGGAGACCCGGGCACTGGACTGGACATGCCTTAAAAGTATCCTGGATGGCATTGTTCGAAGATTTATTTATTTTCTGTCCGACAAAACGCCAAAATTCAGATCAGGGGAGATCAAACTGAAAATAATAAATCAGAGGTACTTTCAGTTGGTTAGTTGCAAGTCAGATCCTTCCAGAACAGCCCCGTGCCTTTTGGAACCTTTCCAGGGGAAAGCAAAATGAACAAGGTAGCGACGTATTTGCTTGTCACCCGTGTTCTTTGTCTATTATCACCCTCGATTTGGGGACAAGACTCACTGGTAAAGTGCTTATTCGCGCTACGACCTAAACGTAACCGAGAGGCGTGTTTTTAGAGTTTCCGTCATACTTGCTCGTTATCGCTCAGAAACTAGTATCCTTCAAAACTCCTGATTGGATCTTACAAGCCTCGTTAAACAGTGTAACTGTTTTCGCCACAGAGCGAAAACGCCCAACTTGCTATAATGGCATATATATAACGCATATAGACAGATATCAGATCAACGTCAGTTTTTGTTTCGCTTTGAGAGGACACGTTTTAGTAAAACGTTGCGGGTTCAGATAGATGACCCTCTTGGAGATGGTCCCTAAAGCCGACTGCGTAATTTTATATTTCAAGATTGAAAGCTTAAAAGCTGTTATACATGCGGACTACTGTCAACAGAGTTCACGAGACATTGTCATTTTTAATGGAAAAAGTACAGCATTCGAATAGTTTTGCGCCCACGCTATAAATTTCAGTCGTTTGCAGTGAAAAGAATACATCGAGTGTGGCAAATGAATATTCAGGATAACTGTACGATACAGAGCCTGTTATGCTATTTCAATTTCTGCATGATGCTCAAATGGGGTGAAAAATTGACGTGTAATTATTGCTGAATCACAGCTGACAACATGTAACTTTTCTGCAGGGTTCTGCGGGTTTGTAACGTGACCTAGTAATAGCCTTGCCCCGACGCATACAGTTGCTATACATTGTCCTGGCTGTCATTGCTCTGCTTCATGGTTTGGCAGACCTATTTTACACAAAATGATCAGTCTGCCTTCAGAGAACCGATCTGCTGAATCTGAAATGAGTTGCATCGCTGGCCATCTTCTGACGCAGATTGAAAACCCACCTCTTGAGACTGAACCTCGGTTCCACCTCAGTCCTACCCCCTAACACCCGATACCTCTAGTATTCAATATTTATTTTACGTGTAGTGTTGTGTGTTGTGATGTATTTTGGATTTTGTTCTAGGGACTGCTGTATCGTAGGATACTTGGCTTCCGTCAGGTTGCACAAGTTAACATTTGTTATGGCGTGAATGGCGCTCTGCTCACACTCACTGGGCTGGGAGTGTTGTTAGCCTGGTCTGACACTGTTGCTCGTTAAATTGAATGGATACACTTACGTTCCATTGTGCTGGAAGTAGCTCTAGATAAGAGCGTCTACTAAACGAATGTAATGTAATTTAATGTAATGGGAATGACGCGATCGGTATTTCCACATTAGGAAAAGTAGTTCAATAGACTCAATGTCGCTTATGTTTAGGACATTGAAGGTGTAGAAAAGGGCCACATCCCTTAGTCCCTGTTTGTGCACACAACCCCCACCTCTCACAGACCCTTTGTTTATGACTTAGTTGTAACCTGCCCAAACCGGTCCTGCTGCTCCCCTTATCAGCAGGACCCCCGCAGGTAACCCGAGGCACAGGCACACCCCCAAGGACAGCCCCAGGTCACCATTTGCCCTCTGACCTGTCTATATCCTTTGGCCACCAGTGGGAACCCCAACAGGCCCAAGGATATGGGACAATATAAAAGCAGTGGTGACCTCCCCCACCTCAGTACTGCACCAATACCTGTGGGGTGAGGGACTGGGGAGACCAAACCCTTGGGGACAGAGTATTGTGTTGTTGTGTGCATCTGTGCCTAAGAAACAACACACATACACACACACAACACACCACCAACAAACCCTCTGTAAGGTGGACTCACACATACCCCACATACTCCACACCAAGCAAATCCTCAATAAAATTCTGAACCCGGAACCTGACTCCTGTGTCCTGACCGACACCCCACTATGACAGCAACCTTAGCCTGAACCTAGTTCACGGGTGAAACTGCCCCCTCAGTTTCAGAAGGAGTCGTAGCGATGTGAAGAACTTTGTGTTGGATATGTCGAGGAAGTACAGTTACTTAGATTCCAATAACCATGAGGCTGTTGAACTTTCGATTTTAGTAGGAATCCGGAGGTGGCCTCATTAGATCTAATGAAGAGGAAGATATACAAAATACTGACTACAGGAAAGTATATAAAGGTGAAGCTGGTGTTTTCTCAAATAAAACTTTTTTTTTTAACAATTTGACTTTCCTCACGATCAATCCTTTGTCCCCAGCACTACCCTAGCTGGTTCCCCCGAGGAGCCGTAACTTTGGTCTCCGGTTAAATACCTGCCACGGCCTCTCGAGGAACCTCGCCCTACCTGCCCATCACTTCACCCCGGGCTCACCTGTCACATCCGCCTCATGCACTGACCCTCTAAAGGAGAGGGGGGTATACGATCCTGAAAGGACAGCTTTTTCCTTTGGCCTGGGCCTCTGTGTCCAGGAGTCTGCGGTCGCCTCAGAGCAATTGTAACCTATGTAAGTCGCTCTGGACAAGAACGCCTGAGTGACAATAATGTAATGTAATGTAGCTGTAGACATTCCCGGAGTGCCTGTCTGGTCCCCTTCTTGGTGGAAACTGTTCAGAACGTACATTCAGGTGTTAGGATCCTGTACGTGCTTGCCTTGTCCACACCCGGTGGCGACCAGCCCAAAGAGAACCACAGGCTCAGGGACCCGAGAGGGCAAGGAAAGGGAGAGTTAGACCCCACGTGCCTGCATTCTTGCTCACCTGCACAACATTTCCAGTGCTTGGCTTCGTGCTGGCATTTCTGCTCATCGGGCTACATTTAGACATTTTAACTACGTGGATAATATGTGATCATGGGCAGGTCAATGGCTGTTGACAATAAAGTTGCACAAAGTTTAAAACAATTTAATGATTTGGTCCCAAGCTACTCCTCAGCAGAAAAACAGAAACGCGAGAGTAGGTTCTGAATGTTCAGAAAAAAATGTTTCTCACTGAAAAACAATGGCTTGGAAATTATGGGATGACCCACAGACATACAGGAATCCACCCCATTCCTACGTTTTATATTCTTTCAATGTATATTTTTGGTGCCGTTCAGGTTGAAGATTTTCAAAAGTTGGCCAACATAACAGGTTTTGTTTCGTGTTCCTTTCGTAAGACCTGAGCTAAACTCGTGAACTGTTTCAGCCGCGGTAAAGGTAGAGTCTCTGAACCCGAGGCCGTTACAGGACAGCTATGCTATGCAACAGCTGTAATCTACAGTAGCCAACATTTTTTTTCTTTTCTAATTTTGCCCCGGAGCTCCTGAGTGTACGGCTCAACTCACGGCGATAGCGAGCAAGTTCAAAAATCTAATACTAAGTACTATACCGCCATCTAGCGCCCAGCAGTGATCTGAACTACATGGCCTCGATTATTTTTCAGGTTTTCCTGCAGTCCGTACTGAACATTGCGGGACTTGTTCTGGTTAAAGACAAGATCCGTGTGTACCTGAGAGAAGTCGTACGTGTTATTAGACAGAGAAATAGGCTAATAATGCAGTAAATGGCATTTCGCCTTTACATTATGCTCACATCTCATTAGCATATCTGAATTTCCAAAAAAGAAATCACTTTTAAATGTTAAGCATTCTGCGAAAACGTAAATCACCAGGAAAAGAAAGCAAATCAATTTCACCGAGAAATTGTGGCGAGTTAATGCTAGACTGTTATAGAGGTAAAAGAGTTTCACGCTGCCGCTGGAAATCCGACTCTCGGCACGCGCTCGGCCCCTGAACTATTTGGCACGGACTGGGAACACGAGCCAGGCGAGGCCCGTCCAGACCAAACAGAGATGTTGCAATACTACCATGACGTCACAGGACGACGCACTTTGCCGTATGACGCAAGTCTGCATACAGGGGCCTGCACAAAAGCCGTGTGTAGCGGCCTTATGATGTTTGCGTTATTGCAGTGATTACGGGACACTTTCTCTCTGGATATGCTGCTGCAAAACATATTCCCTTCTATTCTGGTGATTAAATTGTGGCTGTTGGTACAACAATCATGTGCTTTTGTTGTGAAAAGAATAACAACAGGTGAATTAAATCACAACTTTAATACAAAACTCAGTGCTATATAAATAAACCATTGATGTTAAAACTATTTTCATCAAGTGTAATAAAATTCACTATTAAAATACATTTTAAAATATGTTCTCTTCACTTCTGTCAAGGCATCTAAAAAAACATCTGGCACAGAGGATACCGTAAAATGCGCCATTTACAGGGTAAATCCTCACATTGTGGAAGGGTTTATCCCATGGGAAGTCCTCACATTCACGCAGTGTAGTTACCACCCGCGTAACTTATGCTTACAGTACTGCTACGATACTGCGAGCCTGGAAAAAATACAGCAACGTCACCGAAACGATATGCGGTAACTCACGAGGCACAGAAGTAAACCGCGTTAGAAACGTTTGAACTGATTAATCCTTTGGTGAATAACAGAATCTGTTTTAAATCGTTTTAGACATAGGTTTGTCAAAGATGCAATTTCATGTCTCACATCTAGTCTTTGAAAATCTAGACAATACAAAGCATACCAGATATGGTTGACTTTTGCAACCAAATTGGGTGATATTTTCGATTTATAATCGCATGAAAGGCTACTTACTCAATGTCTATGAGCTTGGCTATAATTCTTCATGACACTGCAATTTATTCCTGTGACTGTTTCATATCGTGACATAAAAAGAATCGTTTTGAAAACAGGTCTGTTTAAACCGAAAGACACGATGAGCTGCCAGACCAACATGCTGAAGCAGTTTAAGTTTAACCAGCTGAAGCACATTTAAGATGGCCCTCTCACGGTGCTGAGCAGAAACTCTTTCACAGCAAAACCGGCCTGTCTCCCACCACCACCTGCTCTTTGGACAGAGAAATGGAAGGAGAGCAAGAAAGAGAGTGGAGAGAGAGAGAGAGACAGTGGAGGAGGAATTCTAACACAATGAATATACATGTACACAACACGTACCGTGCAAATGTGGGTATGTGTGCGAGCGTGCACCTACTGTGTTTAAAACAACAGTGGATATGTCTTCAAACTCTCTGAACACATGTGGTCGTGTGTGCATTTAAGTTTGTATTCCGTCGACATTTGGAATCTGTGCTTGTGCACATATTGTGTGTGTGATGTGTGTGTGAGTGTGTCTGTGTGTGTGTGTGTGTGTGTGTGTGTGTGTGTGTGTGTGTGTGTGTGTGTGCGTGTGTGTGTTTGTGTGTGAGTGTGTGAGTGTGTCTGTGTATGTGAGTGTGTGTGTATGTGTGTGTGTGTGTGTGTATGTGTGTGTGTGTGTGTGTATGTGTGTGTGTGTGTGTGTGTGTGTGTGTGTGTGTGTGAGTGAGTGTGTGTGTGTATGTGTGTGAGTGTGTGTGTGTATGTGTGTGAGTGTGTGTGTGTGTGTGTGTGTGTGTCTCCTCAGACGCTGGTGATGTACACAGACTCGGTGGGCTCCAGGCCCCGGGCAGCCTGTGTGGGGACGCTGCTGTAGAGGCAGTGTGTGGAGAGAGAGAGGCCCGGCCTGGGCGGGCGAGCGGGGAAGGGGGGCGAGCCGGGTGAGGGGGGCGAGCCGGGTGAGGGGGCCGGCTCCTTCTCCTCCCAGTGTCTCTCTCTGTCCAGCCAGTAGAAGGAGCCCATGAGGAAGAGGGCGGCGGAGACCACAGAGGCGCTGCAGGCGTAGAAGACGTAGGCGTACTGGCCAGTGCTGTCCACCAGCATGCCTGGAACAGAGCAGAGGGAACAGGGAAGGCCGCGTGAGGAAAGCCTGGGGATGGGGCCTGCCAGCAGTGCTCGGGGAGAGGGTGCTGCTGGGACACCACGCCGTGGCCGCACGGCCAGACTCCCGACGCGCTGTCTGCAGGTGGCCCTGACATTTGCGTTGCCATGGCGCAGGAAACCAGAGAAGCCCTTGTGGTGTCAGGCGTCATTCCCAGGCAACCCCCTCCCCCTTCCCCCCTCCCACAACCCCCTCTTCAAAGGTCACTCTTCCTGAGTCGAGCCGGGAATCAGAGCAGAAACAGCATCAGTGTGCAGGGTGGGCGGTTTCAGACACCACACCACACCCCCCCCCCCCACCCCATACCTGCGAGGGGGGGCCCCACCAGCAGGGTGGCGCTCTCCATGATGGTAAGCAGGCCCAGGGCGGCGGGGAAGCGCTCCATCTCCACGGTGTCCATGAGCACGGTGAAGAGCAGGGAGCCCACCACGCTCATGGAGAGGCCGAAGGCCAGCGCGTAGGCCAGCAGTGCAGGAGAAGGAGCCGGCCGCGCCACAGGCCGCGTTGCTCAGCCCGTTCACCAGCAGGGCGGCGGCGAAGGCGCGGGCGTACAGGCGGCCGCGGCCGCGGAAGCGGGGCAGGCCCAGCAGCAGCCCCGCCAGGGGCCGGGCGAAGACGTTGACGAAGCCCAGCGCGGCCAGCAGCAGGGCGGCGCGGCCCGGCTCCACCCCGCCCGCCGTGGCGTACGGCACCAGGTAGATCAGTGGCACCACGAAGCCCAGCATCATCCAGGTGACGCCCAGCGTGAACGCCCGGTAGCGCCGGTTGCTGAGGAGAAGGTCGAAGGCCATGTGCCTGCGCAGGAAGGCGAACAGACAGTCCAGCGCCGCCCTCACCCTGCCCTTCAGCCCGTCCTTCTCCTGGGCCGACGGGTGCCCGTTGGGCTGCGGGGGCCACGCCCCCGGCCCCGCCCCCATGCCCCGCCCCCGACCCCGCCCGCGCCCCCCCACGGGCCTCATGACGGCCCCGCACACACAGCAGTTCAGCAGCAGCCCCCCCAGCACCAGGAAGCTGCCCCGCCAGCCCAGCCGCACCAGCAGGAAGTGGGCAAGCAGCGGCAGGAAGCACAGTCCCAGCGCCGTGCCCGTGGACGACATGGCGTTGGCGAACGCCCGCCGCCGCACGAAGTAGTGACCCATGATCGTCACGGCCGGCTGGAAGCAGAAGCAGAAACCCAGACCTGCGGACAGGGGAAGTGAGGAAACAGTAGGGCATCTCTTACTGTTAAAACATCTCTTACCTTTAAAACATCTCTTACTGTTCAGTACATCTTTTACTATTAAAACATCTCTCACTGTTCCACCCATATTTCATCTCTAAAAAATGATGTTTGGCACATCTGCTGTTTCTAAAAACACCATTTCACCATTTGGCACGTCTTTCATGAAATAATTTTAACGTTCGTTCAGGAGGCGGTGCCTTGCCACACATCTCGGGCGAGCCTCCGTGACCTCTGACCTGTGACGACCCCGGCGGTGATGTACAGCTCGGTGATGGAGCGGGCGAAGGAGCTGGCCGCCATTCCCGCGCCGCTCATGACTCCGCCCACCATCACGGTGGGCCGGCAGCCGAAGCGCTCCACCAGCACGCTGCACAGGGGGCCTGTGGGGGACGGAGAGCCACGCAGATAACCACACACACCCCGGCCGCACACACGGAGCAAGAACATCAGCCATCAACCAGAACATCTGTCCTTTACTGCCCGTCACACTGAGAACTGTAACTATAAACCATAACAAAAGCCTTCTATTGTTCACTACAAATCACACTGACAACAGTAACAATAAACCGTAATAAAACCTTTTATTGTTTACTGGAAATCACACTGACATGACAGAAACTATAAGCCGTAATAAAAAATCTTCTATTGTTTAAGTAGAAATCACACGAATAATAACAGCAGATAAAACCCAGTGGGTTTACGGTTTTAATGCGGACTGAGAAATTGGCATGTCTTCACTGGCAGGCCCCAGGAGCTGCGTCTGCACTGTTTTACCGCACTGCTGCGCCGACTGCGCAGCGTGCAGACTGAGGACCTGCGCATCACAGAGCTGTCACTGGCAGCTAATACCTCAACATTACACCTCTGATTTCACACTGCCGATCTTGGCTTTCCTTTCCTGACTCGTGCCTGTGAATGCCACTCTTAGGGAGACACAGAGCGACGCTGTATGCCGGGAGATTCCCTTCACCGCCTTGTTTTCCTGCTCGGAAATGCTCCAGCAGAACCAAGTGCCGTGTACATTGCCATTGTGGGGGCCCAAGGCTCTCTGGTCTTTAAATAATGATCTTATTCATGTAGAACCGTCACACGGTTCCCTCTGAGACGGGCTAACCGCCGTGCTAAATGGGTAACCGCCAGGCATTTCCACACTGGCCTCTGTTCTGTCAACAGCCTCCTCTGTTCTTAGGGCTGTTATTATTCCCGTTTAATCATTTTCCCCCTTCCCACACACGCATATTACAAAGCACCTCCCCCAATAACAGCTCTGTGTTCCACGCAGTTTGACTCTCATAAGCGCAACCTGTGCAGGTTTATCCCAGAGATTTGTGGTTGTTGGAGCAGGCTTGCTCATTTCTGAGTGGTTGAGAGCAGGGTGCACCGCGGTAAGTTTGCCACATCATTCAAGCGCAGACTTTCAGCGAGAACCTTTGAGGTTAATTTGCTCAATTTGCACAGGATTTTAAAAAAAGTTTCATTATAATCAGTGGTGCTTTTCTACACTGCCACTGCACCATTTCAGACACTCCAAAAATGGCCCTTTACATTACTGGCATTTAGCAAATGCTCTTATCCAGGTTACAATTTTTTACATGTTATCCATTTATATGGCTGAATATTTACTGAGGCAATTGTGGGTTAAATACCTTACACAAGGGTACAACGGCAGTGCCCCAGGAGGGAATTGAACCAGCAACCCTTTGGTTACAAGCCCTGTTCCTTACCACTGCCTTTGGCGAGGAAGATGCACAGCTGTAGTTTGGAAAACGCAACACGGCAATTGTGGATGTCACAGTGCGTCGCACGGGATCTTCAAACGATCGCTGAAAGTGGCTTTCGGCTTAGGCCAAACCGAGCGGTCGGAAACGAGGGGGAAGGAAGGAAACTCCCTCAGTCCTGGGGAAGGGACTCCCTGAGCCTGTCTCTGAACCCAGCACCGGCAGTGTAATCACATCCGCACGGCCTTTGCCATGACCTCAGCCTGACTCACAACGGCCGTTCCTCGTACACTCTCATCACAGGGGTGTTCGGAGAACTTATCACCTCTCCTCACTCTATCAAAAATCCAAACAGAGGCGTCTGGGAAACTCCCAGCTGCTGTTACTCGGCTTCCAAAGCCACCCTCAGCTCCTGCTGTTGGACCGCGAAAGCCCCAGCTGTGACACTGTGTCCTCGTCTGGGGGCTGCTGGTCAGTCCTGCAGGACGTGAGTGACTCAGCAAACATCCAGCCAATCAGAGTTGCATGGGAACAGCTGAGGCAGTGTGGGAGACACTGTAAGCTATGAATGAAAGTGACTTTTTCATTTTTTTTCAAATTATTATTCAGATTATTATTTTTTGGACCCGTTGGTGTAGAGTGTCTGTGTGCACGCATGTGCTTGTGTGTGTGTGTGTGTGTGTGTGTGCGTGAAAGCATGTGTGCATGCGCGCGTGTGTGTTTGTCTGAACCATCTCTATGCATATGCGAAACCCGGCCCCTGAGCCTGTGTCCTTGTTATGAGCATCACTCTGGGCACCGTATGAATTATTAATAAGCAGGCTGGAGAAGTGACCAATGAGGAAAGAGCAGCAGGTCTTCTGCCCAGCTCCGAGCTGTGAGTAGGGTTATAGCCGTCTGATCCCCCTCCCAAAACACAGAATGTCACTACAACAGAATGCACACCAGCAAAGGATGACATCACTGATCACATGATGCCATCAGAGTGTCTCTCGCTCTCAATGTGACACACACAGGGAAAGTGGTGAGAGCTATCAGAGCAGCATACAAACACACGACCCATCGTGCACATCTCCACATGAGCTGCAAAATGTCAGAGGCTGTCATGTCTATAATCGTGTTGGATTTAGTTTAGTATTTTCTATGCAAATGATGATTGTTTCTTTGTATCAAAACAGAAAAAAAACTGCTGTCAGTGGAAGTTGTGGGAGATGATGACTGCGTCACCTCTTTTATATGGGTGTTTATCTCTGTTTCTGATACACTATGCCCTCTTGCTTGGCTCAGTCCAGAGCACTCTATATCCAAGCTGGGGCCATTCCCAGAAATCTATTCAAAATTGCAGGGTCAGGTTCTCTTACATTTTAATTAACAGAAATTGTCCCTGTCATTTTGGTTCAGTTCAGCATTAATCGTGCAACTGAATTACATGAAATTATTTGCCTTTGCACATGTAATACTTTAGCTACAATCCATTCCTAAATAATTTACAAATAAGGCAAATTTATGACACTTTCCTATGCTAAATAAATAAATTATGGATAATACAAAAATGCAAAAACCTCACGATGGAGGCGCCCCCTACCCCCAGCGTGCAGTACTGCAGTCATAATGGATGGCACCCAGGAAGTCTCTGAATTGCTGGCGTTGAATTCTGTCTGCAGGTCTGTGTAAAAGATGCCGATGCAGGAGGGGAAGGCCAGGGTTAGCGCCAGGTCCACGATGGTGGCTACCAGAACCACCCAGCCCCAGCCCCCGTCCGGCGCCTCCTGGTGGCCGAGGCGGTCCTTCCGCTCCCTCACGGCGCCCCCCTGGGCTGGCGGGGGCCGCCGGGGCTCCGGGTCATCCGGCTCCTCCGAATCGCAGTCCGCAGTTTCCCTCGTCCTCTCCTCATCCTTCTCTCCCACCCCAGCCGTGTGCAGGGAGGTCCTGCTGCCAGTCACAGATCCCTGCGGCGTACAGTCGCTGTCTCGCCTGTAGGGGGCGCTGTACCCCTCACTCTCCCTCATCCTGTGTGCCAGCTCCCGGTTGCCCGCTGTTCCACTGGTCTCTTCAGCCGGCTGCGGTGCCTGTCTATCCTTGACCCTGCCTGTAGGTCAAAGTCAATTAATAGTCATAAAGTCACTGCCTCGCGCAACACCGGCGGCTTGTTCAGGCAGCGGTTCTGAGCAGGCGCTGCGCAGATCCACAGATCTCTACGTCATCAGGATGGGCTGCAAATCGGCACCCACGATTACATTTAACAGTCTGCATAAATTTATTTTGACACGGGAAGCTTGTAATCTGAAGTGATGCTGGTGAACAAGCAGCCAGAGATAACCTGGATTCAGACGCTCGATATTTAACTTCCTCATAATCAACGGTCTCCTGCGATCTGTACGGCGTTAGGTAAAATCCGTAACCCAACACATATCATATCAATCTCGACACAAACCACAGGTCGAGATTAAAACAGATACAACTGGAACATTTTTAAATTTTCCATACAGAAGCTATAACGACCCACCGCGTCAACTAACCTATGTAGAAAAAAGAATATCCACATAAAATAGTCTTCATTCATAATTTATCGTCACTTGATTTTTCCGTTTAAAATACTGTTTGATGTTGCATCAGGTGAAGATGAGTCCTTGTGTGTTACCCGCAGAACTATCGCATCAGAAATTTCGCGTGTCCTTCCCGGGACGGCATGGTCGCGGTTTAACTGTAGCTCTTCCTTGGTCCGACTCAGTATTAGCCACTAACCCCAGCATGTCCCAATCGCATTTGGGGTTGCGTCACCCTCCCATAACGCGGAATCGCTGTCCCGTAAAATACTACAGAATTTATGGGCGGCAGCGAAACAGGCTCTCAACTTTCGCGGACCTCTGACTGGCGGATAGCCACGGGGATCAAATCCCGGCGGCGCGGGCCTCTCAAATATGCACCGCTGCAAGGAAAGGCGTTGGTAATCTTCTTTTTTCATTATTATAATCCCTCAGCCTCGCATTCTCCTCGGCTGCTTGACTTTGTAATTAAAAATAAGAATCCCCAAGGTCATTTGATTAGTTCTTGTGCAGAGGAAAAACGGTTTCAGCGTTTCTGGGGTTTTCTCCCCTCAGCATTTAAATGATTGTATCCTCAATTCAACTAGCCCTTTCGCGTGTTGTCTCCATGGGAACACTCTGCCTGGTCCACACCTGCACGCGCTACAGGGTACCTGAACGCAATAAATCTAAGTAAACCAATGAGAAGGAAATCGAACAAGAATCATCAAGCCAATCATCAAATAATTCCCATCTGACAACAAGCGGCGGTGTAAGTCGAACAATGTTACTGTTAACTCATCTTGGGAGGCGCAGTATCTGGAAATAAAGTAGAAGTATAGCGTGTAGGATATACGTACCCAAATCCACTGTTCCAACGATATCCCTCCTTTGCAAACGGCTTCTGTTGGCTCACCAGGCTCTAAACTCTCGAGAAGTCACAGCTGCACTTGACTAACGCGTGCAAGAACAGCCCCGTGGCGCGGAGCTCGAATGCAAAGCTGGAAGGTCGGGTTTGGAGGGGCCATCGCTACACAATGACACAGCTCGACAGATACAGCAGCATTAGCGCGCTCACTTCTGTGGGCAAAGGATTAGAACAAAGAACTCGTGACAAGAGGGTCGTGGGTACTTACAATATAGTCTGATGGAGAGGAAAGTTCAGCTCAAGACAGCGCAACTAAGGACATTTGAGTCCGTAATTCTGGACGGATAATAGGATCCTCCTCACAATGATTACTTTGATCCTTTTGATCAAACACGCTGAAATTTAAGTGCATCACCCTGTCGACTCTTGAGTTTGAAACGGGTTCCAAAAAGCCTAGTTTACCTCTACCGGCCACGCGTCCTCCGATTAATTATCTGAGGTGTAACTCCACGTCTTATTGGTACTTTGGATGTCAAAAAATCTGGTGCAATGACCAAATAGAGTACAGAGAAAGGTCTGTCATGTCCTTAATATAATTATCATTGCTTTTTTGTATCTAATGTTATTCTTCTAGATTCTTCTAACGTGGACAGGTAGGGAGCCTTGAGAACCTTACATTTAAGTTGCCTGCAAATACTTTATTACATCTGATTCTCTAAATAAATCATTGAGGCCATACTTAAATTAAATTACAGGAACACAGGCTACTGATGAATTACATAAAGTAAAATGTTGCCTATGCATTGTTAGTTTTTAAACAATAAAATATTGTGAATGTCGCAGCTTTGCCTGAGACCTGTCCCTTCATCAAAGGTAAATACAGGCGTATCGCACCAAGTGTTCCTAAGATGGAACTGAGACATGCTTTAAAAATGAGATGTCTGAAAACCAATACATGCCATAAAACAGGCGATGGAGATCTGAGATTACAGAAACCAAGCAGATTTAGGCTATAACCCTCTGCTGCTGACAGCTGTCTGATGTCATACCAGATTAAGCCGTTGGCTGTTACCTGGATTTATACATGCAAGACACTCAATGAGCAGGAGAGATACCACAATGGCATATTCAACAAGCTGGCAAACAGAGCTGAGGACTATAACAATAAAAAATACTAAAATAAAAACTAATAAATGATAATAAAAAAAAAAGTCAACTCTGTTGTCCATCTCATCCAAGGCACAAAGCTGGGAGCCTGTGGCTCTTTCACAGGGGGAGACAGGGTGTGGCCAGGAAAGCAGATCGGTGCACCCCAACCCATGCAGCCCAAGACGTGCTTCAGTGTCAGGGTGGATCCACAGCTTTCACCCAGGGTGGCCAGGGTGGGGACCAGTGATCGTTTTGGGGTGGCCAATTATGATTGGCACTGTGGCAGCTGCAGCTGAGCTATGTGTGAGCTATGGGTGTCCAATGGAGAGGCTGCACGTCAGGGAAAGGTCACCCCCTAGGTCCACCTCACTGTGCGCTCCCAGAATGTTGGAATAATCAGTTCTGACCTCACTGTAAAACACATGCAGAGGAAGCTCACGGCACAGTTTAGCTGGAGTGAGGATGTGTGGGGACCTACTGCATTCCTGCTTAGAGGTACCTTCCAGAGGTCCATATTTCAAAATGTCAACAGAAAATTTGCATGAGAGGAGATTCAGTCCTGCAGTGTCTCGGCTTACTTCTTACCATCTGAGGGAGTGCTGACTGCTGTCCATATCAGCCCTTGTTCATAGAACAGATCGATTTTTCCCTCCCCATTGCGGAGGGAAGCACCTGAATCTGGCCTCTGGGCTGGGGGCATCGTGCCCTGACGTGCGGATGTTCCCGGGTCTGGAAAGGACCAGGCCGGCGCTCCCCATGCATGTGCTGTTCAGGGAGGCTTTCTGATCCTCAGGCTCTATCCGTGAAGCTGCTGGATATGCCAAGTTACCAGGATGGAACAGGTGTGTAGCGTAGCATCCCGCACCGAAATGTGATGGTTAGCTGAACCACCTTCACTTTACAGCCGATTGGCTGCATGACCCCCTGGTTTCCTCATTCAGTCTCTGGAAGAGAGAAAAGATCTCTCAGGTTATTGAGTAAAGGGGCTGGCTGCTGGGGTCACTGATGGAAGAACAGCCCTCTGCTTCACCCAGACCCCTGCCCAAATAGAAACAATAAACATGCTATTAAAGAAAGCATGTACATTTTGTTCTGCTAAATTTTTGAAATTGTACACTTTAATCCTAATATGATTGCACAAGGCAGGGTCATATTCTTTCCAGAAAACTTTTTTTAAATCCTCCTCTGGCATGATTTCACTCATAAGACACTTGCTGTAGAGTTTTATAAGGTTCAGGCACTCCTGATGGGAAATTTTGGAGTATTCCTCATGGCAGAGTTATTCAGGGTTATTCAGGTGGTGCTTTCTTGGGAACTGCTTTCTTGGGTCTGAACCACAAATGTTCCATTAGACTGTGATCTGGAACCTGAGGTGAAAATGAGATTGAAATCAATTAACATTTAGTGCTCAGTTAACTGTTTCTTTGGAGATATGGATGAATACCTTGGATCACTGTCAAGCTGGTATGTCCCTTTTCAGCCAAGTTTGAGCTTCTTGGCAGAGGAAGCCAGGTTTGGGCCAAAATGTACTTGTACGTGTTGAGCTCATGACTACCTCCATCGTAACAAAGTCCCATAGATGCAAAACAAATCCCAAACACGATACCCCTACCACTGTGTTTCACAGCAGGTATGTTTTTTTTTTTTTTTATCAACATAAGCTATACCTTTGTATACCAAACATGCTTTATGCAATATAAATATTAAAGTGTAACATTTTAAGAATTATTGAGCAAAAAGATGTGATATGTATATTTCTTTTATAGCATCTTCCCTATTTATTTAGGGGTATGAATAAGTACAGAGGGCACTATAAATATAAATATGCAAAATGTCATGAAAGGTTCAAATGGCTGGTAGAGGCCTCTGCATATTACAAAGTGCTAACATCTATGAAATGGTATCCCCTATTTCCAAATGTCTTCTTTTTCATATTCTATTTGCAGTGCTGTTAAAAGCAGAGATCCTGTCAGGATTTACGTTTCTCTTTTAAGATTATTACAGAGAAATCAGTAAAGACCATGCCATCAGTGAGATTGTGCAATGGTCATCTATTCCTCTTCAGGGGTTAGAATTACATTCTGAATCCTGATGCCACAGACACCCTGAAACGCAAACTAATGTGTTCACAAGGCACCAACCACAGCCATTCGTCTGTGGGTTCTGAATATTCATTACAAGATGTTGCACAAAGGGGAGGTGCTTCTTCGGTCAGATGGACATATATAAAGACACTACGGCTCCTGGGATAGGAAATACACAAATTATCAAACATGACCCAATTTGAGTCTCCCACCACTGCACGAGAAACAGATCCCGTCTTCATAAACAATCTCCCACAGCAAGGCAATCTGTGTTCTCCTGCTTTCAGGCAGGAAAATGAATGATATAATAAGGAATATCACAGACGCAGTAAGATCACATTAATCAAACCGTGCAAAGGCTGTTGAGCAGGAGTCACTCAGCTGAAGTTCTGCGTCTGCTTTGTTCCCTGGGGATTAAGGGCTATTTCTCTGCACTTTGGCAGACCTTCGGATGCCCTTTATTGCTTGGCCAGAACCCGCAGGAGGGTAGGATTGCTCTTAGCTCAACCCCCTGTAGCCGCTGCTGTGTTGTGTCTCCACGGCCGCTGGATTCAAACCAGGTTCTTCATATAATGGTTGTTTTCGGGTTGTTTTTTTTTTTTTTGCATGCTGCCCTGCGGGAAAAAAGAACTCATTGTGCTCTTTCGGCAGATGTTTCAATTTCATTTCTGTGAACACAAAAATCTTGTAATGAAAACACTAGTTTCTGTTAAACACAGCATTATATTTTAATATAAAATTGAATTTTTTTGTTATTTAAATCATCACATTAAAGATGTTACAAAAACAGCATCAGTAGACAAACTAACAAAAAAGGAAAAAAGACAGTCAAAAACAACAATCAGACCAAGACAGTTGAGTTCCATTATATTGAGCTGAATCACCATAGACAAATGGCTTGTTTTTTTTGGATCAACATTGTGCAGATTCACTGATGTTCACAGTAGGTGGATGGACGATATGGTGGGCTCAGTTAGGAGGATGAGCCATCCAGATGACTTATGGATCAGTGCATCTGAACAGCATCCGCAAAGCACTGATCAGCATTGATCAGCAAGGCCCCGCAAAGAGAAAGACCCTCTAAAAGAAACACTGAGAATAAATAAATATCACACTCCAAACACTTCTCCTGCTGACACATTAGTGTTTTAGTACATGTGTTTGAGTGGGAATGCATGTACTCATGTATGCATGTGTGTGTGCATGTGCATAGGTGAGCAAGCTAACCATGCAGGTGTTGACACTCATCAAACAGAATGGCAGAATGTACCTGGGTTCAGGTGACTTGTCTTAAGGTGGCATGAGGATGACTTTGTGAACATGCCTGCAGACCAGAGAGTGGCTGGCTATTCTCTCTCACTCCCTCCCTTAAGTGCAAGTCTGTAGCCTTCATGTCCAGGGAGACACAACTTGGCACTCTAAATCTGAGGTGCTTCCGATGGCTGATGGAAGCTGAGGTCAAGAGGAAGCGCCTAGGGATGAATGAGATCAACCTGCTATGGACTTCAAATCCCATCAGCCACTCTGCCGACAGAGGCTACCCAAGGGGTGCCCAGTACTGCCTCTGAAGGGCATATTTCATTGGGTTTTCTTTTAACCACTCACATTCTCTCAGAGGTAGGAAGAGCCTTCAGGCTGACAGAAGCTGGACATGGCTGAACTTTCAGACTGTAAGGACAATGCTCTCATAACCTCTTGGCTGGAGAAGTCAAATTGTTGTCAGAATTTCATGTGTAACCAGTGACCCAGGATTAAACTTGTAAATTTAAGATTAATTTCTCACATTGGAGATAATGTCAACCTCATTAGATCTGAGCACAGGAAGCACAAGAATGAGTTAATAACATTTTATCTGAGGATGGAACAAAGTGATGTCACTGGGGTGTATTCAAACGGTACAATTATGGAAGGCAATAACAAGGTTCAACGAAGCACAAGATGATATATTAAAAAATTAAAGAATAATCAAAGCAAAACAAGGAGAAGAACAGACTGATATGGTTTGTCTTATTTGCAGGTGAAACTCCTGCCAGGAGTGACTCAGGTAAGACCGACCATATTTCCAGCAGATATGACTAGAGATGAGGCACAGGTATGTCCAGGTCTGTAGGTGAGGCACAAGTATGTCTAGGTGAAGAGGTAAAGCACAGGTATGACTGGGTTTGAAGGTTGTTTATGGGACATAAAGAGGCACAGGTATGGGAGGCATGGCCCACTTCACAGAAAGGAGAGGAAAAGAACAGAACAGGCCGGCAAGCAACAGGCACCACGAGGACATGAAAGGCCAGGGAAGAAATACTGCACTAGCAAAGGTCAAAGCAGCAGATCCAGGAATAACCAGCAAACTCATCTGAGCATGCTCCAACCACAGCCAGACGGGGGCTCCCACAGACTCCTCTCAACCCAAAAACATCACGCCAAACAAAACTTCTGGCACAAGTATCATTTTAAAAACGAAGAGGAGGGCACAACTCCAACTCCAAAGAAGTGTATTTAAAAACAACAGATTCCGAACATGTTTCATTGTATCAATGTGCCCACGTGGCCAGCTATGCCTGTGCCTGGCACACTGCACAGTGAATACCAGGAAATGCATGTTGAGAATCACTCAGAAAAGTGAATAAAATAATAATTAAGTTAGCCCTCTGGAGCTGCACCTCCCCCTTCCATTCCCACAGACTGTGTGGGGATTGTGCGGAATCAGGAACTCATTCAGACTCAGGAGGTTTTCTCCAGACCACAGCGGCAAGCCGTTTCCTTTCACTGATTGGCTGAGCCATCTTGGAGTCTGCGCACTGGAGAGAGCCACACACCCCACAGGTGTAGAAAGGTGTAATGATTAAGGAAGTGAGCAGTACGGGGACACATGGCCAGGGCTCTTTGCAGGAGCTGTCCAACGGAACGGCACAGCACAGCACAGCACGTGCTGGTGTACTGTCCTTCCAAACATGTTCTTTGTATTCATGCTGAAATATACATGTAACCTATAACTGCATCCACATCTACTAATTAAATAGAAGGGGGAAGGGGGGTGATTGGCCAAGAGCTGTAACCATGGTTACCCAGGTGAGACACAGGGGGGTGCCCATGCACACATAAGCTCCAGGTGCTCCCTGCTCGATTGCAGGTCTACAGTTGGTTTCCCACTGCCATTCATAACTCCATCCATGGTGGGATAAGCACGGATAAGCTAACCTGTTCCTGTGGATGCCACATTCTGACAGCATTTTCCCAGAATGCACTTGTAGATATGCCACGCAGCCTGACTGCATTCGCCCACAGTCTGCTGGCCTCCGGGATCTGCGGTAACTGGAACCGCAGGTAATGTCCAGTCCTGGCATTACCAATGCAATAATCAGGAATTTGACTTAAAAAACCCTGAACCCTCTCCTGACCCACTGCTGCCCCTGGAGGGTGACAATATACAACCAGGTGAGACTCAAGGCAATATCAGCTGGCGACCTCGCTGTCATGCGATATTAAACACACAAAAGCCAGTGCAGTGTGCAAAGTGGTCCTCTAGGGGGCAGTACGAAAGCAGGGGCAGGCTCCAAACAACCACCTACATGTAATCCTGCTGACCTGAACACTTGAACAGAGGAGAAATATGTATAATCTGCATCAGAAGAAACCAATGGAAAAATTCTGAAAATACACACACACGCACGCACGCATGCCCACACACACCCTCACATATAAACACCTTGACTTCCACCTCTCATTTCAGCCTGTCCATTTCTTCTCTTTTGACCACAGAAAGAAACTGCATACAGGACTAATTTACCTCCGAACCATGGAGGAGGCAACAGTACAGCTGGAGGGGAGAGAAGAAAACAGATTTAACTGTAATGCGGAAATATACAATCTGAGAACCATGGCCACACTATCCAACCATTCCTCGACATTACCAGCATCTCAACCCCCGGTTAAACACAACTATGTCAGTCGCACCTTTTGGAAGAGTAGTTTGTGTTTAAAATGTACACAGACGCTGTAGATATAGGTTTATGTGTGCATATTTGTGAGTACATATTTCGTATTGTATGCGTCATACACGTTTGTGATGTCCTTAGAGACACTGTCGCAGTTCGGTCACTCCCAGAAACACCGGGTCTGAGACCGCTTCCTTCAGCTGCCCCCAGCAGAGGTAGGGCGGGTTTTCTTGAGGCCTTTTGATTGGCTCACTGGCAGACAGCTGAGCCAATCAGCATTTCATGTGACCTGCAGTGGGGGGTTCTGTCTGTCCCCATCCTCCTGTCCGCACCCGGGACAGACGGTTACTCTGGAGGGGTGGGGGTGGGGTTGGGGGAGGTGGGCATCGCCCCTGCAGACTCCTCTCACGGTTCTGTCCCAACCGTCTCCGGCAGCCCTGAGGAAAACCCCCAGAAGCAACATGAGCAGAAACGCTTCTCCTTGGCCGTCACCTGAGGAGCTCAGCGTATGATGCAGCAGCTGGCCATGAGGATGATGATGGTGGTGGTGATGATGATGTTGACGATGATGATGATGATGATGATGATGATGAAGGTGATTATGGTAAACATGAAGATGATGATAATGAGGATGGTAAGAATTATGATGAAGATGATGATGAGAATGATGGCGATGCCTACACAGCTCTGACGGCAGGAGCAGAGAGTCATGGGATGGCAGGTCAGTCAGGGCAAAGGCCCTGTCATCATGTGCTGTCTGTCCCTGGCCACATCAGCAGGTCTACAGACCCACTATCATCATCACCATCATCATCTTCTCCTTCATCATCACCTATTCCTTCAACATCATCATCATCACCGTCATCTTCATCATCATCATCATCATCATCAGCAGCAGCAGCAGCAGCAGCAGCAGCAGCAATGCTGGAACACTCAGCGATATGGTTAGTGACAGAAAAGTGTTTCTGTTAAATCGCAATTAAGACTCCTCCTTTCTACCCTCCCCTCCCCCTCCCCTCCGCCTCCCCCGTCCTGTCCTCTCCAGCTGAGCGACTGTCATGCAGCGGGGGGTGGGGGGGGTGTATTGTTGATCTGGGGCTGTAGCAGGGGAGAGGTGTGGCGGGGCATCAGTGTCCAGGCTGTGGGTCCAGTCTCACATCCGTGAACCTCGCTCCTGAAGAATCTACAAGGGAAACAATGTAATTAGTGCCAGCATAGATGAACAGACAGACAGACAGGCAGACAGACAGGTAGGCACAGACAGACGGACAGGCAGAAGGAGGGAGGGATACTCATCAGCCTTGCTTTTAGCTTTTCAGGGATGCGTTGTATTGTATTTCAGACTTTTACTTATTCATTAATTCATTCTTATAGGTCTAAATTGAGTGTCCATGTACAACAAACACAAACATTAAACAGAACAGTGTGGTGTAATGGTGGTGTAATAGAAATCACTAGTGCCTGTGGGGTGTGGAGCTATACAGTTAGCTGACATTAGCTAAAAACAATACAGAAATACGCTTCAAATGTAAGCTGAAAAATCTGACTAAACACAGTCCGACAGTAAATGCACAAAAGCAACAACTAAACTTCACAGGACACCAACATCGTAGCAATTTATGTGGCAAGTTCAGACCGGCCCTTTCAGTTGATGTGCTGGTGACTAGCTGGCTAGGCAGCAAGCTTTCAGTACAGTGCACTGGCAGCACAGAATGCTCAACTCTGCAGCCTACTGTATGCTGCTACTGCCACCTACTGGCAAGAGTGTAGAAAGCGCTCAACATTTCAGATGAATGAACTGCACTGTGCAGAGCTTAAAAAAAAACTTCAGCAAGGTGCATGTTTGGCATGTTACCAGACAGAACTTCACTGCCTGCAACTTCACTCTGACACCACAGCTCAAAGTGTGTAAACACATATCTGCATTTACATGCATAACAAACAACGACCACAGAACACAGCTGAGGCACAGAAATCTCTGAGACCTGCTGGGTTTTAGGACGCACAGAGGGGAAGACCTCCGAGACCACAGGCGTCTTACGAGACAAGATAGGAAGGGGAGACCCCTACCATAGACGTCTCACCTTTGCTTTCTCGCTGGGTTCGATGACGAGGCCGTTGGTGGAGTTGTTAAGCTCCCGGGACACGACACACAGGAACTCTGCCTGGTCCTCATTGCCATAGTTATAGGAGGAGCCAATGCTGATGAGCTGAGAGGGGAGAGAGGCGAGGGTGAGAGGGACGGGGGGGTCGGGGGGGGGGCAAGGTGAAAGGACCCCAAACTGTCCCAGATTTTGCCAACATCAGCACACTCAGAGTGCGGGAAAGACGTCTGAAACGGGTCCACCCAGACAATGATCAGCTGGAACACCTGGCAGGAATGAAACCCTACAAAACGCTCCTGGCATGGACTGAGTTCATGTTCATAGTGGGCTACAAGCACAGTGCTGTATTGTGTAAAATAACTGGATTCAGACGCCCCTGCAGTGCTACCTGCTCAAACTTCCAGCCGTCAGACATGGTGGAGACCATCTGGGTAAGCTCCTCCTCCTGACACTGCAGGACCCGGTACACATGCTTCACTGGGCCCTGAGGACACACACACACACACACACACACACACACACACACACAATTAATGAGCACATACACCATTTACTGCATAAACACAAGCATAAACACGCATGCACACATGCACACACCTGTGATGTCCTGTTCTCGTTGTCTCGTATCCTCTCCTTGACCATCCGTACCAGAGGCGCAATGTTATAGAACTCTGCCTCCTCCAGGACTCCTGCAAGAGACCAGGAGATAATCGGGTCAGAGGTCACAGGTCAAAAGAACAGAAGTGTATTCATTCAAATTGAATGAGGAACAGTGTCAGATCAGTGAGTGTGAGCATAACAGTATTCGAGCACTAGCTAACAACCACCTAAGGGACATGCACAACCATACATCAGTCACGAGATAACAGAATCCAAAACACACTGCCATACTACATGTGTTCATTATGCAATAAATGTGTGTTTGTTACAGCCTTACATAATGAATCTGTGTTTTACAGCATGTGTAGCTACCTTCCTCTGCCAGGTCCTTGTTCATAATCAGTTTGCCATGGCGCAAGTAGTTCAGGACGGGGCCGAAGTAGGTGGGGTCTCTGTCGATCAGGTAGGCCCCTGTCTCGTCCTGTGACACAAGCCAAGGGTGCTTGACATAAAGGATGTGAAGAGACCCCCCCCCCCTCCACCCTCCCTATCATTACATGGGCTAGAGTTCACCAGCATCCCCGGGCTTTATGTGTGCTTCTATACTGTAGTGGTCTTCCTTTGAGGTTTGCTTAGTGACCCAGTTCTGCATTCAGGTCTCCCAGAGTAAGTCTGTCATGCTTGGAGAATGCAAAATGTGCATAAGTCCCTGAAAACCTTTATCTGCACATCAAAAAGGTAAAGCATGTTTCAGGAAGAAATCTTACAGCAAACTGGATAAGTTATAGCTGGTTCCTGTACAAGCACACAACCTCAGCTTGAAAAAGGAAACTTTCACTCAACTACATGTTATGGGTACAAGATTGTTTACACAGATAGATCTTGTGGCTTGCTACCTAGCCTCTGGACGAAACTCAAAACAGTCATGTAAAAACCGTCATAACGAATAGCTCGAACATACCCATACGAACGCGTTACAATTAAGCTTGGTTTAACAAGAGTAAACTATGATCCAGATCTAACTAACTACAGTTAGTCTAACAGGACATTCCTTACTGTGATAATACGGTTTTCATTTATAACGGAGTTAGCACAGACAGCGATGTAAGTGAACGCCCAACATACTTCATACCCGAAGTTATTTGCGAGACACATACTCACCTTATCCGAGTCAAGATCGGGATCATCCTGGCACAGTCGGTACAGGAAGGATTTTGGATCTCTGCTCAAAGTCTGCTTGGTGGTTACGAAGTAGGTTCCACCGACATTAAGTCGCACCCATCGAGAGCCGGGCTTCTCCGACCGCTCGGACGGGGAACTCTGGTTGTTCTTTTGGGGGAAGCCGGGCATCGGCCGGGCCGACACCCCGGCACCGCACAAGCCGCTCCGAGCTGGCATCATCAGAGCAGGCGAGGCAAGTCGAACTGATCGAGGCTCGGTCTGTTCTATAGTACCGGTACCACTCGGCTCCATGATCTGTCTCTCTGCGTCTCACATGCACAGCGCACGATGTGGATTATTTCCACAGTAAAATGCAAGTTAGCGAGCTAACACAACTCAGCTGTCAGCAGTGCTGGATTCCGTGTTTTTAACAAGGGGCTGCGGAGACAGCGAGGCGTTATTGTACGCATTGGACGTGATCAAATATGCTGACCGAAAAATTAAATTATTTTCCCCAGTTTCTTGAGTATACAGGTAGAAAAATACTTCTGCAAAACTGTCTACTTCTCACAGACCCCCAGTATGCTAACTAAGCTTAATGATAAAAGCGAAAAAATAAGAATTGGCAACAGAACTTCCGGGTTGCCACAAACCAGATTTAAATAAAAAATATTCCACGATTCAAGTGTAGTTAAGGAAAAAATACAACACACATCTGATGTTTTAAATTTGAAGGCAAACCCAGCTCCCACACTGTAACGCAGCTACTCCAACAGAGTTCGCTCACGTTAATGTTAATGTTGTGGAATCTGAATGTCTTCCGTGTCAAATGTATCCTTTACTTCCAAAAACGGCTACATATGGCCAAAGCATAAACACGCGACACTATCGGCAGGCATTCCGTATATATGGACCACTGGCATATTTATGATAAAGTATATATCTGAACAGTTGAATTCATTTTGTTTTCATTCTTCCACATTAATGGTTTACTTTGCACGCCATATTTGTTGTGGCTGTAGCGACTTTCGTTTCCGGCGCGCCGTCGGTCCGCTCTTTCTATATTTCCAGGCGGTGGTATCGGGATTTCAGGAAGTACTGTTTAAATGTGATTTGCAAATTTACATTGCTAGAATTGAAAAGTAATTAAAATCCGTTATTATGCTCTGACACTGTGGTCAATGGGCTAACAGGGTACCTGCAGTCAGTGGTGCTGTTGCTAGTTAAGCTAGCTGTCATTGATCAAAACCGCTCTGCAGAACTGTAGCTGAGGGATGAAATTTGTTTAGTTAACTAGCAGGCTAACTGTTCTGAGTTAGGATGACTCAGTCGCTAGCAAGCTAGCACTAGTACACTGATCTCATATTTTAATCACGATAGCCAACGTTACCAATGTAAGACATTGCATTAGGTGTACCGTTATCGTCCCGTCACTGTGATCCTGAACAACATAATTTTTTTTAACACATGTATTTTCTTTTTAGAGAAGTGGCTCATCTCATGTTTTAATACTACGTTTCTCCATAGCTGGCCGGTTATCTAGCTAACTATGCCAGAAACGACCAATATTGCGGCAAAAATGGCATTTAACACCAATAATTAGTTTAAATCGCTGATAATAACCAGTAGATATTGTAATATTTTCAGTGACGTGGTCAGTGACTTTAGAGTCACTGTCATGCAGGTGCAAAGCGCCAGCTGTTATGCGGCAGAAGGAGTTGCATATGGGAATAATACCTCCTGAATTAGGACCCCCCCCCCCACAGGTTCACCCAGAGCTGAATTTCACACCACCCAGCTTTTACATTACATTTCATTACATTACGTCATTTAGCAGACGCTCTTACCCAGAGCGACTTCCAAATAAGTGCATCACTGTGTCAAGAGTAGTTATCGAGAAGTAGTACAAGAGGCCAGTAAAATACAAAGTTAAGTGCTAAACTACTATGGAGTGCTTTTTAAATAACAAATAGCGACATATAGGTTAGATAGAGAAGAAGGTAGACTAGAGATACAGTTTGAACTTCAACACACGATCAGTTAAAGTGCGCAGTTACCGTCCACTGACTAGTGTTGGCAAGGAGAGGGGTTTGGAGTCCAGACATTACACTTTCATGTCTCTCCTCCCACTGAGAAGAATGGAAACGGTTAACCGTCTCGCTCAGTTAAATCGGTGGTGTCTAACCCTGGTCATAGAGAACCGGCTGTTACTCTGTTTCCTATACGGCTTGGTCCCTTGAATTGGATAGGAATAGGGACTGACGTCTGGGTGGGAATTAGATGGGGAGGGTTTATATAGTTGGTGCACTTGAGCGGGGCGGGGTTATGAGCCCCCCACTAACACGCTTAATTTTATATAGCCTACATATTACGCGTGCTTCTTACATTTTACGTATTACATTTATTACAGATATGGCTGTAAAGAATTGTTTTTGGTGATATGGTGCCTCGCATATCACATCCTGCCGAGCCGCATTGACCGCGGTCCTCGGTTTATGAGCAGCGAAATAATAATTCATAACTACAGAGTGATCAAAACAAAGAACAGCCTGCGGGAGGTGTCCCGTCAGACGGGGTTCCCCCGTCAAGGCTGGGATTAGGGTTTGGGTTTACGGTTCCTGTTATGATTGGGTTTGGGTTTTAGATGACCGCTTTAGGGTAGGTAGAAAGAACGACATAACTCGCTGGAGAGAGCGCGCGATCAAGCATCCCGATGTGCTGAAAGAGGAAGGGAACTGGTCTTCTGGAAGGGGTGCGCAGACAGACCTTCCCCTGTGCGTTTGCGATGAAGTCACTGCAGCCATGCAACGTAAGGGTACACCTGAGCACATTCACAGAAACATGTAGCTTCCCAGCTTTTCATGCTGAATCGTTATGGAAGCAATTTCACGTCCATCCTGTTGTATATCGATCCATTACCAATTTACATTTTTTTTTACGATACATTATTTTCTGTGCATGAAAATGTTCGTTGAAGACGCGTTATCAATCTGAAATCATTAAAAAGATACACGCATATATATCAATAAGACAACCCAAGGATGGGTTTGTGGACCTCCTCGGAAAAATGCGTCTTAAGGTTATAGTGGAAGTATTCGAAAAGAGACCTGCTTTCGGCCTTGCCGTTTTTCCTTCAATCGGCGGCTATGCGGTCAGGTGTACCCGGAAGCGTGTGGAAAGGAAAGAGAAACTTGAACTTCTGACTGCCGGTCTTAATCGACGGACGGATTAGCTGTGAATCCCCTGAAGAAAAACAAGAGAAAAATCGCGACAAAATAAGTAGGTAAGAGTTTGGGGCAGGGAAATAAAGCTAGACCTGGGTGGTGGGTGTGTCGTGGTGTGTTAAGGAAATTTGGGTTTTAAACTCGCACATAAAAACGTTTGACGTTGATCTGCTTCATTACGTATGAAACGGCTTCGTAAAGATCGGACATCAGTTCACATCCCTTGCTTTGCTGCCCGACGCCGAATGGGCAAGCAGGACTGGACGATGAAGAACATTACCATTTTGTTTCTTTTCTGAACATTTTATTACATAGAGATTGAGAAGTCCTTGCATGCTTCAGGATGTACCCAGCGTGGTTGTTAATATTCAACTTTGTTATTGAATATTGAATATAATAACATTCATTTTCCACATTTTGGTCTCATTTTCGTCTCATCTGTGAATAGTACGACTGCGCTGGATTCCAGAGCTTTTCTTTAACAGAATAAATATGAATAATTATGATAATTGATAAATTGATATATTGTCCAGTTTGTTGTTATATACAGAAAAAAATCCAAATATTCCACTTGTGAGAATGAGACTGAGAGTGAGACTGCACCTGCGCTTACACTTGCGGGTAAAAAGCAGCGGTGGACAACCCCGGCTTCAGAAAGTAAAAGTCCTGCCACGTATTTGTTCCACCCATGCACTACACCAGCTGAATTTAATTAGCACAACTCTTCAGCCAGGTAGAGGAGCTAATTAGTGAAATCACCTTGTTTAGTGAATGGCTAGAACAAATACACGGTAGGACTTTTACTCTCTGAAGCCGGGGTTTTCCTCCTCTGGTAAAAAGGGAGTTCAGTTAATGTTTATCGGCAAAAACTGTACAAGATTTACAAAACTGTACAAGAAGGTTAGGCAAAGAGCAGAGACGATACTATCTGATAGTAGGAGCCAATACATAATATGCTTTATTCTGTTGAATGTAGAGGGTAGGTGCAAAATGAAGGTATAGGACACAGCAAATGTGTTTGGGGGTATGTGGCGTGAATGCTCAGATTTTGGTGTTGCTTGAAGCAAGATGCAATTTGAACAGATGAGAGATTAAAGAGGTAACAGAATATAGTGTTGTGACATTGTATGTTCAATTAAGGGGAGATTCTAGTATGTAATGATGTATGCATTAAGTAAATGAGACTGTAGCATGTGCTGGAACACAGTATGTGTTTAATTGGGGGGGTATGTGGCATTTTATGGTAGGCTATGTGTTTTATTGTGGGGGTCTATAATGATGGGCGGTGTGTGTTTTGCAGGCAGGCTGATCAGACTCCTGTCCTGGTCCCAGATTACAGAGGAGAGAGAGTCATCTCTGACATGAGTGTTTTTGGGGGCAACAAGACTCAAAATGGAGTCCAGGAATCGAAGAGGTGAGAAGATCACTGCACTGAGCATGTGTGTGTGGGCCTGCATGGGTATGTGTGTGTGCGCATGTGTGGGTGTTTGTGTGGGTGCTTGGCTTTAAGGAGGATCAAAATAATATACAGACACATCACCTCGTTCCCAGGGTCTCACTGCAGAGGTCAAAGTCCCCAGCACCGAGCTATGTCTCTGTGAAGAGTGAGAAGTCCATGGAGCTTCCAGTCAAGTTCAGCAATGGATACCTCCCTCCTGACCTACAGTGAGACCCCCCTCCTCTCAGTTTTATGGTTTATTCTGTTTTGATAAATACCCTAGAGTCTTCATTGACCAAATCTGATCTGAAAGATGGCACTCCCTGCTCTAGTCCCCTTACTACTGCACAGTAGGAATTCAAGTTATGTTTAGGAGGGTTAGCCCAGTATGTTTAGGAGGTTAGCCCAGTTTGAGTGTAAATGTTATTATGGAAAGCAATTCAAATTTAGTATTAAAATACTTACAGATATATTGTTATGTGTTCTATATTCTGTTTATGTTTCAGGATGTGACAGAAAATTGAGTGAAACCTGAGTCAAAGAACAACAAAATGCAATGCACATATGCACATGTTGTATTATGAGACATTTCTCCCATTGGTCATTAATAAGGAACAAGAAAATCACCAAGCAAAGTCCTCAAATGCTGAACCACTGTCCTGTTACGTCTGCTTCAGAAAGACTGGGTTCATCTGTGTTTCTGATATCAGTCTCCAAAAGTGGAAAAAAATGAAAATAAATTAATGGATTTGTTGAAGTCTTCCCTCTGTTCCCAGACTCCAGCCGCAGAGGTCAGGATCCCCAGGACCCAGCTGGGTATCTGTGAAGAGTGAGAAATCCATGGAGCTTCCAGTAAGGTTCAGCGATGGACCCCTGCCTCCGGATCCGCGGTGAGAGCGCTCAGCTCACGGTGAGGGAGTGGGTGGCTGAGCTGTCTGTGCGGGCCGTGTGCAGGCTGGCTGGCAGGAGGACCCTTCTTCAGGCTGAGACAAAGAGCCACGGCGGCTTTCCTTCCTGATATCCCCTCTCTCTCCCTTCAGCTCAGCACAGACTTCACACTGAATGACTACAAATGCTCCAAAATGTGTTTTTAAAGGGCTTTTGAAAGTCAGCTGTTTCTTTCTACCCCCTCTTCCTCTCCTACTCTCTTTTTCTGTTTCTCTCTTCCTCTCCTTCCCCTCTCTCTCTCTCTTTTCCTCTCCCTTCTCTTTCTCTCCCTTTCTCTCTTTCCCTGTCTTTTCCCTCCCTCAATTTCTCTCTCCCCCTTTCTCTCTCTCCCTCCCTCCCTCTCTCTGTCTTTCTCTCTCTCTCTCTCCTTCTTCAGTCTGCTGTCAGAGCTCCAGTCCAGTGTGTGAGCAGTGTGTGAGCAGGTGATGAAGGAGCTGGTCTCTATTACCTGTGGACACAGTTTCTGCAGACAGTGCATCAGCAGCTATTGGGAGCAGTCTGCTTCTGCAGGACACTATGCCTGCCCCCAGTGCAGGAAGAGGTCCAGAACTCGTCCCATGCTGCACGCACACACAGCGCCGGCTGGGCCTGTGCAGGAACTCCAGCTGGAAGGGTCTGATATCATCAGAACAGGTAAGATAAGGCTCTTACTCTGTACGGCCTTTATTTTCAGATGTTTACTTGGAAATGCAGTGTGTTCTGCTCTTAGGTGCGGGCGTGACTGAAAATTTTCCAAGTTAAATATGTACCGGACAATTATTAACTGTTCGTTTAGTCAACAGCGCCTTTAAAACTGGAATCATTTGATGTTAGATCTCTTGTTACGGTGGTTATATGTGATAAGAAGTGTACCTGAACATTTTTCTCAATGTTATCTTTAGCTCGTAAAGTCAAATCTGCATGAATGTAGAAGCGGCTACAGAAGCTGACAAGCTAATCTCGTCAGCATTCACGTCATATCTTACTTGCTGATATGTGAGTTTTCGCCACTGAAAATGAACTGAACGTGTATCATATCAGATAACTGGCGTGTGATAACTGTGCTCTCTAGTGTTCAGGTGAAGGAACAGCACAAAGAATTTTCAAAATGCATAGTGCATTTTGTTGAAATATTCTTTCCCAAAGTAGTTTACTTAACAGATTTTAAGCTTCCCTTTAAAAGAGGATTTTATGACATTTTTAATCTTTACATAAATATTTAGGTCATTTTTTATGAGATTAAAAAACTAAAATGCTGAGGAAGAAAATGGATAGTCTATCACCGCTTATACATTAAATACATTAAAAGTATGTTGGAGCTGTGTTTTTCATTGGCAAGACAGATCTCAGATCAGGCAACAGATAATTACATTTCTTGAAGGCACGGTGTTCACAGAAACCCTACAGACACACAAGTCATCAAATTAGAATTTGCAAAAAAAAATTGTATTATTTGTGGAGAGATCTGTTTGCAGCACAATGAACTGGGAAACAGTTTCCCCAAAAGAACTAATGTATAAGTGTGTGTGCTTGGTTGAAGTTGGCATGTTTGAGGTAACCCTGAAATGTAATAGTAGTAGCCTTCACTGCTTGAAGGCCTTTCCTTTCCCATTTTTGTTTTCCTGTCTGTTTAATGCTACTGTGTCTCCTAGCAGCCCAAGAAAAGCATCGATCCAGACTGAAAGAAAAATATGGATGCATATTTGAAGGGACTGCCAAGCAAGGGTGCTGCACTCACCTGAGAGAAGTTTACACAGAGCTCTACATCACAGAGGGGGACAGTGAGGGAGTCAATAATGAACACGAGGTGTGGCAGATTGAGACAGCATCCAGGACACAGACCACACAAGACATTGCAATCAACTGCAATGACATCTTTAAACCCTCAGCTGGACGACAGAAGCCCATCAGAACTGTGCTGACGAAGGGGATTGCTGGCATTGGAAAAACAGTCTCTGTGCAGAAGTTCATTATGGATTGGGCAGAAGGAAAAGCCAATCAGGATGTTCATTTCATATTAGCGCTTCCTTTTCGCGAGCTGAATTTGGTGAAGCATAAAGAATTCAGTCTGATGGGGCTGCTTTACCACCACTATCCAGAAATGAAAGATCTTGGCAATATTGCATCTTATAACCTCAAAGTTTTATTAATCTTTGATGGTCTGGATGAGTGTCGACTTCCTCTAGACTACCAGAACAATGAGAGATGGTGTGATGTAACGGCATCAACATCAGTGGACATGCTGCTGACGAACCTCATTAAGGGGAATCTGCTTCCCTCTGCTCTCCTCTGGATCACCTCCCGACCAGCAGCAGCCAATCGGATCCCCTCTGACTCCATCCACCAGGTGACAGAGGTACGAGGGTTCAATGATCCACAGAAGGAGGAATACTTCAGGAAGAAAATCAAAGATGAGAACCTGGCGGAAAGAATTATCTCACATGTGAAATCATCAAGGAGTCTCTACATCATGTGTCACATACCAGTGTTCTGCTGGATTTCTGCTGCTGTTCTGGAGATAATGCTGCATGAAGCAGACAGTGGGGAAATCCCCAAGACTCTGACTCAAATGTATACACACTTCCTTCTGATTCAGACCAATCTAAAGAACTGCAAGTACCATGGAAGAGGTGAGGTGAGCCCCAGAAAGCTCTCAGAGATGGACAGAGAGATCATTCTGAAGCTGGGGGAACTGGCGTTCCAGCACCTGGAGAATGGCAACCTCATATTCTATGAAAAGGACGTGAGAGCGGTTGGCATCAGTGTTGCAGAGGCTGTGTTGCGCTCTGGGGTGTGCACAGAAATCTTCAGAGAGGAGCGTGTGACGTGTGGGGAGAAGGTGTACTGCTTTGTGCATCTGAGTGTCCAGGAGTATCTCGCCGCTCTGCACGTGCTGCACTCTTACCTGAGCAAGCGGACGGACGTGCTGACGCCCCCGGGTGGGAGGAAGGCCCGAGGCGCGTCTCTGTCGGACCTGCTGAAGGGGGCGGTGGACAGGGCCATGGAGAGCCCCAACGGGCACCTGGACCTGTTCCTGCGCTTCCTCCTCGGCATCTCGCTGGAGTCCACCCGGGCTCTCCTGCAAGGCCTTCTGGGCCGGGCGGAGACGGGGCGTGGCGCGGACGGCCTGGGGGACGCAGTCCGCTACATCAAGGGGCTGAAGAGGAAGGACCCCCCCCCCGAGCGCTGCATCAACCTCCTGCACTGTCTGAGCGAGGTGAACGACACCTCCCTCGTGGGGGAAATCCGCGCCTTCCTGGGCTCGGGCGACCGGTCCGGGAGGCTCACACAGGCACACTGCTCCGCCCTGGCCTTCGTGCTGCTGATGTCCGAGGACCCGCTGGACGAGCTCGACCTGAAGGCGTACAACACGTCGGCCGACGGCCGCAGGAGGCTGGTCGCAGCCGCGAGGAACTGCAGGAAGGCTCTGTGAGTAAACGCGAATGTACGAAGTTCACAAACGCGATGACGATTTCAGAAATGCGATTGTTTTAATTGTCATATGAACAACATTGATTATTCGGATGATGATTTTTGTTATCGTTGTGATTTTGCCCCCATTGCGGTCACTGACACGTCCTTCTTTTGTAGAATGAACCACTGCAGTCTGACAGGAAAGTCTTGTGAAACCGTGGCCTCGGCTCTTCAGTCGGCTAATTCACACCTGAGAGAGCTCGACCTCAGCAACAATCACCTGAGAGACTCAGGAGTGAAGTTGCTCTGCACTGGGTTGAAGAGCCCACACTGTAAACTGGGCACGTTGAGGTGAGGGGTAGTGATTTAAATAATAATACATGCATTGAATGCATTTCATTTATTTTACATCTAAATCCTGTGCTGGACATAGATGTCTTTTTTATGCCTAGGACACCAGAAGTAGAGCTAAAGAGGTACAATCTAGCAGAGAGCTGCTTCCTCTGCGTGTAATGCAATGTAATGTCATGTTGTGTGGGATGAGCAGAGATCTTTAGTACTTCTCTCCACAAGCTGTGTTTGCATCTCAAAGAGATTTGTCTGTGTGTGCGCTTGCGTGCGTGCGTGTGCGCGTGCATGCACATGCGTGTATTTAAGTAATGAGCAGCAATCTTGTCTCGTTTGCTCTGCAGGCTGGGTTGGTGCGGTCTCACAGAAGTAGGCTGTGTAGACTTAGCCTCAGTTCTGTGCTCACCCCACTCAGAGCTGACAGAGCTGGAGCTGAGAGACAATGACCTGCAGGATTCAGGAGTGAGAGCGCTCTCTGCTGGGCTGGAGGACTCCAGCTGTAAGCTACAGAGACTTGGGTATGACAAATACTCATGAAACATGAGACAAGCCCATTGGTTGGGAGACCAACAGATGTTCTATTTACTGAACAGATATACAACTGTGCTCTATCTGTCCTCTGCACATTTGTGTCTAGGACTTTACAGAAGTTAAATCCTATGTCCAGTGTTAAGCACACCAAGTTGGACATCTGTCCAATAAATCTGTGATAGAACCATGAAGCTGTGTTGGGTCGGAGGTCAAACGCTATATGAAGACGTGCCCTCAGAGGATCGTAAACATATCAAACGTGATTTTGGTGCTGAGGGACAACGCTCCCTAGTCACTATTCACAATGTGAGAAATTAACATGTTAAAGTTTTGAAATGACATTATTTTATATTTTATTATCTTAAATCCTTTAAATTTGTTTGGAGACCTATACATGCTTTAAATTGATAATCCTCTGTAGAGACAGACATGACCATTAGTTTCTGCTCAAAGGGACTTGAACAGAAAGCACAGAAACCATAATATGCCATATTTCCTTCCCTGCAGGCTGTCAGGCTTTAGAGTCACAGAGAGAGGCTGTGCTTCCCTGGCTTCAGCCCTGCACTCAAACCCCTCACACCTCCGAGAGCTGGACCTGAGCTACAATCACCCAGGGGAATCAGGGGTGAGAGCGCTCTCTGCTGGGCTGGAGGACCCCTATTGGAAACTGGAGAAACTTAAGTAAGGACAAGCTTCTTCTTACAACAGTGTTATGAGTTATTTGATTCCAGCAACATGGTAACAGTGTTGTTCCAACAACAATGGTAACAATGGTGACAGTATATGGCTATCATAACAGATGTATTGTGGTTCATATTTATGCTATTCTTGCACTACTCACAATATTTCATCAACAGTAATACAAAAATATAAGTGGCAGATGTGTTACACTTTTCTCTAGAGGAAAACAAAGGAAGTACACAGTCCCTCGTTCCTAAAGGCCAACACATCACTGACTCAACACATTATTTACTCAACACATCACCGACTCAACACATCAGTGACCCAATACATCATTCCACTCAACACATCACTTACTTAACACATGATTTACTCAACACGTCACTGACCCAACAGGTCATTGACCCTACGCATCACTGACCCTACACATCACTCACCCAACACATCACCTAATCAAACACTGCTCAAATAAAATTTTGATCAATCTCCAAAGCAATTTCCTCACATGCTTGTGGCTTACCGTGTGTATGGGCAGTTTCTTCTTCAAATGTGGGCGTGGTTAATGCCATTACTCAGACTCACACTCAGACTGTGGGAGCCGCCTGTTTCCTGACCGCACGGATGTGGCCGCTCAAGGTAGAGTGCCTCTCAGTTTTCACACTGCCTTTCACAGCTCAGCTGCCCTCACTTTTGCTTTGATTTCCTCACAGTGTGGACCACGGCGGAGAGTGCAGGACCAGACCAGGCCTGCAGAAGTGTAAGTGTGCTGCAAACAGAGATACTAGCACGGCTGAGGTTTGGAGTGCAGAGCAAAGGAAGGGAAGGAAAAGTATCTATAGCACATGGTCCTCTGTCAATCCGCTGCCCATAGGCTTTCTGATCGATTTCCTCCCTCTCTCTATTTTCAAGTTTAACAAACACATAGAAAATCTCAGGGAAAACTAATGCACACTAAACATCCTGACTGTGCAGATGACCTGTGATTTAATTTCTCCCCCTTTTGTCTGTTGTTTTTCACACTGTTTTTCCACTGTTTGTACGTCTTTGTGAAAGCTCTTCATGTTAAACTAATGACTAAATCTGGTAGGTGAAGACATACCTGCCTACAGGAGGCCTACAGTAACCTTCCTCTTGTCTGCAGATGCCTGTCAGCTCACGCTGGACCCCAACACCGCACACAGAGAGCTGTCTCTGTCTGAGGGGGACAGGAAGGTGACACGGGGGAGAGAGGAACAGCCGTACCCTGATCGGGCGGAGAGGTTCGATCAGAGGAGGCAGATCCTGTGCCGGGAGGGTCTGTCAGGGCGCTGCTATTGGGAGGCAGAGTGGTTGGAGGGCGGGGCAGCAATTGGGGTGGCGTACAGACGTCTCGAGAGGAAAGGAGCGGGCGACGACAGCCACTTAGGGCTCAACGCGGAGTCGTGGAGTTTGGACTGCGCGTACAGCAGCTGCACAGCCAGACACAACAGGAGGCGCATCGAAACGGCCGCTCCCCCCGCCCACGCAGGCAGGGTAGGGGTGTTCCTGGACTGGCCAGCCGGCACTCTGTCCTTCTACAGAGTCTCCCCGAAAACAGTGACCCTCCTGCACACGTTCCACGCCACCTTCACTGAACCCCTGTACCCTGGGTTTTATGTCACAAGCTCATGGTCCTTGAGCTAGGGGAGGGCGTGGCCAGTGTCCCGACAGAACGCATTAGTAGCCAGGAGCACTCTCCTTCCTGTCCGGTCACAGTAGTTGCAGAGCTTCTTAATTTCGGTTTGGTGTACAAATATATTTTTATGGTACTCTCAAAGCATTTTTAAATTATTAGCTGTTGTTAGTGGCTAGATGAAAAATATATACGTACATAAAAAACAAATATAGTATCAGACATCCCACCTCTCCCGGAAGTTCTTGGAGTCTCCCGCATACCCGCATAGCGGCTCCCTGATGCCCGCAAATTATATACAATATCCCGGAAATCAATTTTTTTGAGAGCGAGCGAGTGAGAGGGTGAGAGAGAGAGAGAGACTGACAGAGCAAGTGACAGAGATGAGTTTTTGTAGGGTGGGATGTCTGTAGTATGTATCATTTAAATGGTTCCAGCAACTGAACAAACTATAGAAAACTTTTCAGTCAAGATTCAAGTGTTATATAATATAATATAATTCTCAGACACGATCGCTGGCTGTACTGGTCCCTCAGTGGTGGAATGAACTCCTTACGGAGGTCAGGACAGCAGAATCACTGGCCATCTTCCGATGCAGACTGAAGACCCACCTCTTCAGACTGCACCTCAGTCCCACTTCCGTCCCCATCCCCTGATACCACTAGTGTTTCATACTTATTTTACGTGTAGTGTTGTGATGTATTTTGGATTCTGTGTTCTAAGGACTGTTGTATCGTAGTGTACTTGGCTTCCTACAGATTGCTCAAGTTAACATGTGGTAGGGCTCGAATAGTGTTATGCTCACACTCACTGGCCTGGGACTGTTGTTAGCCTGGTTGTTTAAAGTGAATGTATAAACTCATGTTCTATTATGCTGGAACTCGCTCTGGATAAGAGCGTCTGCTAAATGCATGTAATGTGATGAAGTGTGAATCATGACAGATGATTCCATGAAGGGACAGCTGTTTGGGTATTATTGACGTCAGTCTGGCTTTCAGGAGCTGTGACACCAAGTCATTGTAAGGGGTCAGGTACAGGTGAGGCTGGAGGGGCTTTGAGGACCGTCCCCATGGCACTGCTGCTACCGCTGGCCTGCATGTAGCATTTAATGTACAACTGTGTGGGATCAGGGCCAGTCGATGGGTTAGCCCCTCTCTCCTATCAGAGGAGAAAGTTTAGTTCATTTGCATCACGTGTACATCTGAATTGCGAAGGCAGCCATGCCTCTGGTGAGCTATTTTACTGTGTTACTTGCACAAGGAGCACGACTGCACTTGGGGTGGCTGTGTGGTATAGTGGTAAGGAGCAGGGTTTGTAACTGAAAGGTTGCTGGTTCAATTCTCTGCTGAGGCACTGCTGCTGTACGCTTGGGCAAGGTACTTAACCCAGAATCGCCTCAGTAAATATCCAGCTGTATAAATGGGTAATACATTACAATTTTTACATAGGTTGCTCTGGATAAGAACGTCTGCTAAATGAAAATAATGTAATATCTACTAGATAGAGCTGAACTAGAGTCCAGACGTGCTCCAAGAAGGAAAGTACAACATAAGAGCTTCTAGGCAAAAAGCACTAATCTTTTGTTCCTTTTGTAGTATTTTGTAGTGTAGGTCAACAGCAAGTGTTGACTATTAAAAATACCTCGGGGTGATAAGGCTGGTTCACTGTGTCTTCCTTACTTTGATTCTGCTAATGAGTATGTGACAGTATTTTAGATACTGTGCTCTTGATAATCTATCATCTATCATGTATTTACAAAGACACAATTGGGAGTGTAGCGAAGGGCGAGAGCAGTCACCCCACCCGGCCTTGAACCCGGGTCTACGGGGTACCAAACATGCGACTTTGACCGCGACGCCAAAGAGCCTGGCTCGTTGGTATGGCAGTCAAAGCACATACTCAACTGTAGTGACGGCACTCCGTCACAGGGAGAATTATTTTTCACTGAATTATGTTTGAAGCAGTGAACTCAAATTTTATTAAGGAGTAACCAAACTGAATCGAGTTCTCCTAACTACTGTGGTATTGGGGAAAAACAGCTAGAGGCAATATTTACATAATTAAGTAATAATTAAGAAAAAAGTTGTAATTAACATGAATGAGTGTATACGATTGGTGCTGCAGAATGACGTATTGTTTTGACGTTCACCAAATGTTTGTATGTCTGTGTATGTGTAAGGATGTTTAGACTAACTTTGTTGCTTATGTTTTGATATTTTCTGATATGCGTAATGTGTGTGTTGGCGTTACTCCTACAAAATATCTGATATTTATTTTTCATAAATGAAGTTAATATATATTGTCATTTGAATTGGATGTAATGTCTGTCTTTGATTGTATCTGTGTGTTTGAATTTTACTTTCTACAGCTAACAGGCATGTCTATCAGAAGTTCTATTATCATTACTGTAGTTTTAATATTTTCATAACACAGACCACACAAAAGAAAAGTATGCAGGTATAAGGATAACAATAGGATAACTGAACACCTTGGAGTGATGAAAGTTTTGTTTCAATGTAAAGGAGAGAGTGATTTTTAAATAGACCATAATTCCTCATCATGATATACTCTATGCTATAAAACCCAGATATGTGTGGCTATATGATATTTAGCCACTGCTAAGTGATGTTTAGCTAAAGCTAAATGACATCAGTAAAAAGTGCTTTTGACCCAGACTAACTCAGGCAGAAAGGGTATTCCACTCCAGTCTGATTTTCTTCCAAATGACATTACAGTGCTCAGTGTGGAAAGAACAGTGTGGATGTGATTTAAGTGTGAGAAAGACGTGAATGCGATTTAACTGTGAGTATTGTGTGGATGTGATTAAAACATCAGAAAGATGTGGATGTGATTTAAGTATGAAAAGGTGTGGATTTGGATTAAGTGTGATTTCATGGATGGTGGTAGCTGTCATTGGCATAAAGGATTGTAGTAAAAATAAGAAGCATTCCGTATTCCTTCAGTGCCTGTAGAAATTTGTGGGATTATGTTGGAGTGCTGGAGGGGTGAGAGGGAATCTCTCTGTCAGCATATTTAATAGAGCAAACCTCACACTCCTCCTCCTTCCCAGCTCCCCTCTGTTCCCCCCTCGAGTTCCCGCCACAGCAACGCACTGAAGCCGTGACTGATGGACCCGCCAAGCAGCTGCAGCTGTCAGTTTGGTGCGGATGCATAACTGGTACCGCATGTTTTTGCACGTTCTTTCATCTTAATGTGATCCTTACTGCTTCATAAGGAAAATGTTATGTTCTGTGACCATGATCGTGAAAAAGTCCAGCGATAACCACTGCCGTGACTGAAAGAACACGATTCTGTAAATGCTGGACAAACCCAGTTGTTTGAAACTTCGTTGTTCTGCTTCATACTTAGATCTTTGAGACATGGTGGGAGAAAAGGCATACTTTGGAAAGGATTGTTGGTGTTTTATTGAAAACTAGTGTCTTGTTTTGAGCACTTTGATGGAATAATGGAACACTAACCCCACAAAGTATTTAACAGGATGTACCCAAGATACCCAAATAGCGTATCAGATCAAAATGTTGGATTTTTACCAGAGCTGCCAGCAACAGCAGCAGGAGCACAGGCTCGGCAGCAGGGGGCACTGTTGTAATGCAGACACGAATCTGTATAACCGCTGCACTGATTCTGACCACTGATCACATTAGTTCTTCAATGATGTTATTTAATGGGTTATTTTACAAAAGACTCCTGGTGAGGCTCTGTCTGTGGGTGTATGGGTTTGTTTTTTGGGTTGAGTGTATGTGTAATGCATTTATGCATGTGTGAGCATGTGTGTGTCTTTCAGGTTGAGTCTGCTGTCTGTGCATATGTGTGTGCGTGTGGTGTGATGAACAGTCACATGCAAAACACAATCAGGAGAGAGCAGTTTGACACAAAATTGGTCTGACTGCAAATCCTGCACACAGCAAAGAACAGCAGCCATCCCTGTCTGCTCCCCCATCTCTCTCTCTCTTGCTCAATCTCTCTCTCTCTCACTTTCTCTTTCCCTCTCTCCCTCTCCCTCTTTCTCTCCCTTCCTCTCTATCCCTCTCTCACTTTTTCTTTCCCTCTCCCTCTCTCCCTCTCTCTCTCTCTCACTCTGTTTCTCTCTCACACACTCTCTCTCTCTCTCTCCCTCTCTCCCTCTCTCTCTCTCTCACTCTCTTTCTCTCTCACACACTCTCTCCCTCCTTACAGGCCGCTGTAACACACAGGCCTTTTGTTCTGGTAGCTGTTTGTGTGCCCAGACCAGTGAGTCTCCATCAGGTGTCCCGCAAGTCAGGTGATGAGTCCAGTAACCTGGTTTGTGATTGGATGTGAGCAGATTTAGGAAATGAAGAAATCCCTTTCTTTTCTCTCTCTTGGCAGGAAGAGGAGTCAGAGAAAAATGCATGAACCAGTCCTCAGGGGACAAAAAAGCAGTGCCTTATCTTTCCCTTTGTGAGGTAATGGTCTTATAGCTGTGACTGAAAGGATCCAGTATGCTTTCAAAGAGTTACAAATTATTTGAATATATTTAGTATAGGTAGATATGTTATGCAATCACATGGCATATTAAAAAAAACAATCAAAAAAACATATTTTTACTATATTTTCTGAGCTCCCAGTTTTCATTCAGTAGTAATAGACAGCTCAACTTAGAAGACAGGTGCAGATCACACACACTCACACAGAAACCACAAATCACACACACTCACAAATCACACCCAAACACCCACAAATCACACACACTCGCACAGAACTCACAAATCACACACATTCAGGCAACACCCACAAATCACACACACTCACACACGAATACACACTGAGAAACATATAAATACAAATACTTGCACAGAAACTGACATACACACACACACACACACACACACGGTTAATGACATGTGCATGTGTTCATAAATCCTCTCGTGCAGTTATGTGTGTACATACTAACACATACACACAAAAAAAGGAAATTAGGAAAAATGTGGAGGCAGATATTCTGAAAGCAAGCTGCATGTCTATACGTATCCAGGACATTTTGCAAGACAAAATGCTGTCATTTCAAAATTCTCAACCTCATTGCCTTTGATTATTCTGAAGCTCAGCCTGCAGGCCCATGACCCAAACCCCAGAAAAGCACGAGTTTACAAAACTCATTTCCTCCTTGTGGAATCCAACAATGGAACCCTGACATCATGAGAAACCAGTCGCCCTGGCAACATGGCCAACCGTTGCCATAAGGCTAGTTAAATGGCACTCCAGTTTCTGGTGGAATGTGTGTGTGCATTTGTGCATTTGTGCGTTGAGTACATACTGGCAGAGTGTGTGACATGCTCTTGTCAGAGCAAAACAAAGGGCAACATCTACACACAGGGCCGTGGGAGACCTGGTGTCACTGTGTCACCCCAACCAAGAGGCTGTTCTGTGTCACCCCAACCAAGAGGCTGTTCTGTGTCACCCCAACCAAGAGGCTGTTCTGTGTTACCTGAACCAAGAGACTCTGTGTCACTGCTCTTGTTAGCTTGTCAACCTTGCCAGGATCCTCTGAGTCTCTGCTCTGCGTGTCATTGTGGGACACCATAAACACACAGAAGCACTGGGCCACTTTGAAAATGAACAAGGAAAATGTATTAACATCAAAATAAATGTATTTACATCAATTGCACCACATCAGCTTTGAAAGCAACATGTAACCTAAGACCAATAACTACTGCCCATTCCAGAACAACAAGGGCATGTGATGTCACAATATTGGCTGTGGATGGCAGGAGCAGGCTGGGTGTGGCGAGGCCTTGCAGTGCATTGTGGGCCGTGGGTGTCGGGTGCGTCAGGGCTGAAGAACGGCGGGTTTGTGGGGACGGGCATGGCGCGTGTGCCGGGCACACGGCCTCGCAGGGTCACGGTGAGGGAGGCCAGGGGCCGCAGGCGGCGGGGCGTAAAGTCAACACATTCCTCGCATTCCTCCCCTCCCCTGATTCCGCGGGCCACTCAGACGTCCCTCTGTCTCCCCCACCCCCCCCCGGCGTGTGGCCTCTCCTCCCCGCTACTGCCAAGTGACTCTGCAATCTGCTGGCGGGGCAGGGTTCGAACAGAGCCCGCTTTGTTCCGCCCCGGACATGCCCCGAGCCTGCTCTGCGGTCCGCCCGGCTGGGAGAAGCCAGCGCAGCTCCGGCTCGATTTTCCTGAATGCCTCGATTGTCAAAGTGTCGCTGAGGCCAGACCGGCCGTGAGGACTGCTAACAAGACAGGCAGAACAATGCCGGCGATTCCAGAACACAGAATGCGGAACACTACTCAACTTCCATTTATGACCAGACTTCCACCGCTGACAGCGAATCACAAAAGAGAGGCAATGGATATTTCTGCATTAGCTGGGCATTCCTCTGTGAATACCACACGCTTTGAGAGGTTTGCACCCTTTAAGAGTCTCCACTTCCACACCAGGCTCACCTCTAGACTAAATCCTCTGCACCCTCCCAGAACTGCTCAGACACAGCAAATGCAATCCTTATGAGCTCCACATCAGTTCATATAAATATGATACAGGAAAGTGACTATAATGTAATTAAATACATTACATACCTGCTTATTAGGTCTCACTAAAAGTAGCAATGATCAGTACAAAACATTAGGATGTGGACGCCAGGGAAACACTCTAATCAGGCAGAAGCAGCAGGAGCAGCAGTAGCAGCAGCAGACACACACACTCAGGACGCGTTGTGAGAGATGTGAGGTCTGTGTGCAGCGGTGATGAGGTGACGGTCAGGGCACGGTCCCAGTGTCTCCAGGGTGTTCTGCACACACTCCAGGCCTGGGAGCCAGGGGAACACGGTGAGTAAACAGACCAAACACAGGAGCTCCGCCCCAGGGGAAGAGTCCCCCGGAGAAGGGCACACAGACACCCACTTCACGGGTCAACTCACAGAAAGCAGTTCTGGGGACAGTTCAGATTAAAACAGGGGGGATGAAAGACTGAAAGACCAGGGGCTTCACGGTTCTTTTTCGTCTATGCTGAACTCACAGACAATGCTCACACTCACCTCTGCTGTCAACTGTGAGCATGCAATGACTCACAGTTATCTGTCTGCTCGACTGGCACTCTCAGAGCAGCGGCCAGTGCATTCTGTGTCCCACACCTTTGTCAAAAAATGTGCTTGTCACTTTTGACTCTCCAAGTGGAAGATAACCAATAGTAGAACAGTAGGACAAAATCTGATGGACACACCCACAAACACCCACTGACACACGCACACAAATACGCAATTCCAGGAAAGGGTTTTACTTGCTGGAAAAGCAGACAAACTTTACAATTTACCAGCCTGAAAAAATCACAGGCTGATATTGCACTTTTTCATAAAAAATGACAAAAAAATAAGAGGCCAGTTTTAGCTTTATACATTTCTGTCATAATAAACAAGTTCAAAACTTTTTACATCAAGCTTTTTACAAAGCAGTTAGGACTTCCGTTTCAGAATGTTCTTTCACAGTGAGCGTTCCGGCAGGGTCGGCCGTTGGCTTTAGAGAAGCACAGTCCAGCTCACCCACCGCTTGTATACTCAGGCTGGTGGGAACGCTTGCCCCACCCCAATCCAACCCTGTGTGGGTCAGCCCATGGCCAATGCTCCACCTCTTCAGAGGAGGCCTGGTTTTAGTCTGGTTCTGGGCCCAGTTTCAGTCCGGTTCTGGACCCAGTTTTAGTCTGGTTTCAGTCCAGTTCTGGGCCCGGTTTCAGCCTGGTTCTGGGCCTGGTTTTAGTCCGGTTCTGGACCCGGTTTTAGTCCGGTTTCGGGCCTGGTTTTAATCCAGTTCTGGGCCTGGTTTCAGCCCGGTTCTGGGCCTGGTTTTAGTCCAGTTCTGGGCCCGGTTTTAGTCCAGTTCTGGGCCCGGTTTCAGCCCGGTTCTGGGCGCGGTTTTAGTCAGGGTTTTTAGCCTGATTGAGACGGCTCAGTCTGTTTCCACCTGGCAGGGGTTGACCCCTTGCTCCTGGGCCTCCCTGTAGAGTTTCAGGAAGTCCTTGTACTGCTGGGTGCACCCCAGCCACGCCTCCCCAAAGCGTACCGTCCCCGTCAGGAGCAACTCCTCGCCCTCCCCAAAACCCAGCCTGCACTGCGGCGGCATCTTCACCTGCCCCGTCCAGCGCCACGGCCGTCCACCCCCTGGCAAAAACACCCGGCTCTTCTGTCTGTACAGCCAGGTGAGCGTCACGGCGACAGACAGCTGCCCTGCCCCGTGCTCCGCCCCGAATACTGCCCCGCGCCGCTAGGGGGAGAGAGAGAGAGATACAGAGAGATTGGTGGAGAGAAAAAGGGAAAAAAAGGTTAGTTTTCCCTGATTGCTTAATCCTCAGTAGGATTCTCAGATGAATGGAAGGCCAGCTGATCCAGCTGAACAGAGTATCTGCTTCAAGTAGACTAACTACTCACCGAAATCACTGGTACAGACGGCCAGGAGGACCTCCTCATCACTGCAGGGCTGACAGGGGTCTGTGGAGCACAGACGAGACAGACTTAGAGCCACGCCCATCTCCACCTCCAACACTCTCACATCCCTACACATTCACACACCTACAAATCTGTAACATCCGTAGCACCAGAGCAGCTACCCCGCAGTGCCGGGATCAGTGTTTTTAATTAAGGGTGGATATTATGGTTATGGTTGAAAATGTGGTTTAAATTGACCCCTGTGAAGGGTGCAGGCAGGAGCTGGACTCAGGCCTTTCGAGGTTCGGCTGGCTGCTTCCATCCTCATTGGCACTGAGAGCCAGGCCACGCACAGTTCACATGACCAACATGAAATGGGACTGCAGGAACGTGCCTCTCCTATTCCCGGCGTGCTAACAACCCGCCCAGCTCGGATCAGAACCACTTCAAACAGAGAGAAAACCCTGCCACATCTGTAGAGATACACACTCATTCCACCCTGACAGAGAGAAACCCAACCCCAGCACGGCTGTGTGTGTGTGGGTAGATGGGTGTGTGTGTGTGTGTGTGTGTGTTGTGTGTGTGTGTGTGTGTTGGTGTGTTGTGTGTGTGTGTGTGTGTGTGTGTGTGTGTGTGTGTGTGTGTGTGTGCGCGTGGGTGGATGGGTAGATGAGTGTGTGTGTCGGTGTGTGTGTGTGGGTAGGTGGGTGTGTGTGAGTGTGAGTGTCTCTGTGTGTGTGCATGTGTGTATGTGCATGCATGTGTCTGTGTGTGTGTGTATATCTGTGCTTGTGTGTGTGTGTGTGCGTGCGCGTGGGTGTATGTGTGTGTGTGCGTATGGGTGGGTGGTGGTCCGGGTGGGCTAACTGAACCAATGTGAGGACAGTGTCTCCAAAGTCGACCACATTGAGACACAGGTACGCACCACGGAACAAAGCAAAGGAAGCTGGACCCTGTGATAGACACCTCCCCTCTCCTACAACATTAATCCCTATCCTTTCCGCAAGACACCTCTGCCACACCAGCCAATCACGCGCGTCGGAGGCGAACATGTGACCCCTTTGTTTCAGAAGAATCAGCAGATGTGGGGTTGATGTCAGTCATTTTTAGCCTCAGCTGGGGGAAAAATCTAAGACTCCTGCATATTTACTGGGCTGTGAGCTGTGTGGTTTGGCTGGTGTCCTGCAGAAGGGAAGCTTTTCAGAGGAAGGAGCTCTGATTCATGGCAAGGCCCTTCCACACAACAATCCCACTGCTCACTGCTGGGAAGTGTCTCACACCACTTTGTGCAGCCAGTGGACCTTCCTCCTAATGTTCCCTCTGCTCTGTTTCACACCGGTTTACCCATGCAATCTTGCCATCTCCTCACTGCCTGAACAGCGACAACTACTGATGGGAGAGAGAGGCTGTACGAAACCCAGAACCAAATGAACCAATCAATGTTTTGATACGGTGATAGTGTTCTGATTGGTTCATACGAATCGATGACTGACAGGACATGATGGCTTCACCCACTCTGAGGTTCATGAAGACTCACTCTGCGTATAAAATGGCATGACGCTTCTTCAAAGATGAGGACATGCTATGGGCGGAGCTCCAATGACAGCAACTACAGAACCCTCCTCTCATTCTTAAAACACTGAAGAGAAAACAACACCAAAGCTCTGCTTGTACCTGCAGAACCAAGGCCCTTTCCACACTCCAGGGAAGGTCCCTGTGGATCAGTTGTGACTCTCCTTTTCAGGAAAACATGGGCAGGTAAATAGGCAGCCAATGATTTGCAGTGCACTGCAGAAGATGCTCAACAGAACCAAGGGTGTGCAGCTGCCAGTCTAAGCCTTAAAGGTATTCATCAACAGCAAGGCAGAAACCAACAAAGCCTGTGAGATTATGGCTTCAGTGATGCCGCTACACACTATACTACACTACCCAGCAGCCACTGGGGCCAAAAAAGACCACTGAGGCTCTCTCTGACCTGTCAGTGAGTCTGCCCCTTGCCGGGCGTTGACGAGCTCGTACTGGAAGGCGGTGATCCTTCGGCTGATGTCCCTGTGCGGGATGGCCTCTATGAACAGTGCCCCCTCCTGGATGCCGAAACAGTGCACCTGTCCCATGGCCTGCTCCCTCTCCGTCAGCAGCAGCCGCAGGGTTCCGGCCCGGTCCAGGTAGATGTTGGTGCCGCGCGAGTCCTCCGCGGGCTTGACGCAGACGGTCAGGCGGTTGGCAGCTGGGGACGCGGTGTTGGGGCGCAGGTTGACGATGACGGCCCCCAAGGGGTACAGCCACTCCAGAGAGCCCTGGGAGCAGCGCAGGTACACCTGTTCCACGTCCCGCGCGTGTGACTCGTGTGTCAGGCCGCTGGGAGACACGGGGGCGAGAGGGAGCGCAGGCAATCACTACACTGCAAACACCTCACCCACCCGGCATAAAACACCTAAATAACACCTAATTATTAATAACAATCAATTAACAATATGGATTATTACTTATTACTATAATATTTATACTGTGGACTGTGGAATGTGGAAATGGCCTAATATTGTCTGCCCATAATATATTTTTATAATGCCATTAATAAAAATTGTGAATAATGATGCCTTTTATCTTCTTTCCCCCTTCACGCAACCCCCTCTTGGGAATCATTGATCGTACATTAGTCTCGTCTCTCTGCAGAAATTTTTTAGCTGAGCAGCAGCGCTGAACCCAGCGAGACACGGGCCCGGGGACAGGACAGCAAACCGCTCCCCACAGCGGGGCAGGGCGAAAGCGTGAACAAAGAAGCTCGCTCATAAAAAGCACACAACGGCTCAGCAGTTTATCCCACTAATAAAGTGGGTATTACGTAAACTATTTCAATGCACGGCGAACAGAAACATCCACCGTGGATGCATCTACTGTGGAATGTGTGAGGAGATCAGATACGATCTCAAATCAGACTAATCTCACCATGTCTGAATTCCGCCGGACTCATATCGGTTCAGTTACAGGCAAATATGTGTGTCGTGGTACACAGGGTCTCAGACAGCTCAACTGGATTCACAAGTCATGCTTGATCTTCTAAATTTTCTAAATTGAGAAAAAGCATGTGCCCCACTCCCTAGTCTGTAGGTGATTTGTGAGTAACAGAAACTAAATGACAAATAAGTTTCCAATGGGAGAGGTCACCAAGCGGATACAGAGAAAATTTGGTTCTAGTGCGATCTACGTTTCTATGGTGACGATGGAAGTTACAGCATGGCAGAGGCAGAACTTAATATATGGTCATAACAAATGGAATATCTATTAACCCCTTAACTATCTCTCAGATGAAAAACAAAAGACAATGTGAGGCCTATTACAAACGCCACACATGCTTCTCAATAACAGTGCTACAGGAGAGATCGGGAGGGTTAATTTTTATCACACCGACTGTCTACTCATAATGATACTTTAGAACTCTCTATGTTGTGGAGTGGACCTTAACTAAATGCCACTAAAAAGAACTTAATGTAATTACGCATTTACTAAGTAGTTCATCAGCCAAAGACTGACTGAAATCATATTGTCAAAAAGTCTGTACTAACAAAAAATAATCACGTTTCATGTGGTGCACTGTAGAATTAGCAAGAACTTGAAGTTGTGCGGATTAAAAGTGTAAAGGTCATTTTAAAGTTATGTTTGTAAAAGGTTTGCTTCTGGGTGTTGATGAAGCGGAGCCCCGTGCCACCGTAAAGCCGCTGTTCGCCGCAGCGTGGAAAGACTGCGGTTAATATCTCCCCGGTCCGGCGCACCAGGCCAGGCGCGCGAGCCAGGCTGCATGACCAATCACGTGCGCACAGTGTCGCACGAATCTCAGCGGACAAACACAGGCGCCTCTGTTACGGTTCTGCAAGAACGTGCCGGTCCTCGAGCCTTTGCAAAAATAAATATTGCTACTGGTAATGTTGCCGTCATGAGAAGTTGGAAAGCAGGTTTTAAAAACGTATATAGACAGCTTCAAAGAACGGCTGCAGCTGGATATAAACAAATGGAAAAACAGGAAAACACCTTCTGCCCCCTACAGCGTCTCAGTGAAAATGGACAATTCATATCTGTCCAAGTATAACAATGATTAACGAATTCTTATGTATGGTATTCAATGCAGAAATGTTTTACATTTGAAGTCGGTGGCTGAGTAGGCACAATCCGTTTTTTTTTATTTTAATTTTCCTCGGAGAGAAAAAATCTTCAATGAAATACTACTAGATACAAGTGGACAACTCCTCTCTGGTAGCATGAAGACACGGTGTACACGCTCTACAAAAACGTGATCACATTCCTGTCTTCGTATGTTTTTTTTTTTTTGCATCAACTTTTAACATAGTTTTTCGTGTACTATTACAAAAGTTTAGCAGAAATCCACGAAGACAACAGATTAATGGTTGAAATTCAAAACTCAAATTTGCCTCTCTGCCTCTGAAACAGAACACATTTCAACAAATTCCCTTCTTCGTCCCAGTTTCCTTTGCGTTTAAATTGCAGAAACAGTTAGCCTCCCCTCGCCCCGCCGCAGCAGAGAGAATCGTTTGTGCTCGGTATGCTTTTTTGATTTGAAACACTAACCGGTTCTCCATAGCACACATGCATATAATTTTAGGGACAACTTCCGTACTCATCAACGATGTAATGATACACAACTACCTCGCAGACATTCGGAGTATTATTATTACTGGTATTTAGCAGACGCTCTTATCCAGAGCGACTTACAATGTTACCAGTTTATACAGCTGGATATTTTACTGAGGCAATTATGGGTTAAGTACCTTGCCCAAAGGTTCCCCCAGTGGGGAATCGAACCAGCAACGTTTCGGTTACGAGTCCTGCTCCTTAACCACTAAGCTATACAGTATACGAGTATACAGCCGTTCCCACATACGCTGATTTTTTGTTACTCAAACATTTACTTAAATGTACTTAAATGTCGTACCAGTTTCATACATGCAATAAATGTGAGGTTTATGGACAGCTCCACCTGCCTAAAATAAATCACAAACTAGTGTGGAGAAATGGGCTCGATAGAGAAGTTCAAAATGGACAGCTCCCTAAACGATAAAAAGACCACTGAGGCTCTCTCTGACCTGTCAGTGAGTCTGCCCCTTGCCGGGCGTTGACGAGCTCGTACTGGAAGGCGGTGTTCCTTCGGCTGATGTCCCTGTGCGGGATGGCCTCTATGAAGCGATGCCTCATATAATCGCTGCAACGTACTAAAAACCATTCCAAACAAGCGTCTATGACATACATCTGCGGCTGCGTGACGTCATGAGAGAGCACGCATGTGGCTGACCTCACGCCTCTCCGAATTAATTTACGTGGAGAAGCTCGCCATGTCGTCACATGATGCTACGACTGTGCGGACTGAAGATTAAGTGTCGAGTGAGTTATTAGCAGTTCACCTCTGGCAAATGGGCGCTGTATCTATACTGATCATTTCGGCGAGCAGATGGAGCAGTACTTCCGAGAGGCACGCTCCTTTGCTGAGGCATCTAGGGCCCGGAAAACAGCCTTGCCTCTGTTATATTGATAGCTGCTCCTGGCACGAAGACAAAACACACTCATTTATAGCTTAATTTTGGCTGGGATGAGGGCTTTCAACAAACGACCAGTTTGGAAGCATCTGCGATCGCTAATACAGACTTCTCTGTTGGAGTGTAACCCACCAATCACAAAACCATATACATGTATAAAAGTTAAAACAGTTTTTGCCACCGTTTCCTTTAGTGACTGAAGATGCGTCCTTGTTGTCTGACATCTCCGAAGGTGCCGACTTAACTATACCGCGAGCTATCAACGATCCTAGAAGGTAGGCTATCATACGATTAGGCTACATTACATCATAACAGAAATCATCATAAAGGCATACTTTACTCACTTCGTTACGCAACCTTTAACCTATTTAGTTAAATGGATAACGCGTTTTTTTAGTTAACCGAACAGTCAGTCGATACAATTTACAGTCACATAAACGTCTGTGAGTTAAACAGTCTGAACTTAATTTTGTGAATAGCAACCAACGAAATAACATAAACATGTGTTGTATTACAGGAAATACGATATAGAATCTCCAGCTCAGTAGGCCCATTTTACAGAAATTATTGCCATCGGGATGAATGAATGAATTTCTGAATAAAGAGGGTGTGTGCAGCAGCGAGCCAATAGCAGTTCCTGGAACAGGTGCGTCTTTGCTGTGTACAGAAGCAGGCTCTGGCCTGCCTGTGCAACAGTTTATTTATGCCACCTCAAAAAAAAAAAAGATGTATGATTTTTTTTTTTTTTTTAATTATCCCTGCACTCTGCCAATTAGGCTACGTCAAAGAACTTACTCTGTTTTGATTTAAATATCGCTGAAAGTCAGCCGTTAAATCATAAAGTACACAAAGCACAAATAGGAACTGCATTTATATTTAAATTAATAGTGATGTGACGTGGTGCCTTAAAACAACAGGGATACAGAACCCGATTAGACAGATCAAAGGCAATGCAACTGGACCAACCACCTGCAACGCAGGCGGCTCTCGCAATGTATCCCTGACGTGTAAATTGTGACTCGTAAATTGTCCTAAGTGTTATATTTAAAGCCACTCCTACCTTCCTTTCCAGCTGCACTGGTCGCTTGAGTACTGAGAGAACGCTGTCCGGCAGAGTACCATAACCGATACCAAGGACGCCAAAAACGGCGAGGGTACGCCTGTCCGGCTGTTACTCCGCGCCTTCATCGCAGCTGCGCTTCTCCGTCCTCGGATAACTCCGGCTACATTGCGTTTGCGTCTTGCTGTGCGCTGATGTGTTTCGTCCTTGTGGGGTTCGTGCGGCAGGTCCGTCCTCTCACTCCCACCCCTTGCTCAGCAAAACTGTGTGTGACGAACTTTACCGAAGAGTTCCTTTCACTCCAGACTCGGCTCCACGTCACCGCCTCTCCAGCGGACTGAGACGGAACGCCGTTCGCTCCAAGCCACGCCTGCTCAACCGCACATAAACCCTGTTCTGTATGTAAAAAATAATTCAAATTAATAACTGAATAATCTTAGGAAATGGTGACTGTGAACATTTGTTTTAATATGAATTCGATAGTCAAATACAAATTTCACGTTTAGCTTCAGTTTCTATCATAAACGTATACTCTGCCATGACGAATGGGTATTTAGAATTTTTGATTTGGTAAATATAAATCTAACTCTTTATTTAAAATATTGTCATTTACTGCTGTATTTAGAGGAAGCAGTTTAATACACAGGTCTAGTTATTTCATACTTTTGGACCACAGCACAAATGTTTGGCAGAAGTGCAAATCCTAAAATAATTTATGTAGGGCCTACTGACATGAACACACAGCGATCTGAAGTTACTATTTTCTCTGAATACATAACACAGACAACGCTTTGGGACCAATAAACTCTTGAAAAAATGTCCTTAATCCCTGTTTGTTGGGAATAAATGGAGGACCTTTTATTTTGTCCATGGAGTCATTTTTTCTCTCTTGCTGTCAGGTATTCTTCAGCTCGCGACAGGGAAAAAAGTTTGGGCTGCAACCGCCACAGAGCACAACGTTTCCCCTCCAGGTCTTGCCGCGAGCATTATTCAATTAAATCTATTGTTTTTCCTTAATGATCTGTGAAACGGTACGACATTACCTCTGAAATGTAAGTGCGAAGTGTGTGTCGGGTCTGTTAATGAGACCATATACATAACCTAAGGGGAATTGGTCCTTTCAGAAAAGGTATGTTACTAATAATAGGCTATAGCCACACAGTTTAACATTTGACCGTGTATGTGTCCATCGCAGATTATCCCTCCATTCAGCCCCTGAAATACTCGATGCGTCCAAAGAAGACAGCGGGAACGCCATTCAGACTTTTTAGTATACACGGTCCAGCAGTCATCCGGGCCTGCTGCTTTTCTGATTCCACTCAACACGAAAATAACCTGAAGGGAAAATGAGATGAAAACGAAACAAATGACGGCACAATCATGTGGGCACCGTCATTACGTTTGCATTAATTAGCTACCGTGAATGCCACAATGCGGAATAAACATCAATCAGCTTCTACGTGCTTCTACATTTAAAACATCCAACGATGATAAATCAGCTGTAAAGGTAGTGTTTTTCTGCTGAGAAGAACATAAGGAGTGTTCTCCAATCCGCTCGGCTCCTTGTACTAGAAATCTGGGAGGAAACAGGTCGGACAGGAGAAACCGGAGCTGCGCAGACAGTTACTTTTGCTATCGAGTTTCGCTGCTCGCGCCACTGTTTTTGTTTTGCTCCTGGCACGCGGCTGCAGAATGCAACGCGGAACTCACCGCGAGCGCCTGCAGCGGTGCAGCGGAGCGTGCCACAACAAGCGCGGTCACCTGTGTGTGTGTGTGTGTGTCCCGGAGGAGACGTCTGTTCTTCTCAAAGTATTGATACCAGAGCAGGGAAGGTCAGCCTGTGGCGATGTCCGCGTGGCCTCCGAAGTGCGCATGAAGGGAAAACATTATTAAATGGATTAATTCTGCCAGGTCCTCTGAGATTCGCAAAGTGATATTGCGACATAGATACACATGAGAAGTTCTTGACCCAGAAGTATAACACCATGTTAACTGCAATGTACGTTTGGCATACACACACACACACACATATCAACTGTAAAATAAAATGGATGTCACATACAAACGCTCTCATGTTTGAATAATAAAATGTGTGACATTTCTGAGAACAATGAACTATATTTCTGTCTCTGTTGCCGTTAGTTCTTTGACAGACACAGTAATTTATAACTTTTTTAAACAAATTTTTAAAACATTCTCACTGAGGTTCTCTGACAGTGATACTGGTAAATTCTGGGCCAGACTCTGGGGCGGGTTGACCACCCTTTACACTCGCCGTGAATATGACAGGAATGGAGTTGAAAGATCTTTATTTTGTTCATGTTCGCAGATTTTAATTTTGGATCTTCATGCAGATTCATTTTAATGTGTTTAATAGCTGTCTTGAAAAGTCAAAGATCCTGTTGAAGGATTCACTCTGGGTCACAGGTGAAATTAAGAGCTGGGATGATCTGAATGGCTTCTCCTTTACACACATCTGACACTTTTTAAGAGTCATTTGTGGTGGCAAATGTGAGCTGCCACCCTCATTTGCAGCATTTTCCCTTTATGTGCATATAAGCATTATAAGCATTTATAAGCATTCATAAGCATTCTCCCATTGGTGCTTCTGCTCCTTCAGGTAAGCCCTGTTCCTGTGCCTTCACGCCTGGGTATGCCCTGTTGCCTTTGCCCTCTTTCCCAATGATGGCAGAGGCATGGGAAAGAGGGGGAAACTTGTTTATTCTTATCACTTGTTCCTGCTTATGAGGAAATCTGACATGTTCCTGTTCTTCCTGCTGTGCACCGAGCCTGGCTCCTGCTCCTCACCCTGACTTCAGGAGAAACAGGAGAGACATTCTCGCACCCCCCGTCTCCCTCTCTCTCTCTCTGCAGTTTATGGGTGGGCAGGGTTTCCTCCGAGCCTTTACGTGTGTGAACAGGACAGACAGGGATCAAACCACACAAACGGGACAGGATTACAAACCGAAATCGTGATTGATGGCCTCCCCGCAGGCGGTTTTAGTGGCAGCCCCAGTGCTGCAGCACACGCTCTGTAGCTCAGCGATGCAGTCGGGCAGTGAGACAGCCATACGCCGAGACAGACAGACAGACAGACAGTGTCACAGCGATGGAGAGACAGACAGACAGACAGACAGACAGACAGTGTCACAGTGATGTAGACAGACAGACAGACAGCACAGTGATGGAGAGACAGACAGACAGACAGACAGACAGACAGACAGTGTCACAGCGATGGAGAAACAGACAGACAGTGTCAGAGAGATGGACAGACAGACAGTGTCACAGAGATGGACAGACAGACAGACAGTGTCACAGTGATGGAGAGACAGACAGACAGACAGTGTCACAGCGATGGAGAGACAGACAGGCAGACAGACATACAGTGTCACAGTGATGGACAGACAGACAGACAGACAGACAGTGTCAGAGCCATGGACAGACAGACAGACAGCAGTACAGTGTAGCGCAGGAGTGACTCTTCTGATTCAGACTCAGATGATTCACTGCTTTTCTCAGAAAGAGAAAACACTGCATGTGTCTGTATGAGTGAAAGTGCTTATCTTTATGAGCAATCACTACACATATATATATGCATGGATGCTACATGTATATGTATGAGCAAACACTATGTAAATATATAAGGTGTCAAGAGCAAAGTGGCACAACACAGCTACCTCTGAAGCAAAATGAAAGTTGTGCCAAATTAAATGAAATACTGTCAAAACACCAGCACTGGGCTGGTGTTCTTCTCAGGTGGTGACACTGCAAGGCAGGTGCCAATCATATTTGAATAATTCCGTCGCATTTTGAGCACTGGTGGCAAAGGACAGGCGGCCGTGTAGAGAATGCCTCCCTCCCGCATTCTTCACAGTCCGTACAATCCTCAGAGGACCTGGATGTTTTGCCTAAACTCCACGAGACCCAGGAAGAGCTGCAAGCTCTGTATGAAAGTGTGGAGAACATAGGTGCGTTGTGGTGCAGGGGTCTGAGCCCCTCTCCGGATGTGTGAGGGTCTCATTGCAGAGCTGCACCCCTACCTTCTCCCTAACCCTAACCCTAACCCTCCCCCTCCCCTCTGCTGGCTCCAGGGGCTGTGTTACTGACTGCAATCGACCACTGATCTAAGATCAGTTTGCCCACTCCCCAATCATAACCCGACAAATCCCACAACTCACACAGCCCCACACACAAACCCAGAGAAATACACACACATAGCATGAATGCGCACACACATACATGCACACAAAAACACAGAGAAATACATGCACACGTCACAAGCAAACACACACGCACACACACAAACCCAGAAAAATGCATGCATACAGCCCACACACAAAGAGAAACACATGCACACAGTACACATGCATACACACACACACACACACACACATGCACACAGTACACATGCACACACACACACACACACACACACACACACACAGAGCTGATAAACCATGCAGGCTTCATCCAGGAGAACATTTGGAGATGTTTTTGAGCAGAGCCATGCCAGCCTTCAGCCCCCGTTTCCATTACAGATCCTGGGAAATATGGAGCAGAAACCCCCTCTGCAGGGGGTGTGCAGCCTGCACTGCATTACTGTCCCAGACCACCTGCCAAAGACCCCCCCCCCTCTGAGGGCCTCCAATGGCTCAGATCAATCAGAACCATCAACCCCTAATCTATCACTGGTGACGTGTGCAGCACGCCGGGGACTCTCCCTGAGCACCGGTCTGCTGAGAGTCTCGATGTCCCGGGACAGGAGTGGGGCTGGATCTCACAGCGTGATGAAAGGGGTCTGACTGAGGATCCAATCGGATCATCGCCCTTGGTCATCGCAGCTCCGCCGGGGGGGTCATGAAATAATCCTTCTCAAGCTCACCCTGGTTTTCTGATCAGAACATGCGTACACCCCACGTACATGAATGCATGCGTGCACACACACACACACACACACACAGACATGCATGCATAAATGCTTTTACACACACAAGCGATTGAACATGATCACACACATACATCCGAAGTGAGAATTTTCTAACTTGGATGACCAGTATGCACAAGACTCAAGCTGGGGGAAGATGTTTTGTGTTTATGCTGGATGGTTGATTTATGTGGAGGAGGAGGGTTGATTAAAGGCATGTGTGCAGCATTGGGGGAATATTTGAGGGATGGACAGTTGTTCCAAATGTGTATGAGGAGGTGTGGGAATGTCGAAATGGCTGTAGGGAGATTGGTGAGTGTAAATGTCATCTGTCAGCAAGGCCGACGGGGATCAGAGGTGGAAGGTGTAGAGGAAGAGGAGAGGAGGAAGGTCAGAGTGTGGGGAAGGAAATGAAGGATCCTCTGTGATCTGTAGACCCTAGAAAACAACACTTCCTTTGGGGCTGGTCCGTACAGACGTACACACATACACACACAGGCACGCATGCGCACACACACTCACAGAAGCTTGGGGCAATGCATCCTTGTGTGTTTTCTCTGAGAGTTTTCACTGTGTGGGTGGAGATGCTGGTGGTTTATGGATCTCCACAGATGTGGCTGAATCAGAGTCACCCTGCCTCAGGTCACAGCACACAGCCAAACACTCTGCTTTTCCAGCCAGAGGAGGCCATCAGAGGAGGCCCTGGCTGTGAGAGGACCGGGGCATCACAGTTCCAGCAAAGCTGACTCAACACATCACCAGCTTGGCATCCAGCTGCAGCAGCTGCTGCTCCGGACCTGCAGAGAGGCTCTCCATCCAGAAAACACACACACTCAGTAAATGTGGGTGCATGCATGTGCATGTGTGTGCGTGTGTACTTGTGTGTGTCCCCGTGCGTGCATTCGTGCATGGGTGTGTCTCTGCACGTGTGCATATGCACACATGTGCGTTTGTGTGCATGTGTGTGCGTGTGCATGCATGTGTTTGTATGAAAGTTTGCAAGGTGGGTATTTGTAATCTGTATCAGCTGTTGTCTTCCACATGGTTCATGCTTACCATCTGTCTGTCCTTCTGTCTGTCTGTGGCAGGCCTGTCAGTTGGGTGTTTTTTACCACACTGATCCCTTCACACCAAAACTACCACCTCCCACCACGACTGTTTCAACATCATCTCATACTGCAGCAAGTCTTTTTAAAAACAGTTCTAAGGAAATACTGCTTGCAAAATTTCAATTTGCTGACAGAGGCACTCTGGAAGCCTTTTTTAGAATTTACAACATAATAATAATAATGGAAGCATCTCCAAGAAATGCTGTTTTTTTTGTTCTTGACATTTTTAGACAGGAATGAGCCGCCTTCCAGGAAATGAAATAGCTGTGTATCAGTATCATTTTGTTCCTCGGAAGACGAAAGCAGGCGTCTCTGCGATGGGGTTTGGGGGTGGGTTTCAGGGAAAAACACGCTGTGCTGCTGCGCTTGGCAGCTTGTGATAGCAGGTCTTGCAGAACACGGAATCCTGCGTCCGTTGGTGCAGAAAAACAGCGGGGCAAGCAGAGACCTGCAGCATGACGTGTCTGAGACTGATGGCAACAAACAAATAACCTGTAGAGCCTCTGAAACAGAAGGCATCCGAGGCCAGGTGATGGCAAGCAGCCACAATTCTCCTCAGTTCTGCGACATAACAGCGTGTGTGTGTGCGATAGTATGGGTGTATGTGTGCGATGGGGCGGGTGTGTATCTGTATGTGAGTGTTACTATCTGTCTGTGTGTGCATGTGTCTGTGTGTTTATGTGTGTATGTGTAATTGTGCTATGTTGTGCACGTATCTGTGTGTATGTGCGTGAGTGTGTGTGTATCTGTGTGTATGTGTGTGTTTGTGTGTGTGTATGTGTGTATTTGTGTATGTGTGTGTCTGTGATTTGTATGTCTCCCTGATCCGCCAGTGAGACGCAACAAGTGGGAGCACACACACACACACGCACATGCACATGCACGCACACACACACACACACACACACACACACACACACACCCTCTCCCAGAGTCCCCCACACACCGGCAACAGAGTCATAGATACAGAGCAGAAACACACATTTGCTTAGAGACACACGTACACACATTTGTGCGTGTTTTGTGCATTTTCTTAAGTTTAGTTGTATACAGGTGTTTTCAGACAGAAATAGAGCAAACAGTGTGTATTTGTGTCAAGTGAGACGTTGATAGTTTGGTAGTTCATAGTTTAATCAAAAGCACACCAGCAGCACAGCAGGCATTATCAACTGATTGGTTAGTGAGTCACCTGATTTCCTCCTCAATTCATAGAGTAAAAGGCTAATCACCTTTGGTGTCATTGTATGCTGTCTCTGTTTGGCTTTGGGGTGACCTTCCTCCAGTCACATTGCGTGTTTCTGTGTGTGTGTGAGCACATGCTAATGGACAGTAAACTGTATGCCCATTGTATTTGGAACAGAATGGCAAACTCAGCTCTGCTCATGTTGACTGCCCCTTCATTGAGGCTTGTCTTTCTGCCACATTTACCAGCTCTGCTGTGATTTGCATACATCAGGCAGATGAACCCTGATCCGCACTCAATCTTTGTGAGACAGTTGATGTGTGTGTGTGTGTGTGTGTGTGTGTCAATGTCACAGATGCAGAGTATGTCATCTGTAATCCCAGGTTTACATCTGTGACCAAAGCCACATCCCCACACACACACATGCCCCTAACATGCACAACCCTGCCCTACTCTCACTGATCAACTCAGTCTCAGCCAGTTCTAGCTCAGAAAATCAATTTCAGCCAATCCCAGCTCAGGAAATTAATCTCAGCTGAAGCCTCAGGGAGGATGCAGGCCACTGCGCTCACAGTGGGAGTCTCACGCACACAGACAGGTATACCTGTCTCCCTCAGGTGATGTGGTGACACATGTGTGCATGTCTGTGGGACGAAGAGACACACTGCTGGCATTTCGCTTGCAGTTTGACATCGGTATGCGCTGCCAGTGCTGTCGGTAATGCCAGTGCATGTTTTTCCAATCTGTCTTCCTCCTGAGGTCCAGTTTTATACGGTAAATACACATACACACATAAATCACTAACATCTTTCTGAGGTACAGCCCTGTATCCTGTACAGATAAATCAATAACATCTTTCTGGCTCTGAGCCACCTGTCAAAATCCACCACAGAACAGCCGTGAGCCAGGGAGGAAGATGGGGTGGGGGGATATCTCTGCCTTCCATCCACAGAGGAAACATCTGGACCCATCTGACAATGCCAGCTGGCCAAGTGCGTGTGTGTGTGTATGTGCATATGTGTGTGTCTATGCGTGTGTGTGTCTGTATGTGTGCGTGTGTGTGTGTTTATATATACATATGCAATATGCACCTCCCTGATTTAAAATCATTATTTGACTGGATTAATCAGCCCTCTGATTGGTCCACTGCCTGAAAATTGGCAGCGGACAGTCCTCAGTGTTCAGTGTTCAGTGTTCAGTGTTCACACACACACACACACACACACACACACACACATACACACACACACAGTGTCTCTGGAGGGGAGGCCTTGACTTTAATCACTGAAACGGAGGTTGAAGGTAGAGGGCGGGGCAGGGGGGCAAGAAAGCCCAAAATGGACCCACAGTACCGCCCTCAGTCACTGCCAGGACACCCAACCCCAATTCCACTTCCACTAGCTGAAATATATGCCTTACATTATTGTCATTTAGCAGACACTCTCATCCAGAGCATCTTTTATAGGATACAATTTTATGCATTTATACAGCTGGATATTTTTAGGTTTTTAGGTTTACTGGTCACGACACTTCAGATGACATCACTGACACTGCTCCTCCCCCACTCCTCGATGTCTCAGGGGACCTCTCGGGTTTTCGCGCCACCCTTCCCCCCTTCAACCCACGTACAGCACGGCCTGATTGGAGAGCCCCCCGTTCTGCTGCTGAGCTGGCTTTAACACCACTCAGCTCTGCTGCCAAGACAGGCTGATGAGCTCTGTGGAAGCTTATACCCTGCAAGTTACTCTTTCAGCTCTGTGCCTCACTTTGGAAAAGATCACAGAGGAGACAGAGACGGAGACAGAGGGGGAGAGAGACAGTAACTGAGAAAGAGAAAGAATGTTTTCATGGGATTGGTTTGTATTTGCCTGGGCAGCCAGAAAGCGCTCTCAAATGTTCTTTTGACCCTCTAACCGACAGTAGTATCAATCAGTCACAGTGTCAGTCCAGATATCAGATATCAGATATCCCAGCCAAGGGGAAAAGAACAAGCTCAGTGCGCACACCCAACCTCACAGGCTTTCAGTGATGGAGAGGTCTTTTCTGCAGGCAGGGCTAAAGCAGACATAGCCCTGGTACTCACAGGGTTACAGTGATGGAGAGGCCTTTTCTGCAGGCAGGGCTAAAGCAGACATAGCCCTGGTACTCACAGGGTTTCAGTGATGGAGAGGCCTTTTCTGCAGGCAGGGCTAAAGCAGACATAGCCCTGGTACTCACAGGGTTACAGTGATGGACAGGCCTTTTCTGCAGGCAGGGCTAAAGCAGACATAGCCCTGGTACTCACGGGGCTGAGGAGCCACTTGTGTATCTGAACAGTGATGGACAGGCCTTTTCTGCAGGCAGGGCTAAAGCAGACATAGCCCTGGTACTGTGTGGGTTACAGTGATGGACAGGCCTTTTCTGCAGGCAGGGCTAAAGCAGACATAGCCCTGGTACTGTGTTTAGGGTTACAGTGATGGACAGGCCTTTTCTGCAGGCAGGGCTGGGGGTATATGGGTGACATATGCCTCATATGGCATGGCTGTCCCACTGAGCTGCTGAGGTTGCCACTCTGTGTGAGAATTCTGATTGATCTGACAGGAAATGATTTTCTACACTGAAACAATCAACACTCCCAGTGTGTAAAATGAGAAGAACACACACACACACACATACATATACAGGCAAGTGTGTGTGTGTGTGTGTGTGTGTGTGTGTGTGTGTGTGAGTGTGTGTGTGTGTGTGTGTGTGTGTGTGTATGGGGGTATATGGGTGTGTGTGTGTGTGTGCTTATGCCTGTATATGTGCACAGGGCTCAGTCCCCTGAGCTGCTGAGGTTGTTGGCTGATTTATGAGCTCTTGATTGATCTGACAGGAAATGAGGTACAGAGCTGTTTTAAACTAAACTGAAACAATCAACACTCCCAGTGTGTGAAATCCTCAACACCACTCTGAGAAGAACACACACACACACACACACATACATATACAGGCAAAGAGTGTGATGTCAGTGTTTCAGTGACAGTTCTATGTGTGTGTCTGTGCAAGGAACCACATAACTGTGTTTTGTGTGAGTGTGTGTGAGTGTGTGTGTGTGTGTGTGTGTGTGTGTGTGTGTGTGTGTGTGTGTGTGTGTGTCTGTGCGTGTGTGTGTGATTGCAGGACACTTTCTCGAATGACCTCACTGAATAAAAATTCAGAACATATTCTCCTCCAAGACATCTGGTTCACTTTAGGCACAATATGATTATCATGTGCTTTTCATCCTTAGACTACTACAGCACACACACTCACACACACACACACACACACACACACACACACACACACACACACTCACACACACACACACACACACACACACACACACACACACACACACACACACACACACACACACTCACACACACACACACACACACACACACACACTCACACACACACACTCACACACACACACACACACACACACACACACACACACACACACACACACACACACACACACACACACACACACACACACACACACACACACACACACACTCACACACACTCACACACACACACACACACACACACACACACACACACACACACACACACACACACACACACACAGACATCACACACACACACACACACACACACACACAGAGACACACACACACATTATTCTGCTACAGCTGCAGCTCTCCTGTGCAAGATTCTGAAATCTTTCTGATTGCGAAACAGGAGCTCTGGCGATCTGAGAGAGACACACACTGTGAGTGAATCTGAGAGAGACACACACTGTGAGTGAATCTGAGAGAGACACACACTGTGAGTGAATCTGAAAGACACACTGTGAGTGAATCTGAGAGAGACACACTGTGAGTGAATCAGAGACACACACTGTGAGTGAATCTGAGAGAGACACACTGTGAGTGAATCAGAGACACACACTGTGAGTGAATCTGAGAGAGAAGGCAGCGCCGTGCTTATGGAGCTGCACTCTACCACCTCCCCTGTGTCAGGGTTCGATTCATGCAAACACATACTGGACAATCAGCCTGTTACACAACTGTAAGCAGAACAGAATGAGCTGAAAGCATGTAAACACGCACTAACTGTGTGGTGTCTACTTCACATTTTCACTAAGATAAAAGAGGGAGAGCAGGACAGGGTCAGACAGAGAAACAGAGCTTAAAAATTCCTTTTAGCATTAATTAGAAAGATTAAAAAGGAGTACATTTTGAAATGGCAATAAAAATGAGAAGAAACAACAAAACAAACACAAACCAATTCACGTTCCCATGGAGAGGGAGAGAGAGCAAAACAAAGAGAGAGAGAGAAACAGAAAGAGACAGAAAGTGAGACCGAGAGAGAGAGTGACACAGAGAGAGGTAGACAGAGAGAGAGAAAGAAAGAGTGACACAGACACACTCTGTATCTCTATGACACAAACCTGATCTCAGAGCCAACTTCCAGCCTTCAGCGCAGACTTTCATGTTACACCTCTCTTGGTCTCACTCCACTGGTTCCCTGTTGCTGCCCACATAATGTTCAAGGCCTTGATGCTCGCGTACAGGGTGACCAACAAAACTGCACCTAAGTACCTGAACTCACTGCTGCAACCCTATGTTCCTCCCTGACTGCTACGCTCTGCTGCCAAAAGGCATCTGGTGGTCCCGTCGCATCATGACATTAAATCACTATCCAGGACTTTCTCCGCTGTTGTCCCCATTCTGCTGAGTCCCTCTCTGTCATGAAGAAACATCTGAAGACGCAGCTCTTCCGCTCTCACCTGAGCACCTAAAACACTCCCCCTGAAGGAACTTCTCATGACTAAAATGATCTCCTTCTAAGCTATAATAAAAAAAGTATTTTACTGGTTTAACACTCGTTATCTCTATCAGCTAGCTTGTACCTTGTCTGGCCAACCATTGAAACCTGGTCATGCAGCACTTCTAATATTGCTGACTCCTTATGGTTTTTGCTTGTGTTGTGCTCTACCTCACTTGTAAGTTGTTTTGGACATCAGCAGGGGTGTGACCCTGAGCTGAAGATAATCGTCCACATCCAGGTGAAAACTCCTACACTGGGAGTCACCTGGATGGAGCCGGCCAGTTTCAGTTCCACTGCTCCCCCTGGAACCGAACCTTTGATTTCCCTGAAGACACTCTAAGGGACAAGGGGAGTGCACCTCATTTATCTGCCTGACTTTGGCAGCCCTTCCTCCTCTGGCCCAACACAAACACACACGCACACACACAGACACACACACACACACACACACACACACACACACACACACACACAGACACACAGACACACAGACACACACACTCTGTATTACACACACATGCACACATGAACGTGTTTAGCTGTTCCCAGGCCAGCAGCAGTGCTGGGACTGGGACTGTGACAGTGAAAGAGCTCTTTGTGTGTCGGCACACGCCGTTGGCCGTTGTGTCCTGGACACTGATGCTCCTGTCCTTCCCTGGCAGCAAGCAGAGCCTGCCTGGCGTGTGGCAGCCCTGTGACATCACACAGAGGGCATGTGTGACATCACACAGGGGGCATGTGTGACATCACACAGGGGGCGTGTGTGACATCACACAGGGGGCATGTGTGACATCACACAGAGGGCGTGTGTGATGTCACACAGAGGGCGTGTGTGACATCACACAGAAGGTCCGCTTCCTCCCCACAGTCTCTTGCCTCTGCCTTTGAGCATTCTCTGAGCATTGCAGTGAAAAGCAGACCTTTATTCACAGTTATTTCAGATGGAGAGAGTGCAGTAAAAACTCAGCTGCTTCTGGGATCTGATCACAGGACAGCAGTGCTGAAAGCAGAGCATCCTGCCATGGGTTTCACACCCACACACACACTCACACACACACACACACACACACACACACACACACACACTCACACACACACACACACACACACACACACACACACACACACAGTGTCACACACACACACACACACACACACACACACACACACACAGAGTGTTCACAGAGACACACAGAGCAAGCAGGTCATTGGCTGTATTAGGCTGAGGGCAGAGTCCTACAGTGTCACAGAGTTGTTGGCTGCTGTTCCTGGTAAAGAGCCCTGCCCCCTGCTCCCACCCTGACAGTGAGGCCCAATCACAGGCTGGGCAGGGGAAAGGGGCGTGGCCACTGTTTAGGTGGGATTAAAGAGGCCAGGTGTGGCCAGACAGAGAGGCACTGCTCCTAATGCCACACTCAAAAAACAGCACCCAACAGGGAAGCAGACTCTGCAACCAACTCTTCATGCATTACACATTCAACTCTGGAGTGAAAAGGAAGGTGGCCATATTCAGTATATCATTCATTATCATCACTATCCTCATATTCCTCTTCACCACCATCACCATCTTCCATGCCAGCATCACTTTTGCCATTTCTGCATCTCCATCATCAACATGATATAATATGAGAATTGTCATCACTGACATCTGTAATTCTGAGCCTGCACATGAACTGTTACCTACCCTGAATGGACCCCACTGGCACACCCACAAACCCAACATTTCTCATGAAATGAGCTCAACCAGTTTTCAACAAACAATCTTTCCATCAATGCATTTTGCCATCTAACCCCTCCCAGACAGGGACTGTTCTGGCCACTGAAAAACAATCTGACAGGGACTGTGGCACTGAAATCTGAAGCTGGAGAAGGATTTCAGCTTTGGGAGACAATGGTTTGGAAGTTGCAGCCAAAGCCCAAAGGAGAATTCTCTCGTTTTTTTGTGTTTTTTTTTGATGAGACCAAGAGACAATTTGTAGATGTGGCAACAAACCAAAACAAAACCTGAGGAGTAACAGCAGCCCAGCTCTGACTCAGGACAAAGACCGGCCGTTGCTCAGCTGGCTCTCTGAGGTTAACCAGACCAGACTAAACACTGACCACAACCATTCAGCAATTTGTTTAAAAGATATTACAGCTTGCATGTAAACACATGCACACAACACGCACACATAGACGCAGACACATGCTCTCTCTCACTCTTCTGAAAAGGGAGAGGCCTGAATCCTCTGGTTAATGTGCAGTGTTGGGGGTTTTCAGGGCGGAATCTGTCACATGTATTGAGCAGAGAGAAATTAAGGCCCAGATAACGAGGATGGATGGGTTACAGTGAGTGTAGGCTATTGGCTGGAGGCGGGTGATCTCTGCTTTGATTGGATGGGGTCACTTACGGATCTCCGCAGCACACCACAAGGCCACCTCATTGAAAACAACGAAGGCGCTGCAATATATTTATAACAACCCAAAAATATTCTGCCCAAATGTCTCCAGGGAACATTCAGACAAAGCTCTGAAAAGGGTCATTGATCGGTGACGCACAGATGATGCCAGAGAATCCCTTCCTGAGTCATATGATACAGAATCATAACCAGACAATGATGGCAAACAGGCAGACAAAGGGGGGAAAAATGCAGGGGAGGTGATCAAATTAGCAAGTCCTGTGACATCTTCATGACCCCTCCCTCCCTCAGGATCCCCTCGCCCCTAGATACAGATCATAAGAACTGCTCTCAAAGCTGAGGCCCCCCCCCCCCAAGTCATGTGACCTCCAGCAGAACCAATCAGGACAGTGTGACTTGATCACATGGTCATATGGCACCATTTCTATCAGTGCAAAGAGTGTCAGACACTCTCTCTGACCTGCCTTTGCCTCTGTGGATGTTTTCAAAGTCAGTTTCACTTAGCTGATTCAATGTTACGGCAACACTTATTCTGCCTGACAGGATGTACTGTGTGCCAGCATTCCCTGCCACGGCTGTTATATAATCACTTACTGCCATAAAAAAGTCAAGAGGATTAAAAAATAGATTCACTGTCCGTATGTGACTGCCACAGAAAGTGCAACTTAAACAATTGGGACATCCACTATGCAGTTTACCAGTGAATGATCACAATTATAAACACGAAGGAAAACATCTTCCTTAAAAGCTGTTTTATACATGAGTTTGAAGCCTGCATTTCAGCGATTTAAAAATATTCAGGCTCTAATGTGTTGGGTCAGAAAGTTCCAATGAGCTGTGTGGCTTTGTGGTCAGTGGTCATCCTGGCTGGCCCTTCGCTGGGACCTCAGTGAGGAGGTAAAGGGGCTGTAGGTAATGGCTCTGTCACATACTCTGTCCAGGGGTGTCTGTATGTGAAGCGGCTTCGCGGGGCTGGTGCCGGGTGGTGTTGGGCGTGCTCTGGGCAGACTGTGGCAGACACAGGGCTGCTACAGCGGGATGGTGCTGCTGATGTGGGGGAGAGACGAATGAGGCGGTGAGAGAGAGGTCGTTACAGCACCTGCTGATGAGGGAGGCGCTCTGATGAGGTCATCACGAGGAGACGGGACGCTGACAAGGGAGACGCTGTGATGAGGTCATCACGAGGAGACAGGATACTGACGCAGGAAGCGCTCTGATGAGGTCATCACGAGGAGACGGGACACTGACGAGGGAGGCGCTCTGATGAGGTCATCACGAGGAGACGGGACACTGACGAGGGAGGCGCTCTGATGAGGTCATCACGAGGAGACAGAATACTGACACAGGAAGCGCTCTGATGAGCTCACTCAGGGTGCCAAACTGCCCTCCTGTTCACAGGGCAGTGGAGCCAGGCGCCAGCAGGGTTCAGACCTGCACCAGGGGTTTGAGGGCTCATTCAGCGTGTCACTAACAAGATGAGCTCACTCATTACTCTACAGCAAGAGGTCGGCCTGTCCAAGAATTCTGGCACTGCCCGGATGCAACCAGATACCCACCAGCCTTTGCAAAAACAGGAAGCAGCAGCTATTTTCAGGTCCGAATGATATGCTGGCACAGAGTGATGTGGCTTGCACTGGCCAAAAAAGGGAGGGCAGGAAATGGGGAGGCAAAAAGGAGAAGTGAAGTGCTGAATAAAGAGAGAGAGAGAGAGAGAGAGGGGGAGAAAGAGAGAGGGACAGAGAGAGAGAGATGGGGGCTGTGGATGTAACCAGGTCCTTTACAGCACTCTATTTCCAGAGAAGTGAAACACACAAATAGAAACAGGAGGAGTACAGTGTAATAAGGGTCTCACTGAGGGGCAGCTAAGCACATATTCCCCAGAAAGAGCCACCTTTCTCACAGCACATTGATGTCTGTCCCATTTGGCACCCCCTAGTGGCAGCTCTGTGTAAAGCTGCCTGCCACTTGCTGTCGTTCCACAGCTGGAACCCAGTTGTGTTTCAGTGAATCCCCCGCTGACACAGAGGAGCATGGGTCAGGTATGGAGGGGTTTAGGCCGAGGGGGCCGAGTCACACAGGGGAGCTTCAGATCACCGCCTCAGTTCCTTCGCCTGTCACAAACCCGGCCCGAGCCGTTCTGCTGCAGCGGTCAGCGTCCGAGCGCCACACGCGCATGCCATTCCGTTTGGCGAAGGCGGCGGAGTGAGTGGCCTGATTTCTCCCGCTTTCCCTTGAGTTCACAACCGGAATCTGACCTCTTCACCAAACTACCCATCTGAAACACACAGGCCTTCACCTCTGGCATCTGCAGCTTTAAAAAAGACAAACCGCTCCATTAACTCGCGGTGTAGAAAATGGCACCACTTGCGTCGTGCAGAAAAAGACAGCCCTCAGCATTAAAGGAGCGGTTCCCTGCCAAACTTCAGCCTCGGCTCCATAAATGCCTGTAATTCCTAAAACCAACATAGCAATTTCTGCAGCCAGGAACGCACGCTCCTGAAACTGTCGATTATGGTGTTCCTTAAACTATTTGACTCGTGTGGTTTCCAGGGAAATGACCACATCGGCTGTCATAATCATAATTATAGCACTGCTGCTTTTCCCATTATGATCATAATTACAGCATCTCCAGCTATTTCTGTCATAATCATAATTATACTGTAGCAGCTCTGCTATTTTTACTTAAACACTTGCCATTGGAAGAAGGCAGATTATCTGCGCTGTTAAAGGTCCTCTTTCGTCCACATGGTCTTCTGGTGCCCAACTGGTTTCCCTACAGATGGAGTTTCCCATGTGTGGCTCTCAGAAGTGCACCAGGCACGGAAGACATCACTGGCAGAGAGAAACCAGCGAACCAAAGGGCGAAGGAATTTCACTTTTAACCATAAATGTTTCAAACCAACCAGAACGTGCTTGGCCTTGGTCTGAAATCCCTATACATAACATGTGGAATGAGAAACATGTCAGCGGACAACAACGTTTATAAAACTTGCGAAAAAATGTCACTGGTGACCACTATCTAACAGAACAACACCGTCTGAAGATATCTTTTATGCACTGAAAGTGGGGTGGGGGAACCTACAGCATTTCCTGACATTTCACTTTCCAAGGCAAACATTTCATGAATGTTTACAGTCCTGACAAATAATGACACCCTGACTGACAGAGCTTGCGAGGGGAGGCACAAGAGCACACATTTTGGGATAAACTGGGAGAATAATGTGGTCTGAGGGAACCTCAGAGACACTGATGTTTCTGCTCAACATGCTCTCACACACGGAAGAGACAAGGTCTCATTAGTCCAAACAAAGCCGTCTCGACCGGTCTGCGACCACACAGTCAGCCACTGTCTCCTCCCCATGTGAACCCTCAACAACAAGGTCCCTCCCTCCGGAAACTGACGGACACGTCAGTCAGCCACTCAGATGTCTTGTGTGCTCTTCAATGATTGGAGCCACGCCCAGTCTCACGGTCCCAGAGGTTATTTTGTGCCCTGTGGATCCTGGATCTGAGTTCGGAACGCTGCGTTTCTGTTGGCTCAGTGCTTTCTTTTCCAGTCAATATCAAAAATCCAGTTCAGAGCTCCAAATTCCACAGGTTCCAAGCTTCGAGGAATTCATCTGAAGGAAACCTTGGTGAACCAATGGGCGTGGCTGGGGATGTGGGGGGAGAGGGGTGGGGGGTATGGTCATTTAAATACATACAGCCAATAAAAAAGGTTGATTGTTCCTTTCCATTCTACTGCATTTAGAAGGCCAGGAAGGATAAATGCAATTCTCACTGTGGACCAATCTCTTTGTCTCCTGGTGGGGGTCAGTGGGAGAGAAGTCTCTGACAAAAAGAGGCCTTTGTGTGCAGGAGGGGGGGACTGGGGGACGAATCACGCTGGAGCACTTTTGGAGAAGCGCTGTGCCCTCACAAGGCACGAAAACCTTAAACCCACACGGATCGATCGTGACGACCTCATCCGGGTGTTACAGCATGAGTTCGGACCACTGACCTCTGTTGGAACTTGAATGGCTGCTCCACTCAGTTCCCTATTAGATCCATCACACTCCAGTTCAGATAGAGTTCGGTGGCCCGGTGGTCTGAACTCCAGCTGAAGGCCCTGCTGTGCTTGCTGCAGCTGGCTCCTCGGGGCTGCTCCTGGCCTCTGATTGGTGAGGAAAGGGAGGGAGTGGTGGGGAGCCACGCCCAAAGCGCTACACAAACCCGGCAAACCAGCGATTTCAAGGTGCATTACTCCCCCGAAATCCAATCACACACAGGAAATTGTTACAATTGGGCTAAAATTGTGGTGAGCCCCTCCTCCCTTGCCATAATCTGCAAAAGCAGCTTTCCAACAAAATCAGCAATTGGACACGCATCACATGAGGCAACAAACACATCCTCATACCATTCACCCTGGCACTAAACAACATTTTACAGAAAGTGTCTCCACCTTTCACCTTATTATAAAACTAAAAAAATGCAGCACATCCTATGTTCTCTACCATGTGCAATGCATGCGAGAGTGGCTGTAACTGATGTGCATCCTGTGTGAAACTGTACACACGTCTTCACTCCATTCTCTGCAGGTCACATTCAGGTCTGCAACCCTGCTGGAGACTCTATCTGTACATCACACAGAGCACTGCCAGAGCCTTGCAGATTCAATCCTCTTTCCAGAGATCAGGCTTTGGTAGAAACATAATTAAGTCCTGCAACAATGGTGTTTGTTTTGGCAGAGTGTCTCCAGCCACTGGATAACACAGAGCAGGCAGATTTGCACCCTGCAAGTACAGAAATTACTTTCTTCCCATGGAAACGGTTTTCAGTGGAGAAATAAAAACATGCTGTTCTTCAATTGTTTTTTTGTTCTGAGTAACTTCAGGCAGGTAGCCTGGCAAACACACTGTTTCAGAATTAACACACTGACCTGAGATCAGTCTCTCAATGGTGGACAGCATTCTATCTCAAGCCTCAAAGTGGCAAATCACAGGCACTGGCACAGCTGCTAGTGGCAGTGACACCCGCCCCTGTCCTTCCGATTCAGGGAGAGCTCTTACGAGCTCAGTTTATAAACGCACTGTGTGTGTGTGTGTGTGTGTGGGGGGATTACTGTAACAGTAGGCTCTGTAGATGTGCTTATGTCAGAAAGGAGCACATCTGTGTGCAGACATTTGTAAACACCACTGTCAGTGGCAGTGGCAGTGCTGGTGAATCCAGCTGTCTCCTCTCCTACAGTAAAGGACAGGACAGCCCTTCCCTGTTATAGGCACACATTACTAGACTGTGACCCCAGTTTTTTATGTGGGGCTGAACCATCAAAGATCCTGGTTTTATCACCCCCAAAGCTCCCATAAGGTACAACACATCAGAAAGAGTGAGGTGGTCCTGCAGTAATATTTATCCTGAGTACGGGGTTGGCAGTGGTCCTGCAGTAATATCTATCCTTGTACCAGTTTTTTTCTTTTGCATTAAAAAAGCCTGCATTGTGATAAAAGCACATCGCCATGGTGACACAGAACCAGCTGTAAGCTTTGTGGAATTACACAACATTCCTTCTCTCCTTGGGACACTGTGGCCAGAACCCGCCTCTCTCCTAACCCACTTAGCTTCATAATACAGAAAAACACATTTTCCACAGGTTAGAAAGGAGATTTTCTAAACCTGCCTCAGGATTAATTAAAATGGCATTATTTGGATGCAGGGGAGATGAGAAATCGAAACCTTAAGACAGACACAGCAGGTGTCTAAGGTGAAAGATGACAGCTGGATGTGAACGGAGGTGGCTTTTGTTAGCCCTCCGTCCTCGCGGGTGTGTGTGTGTGTGTGTGTGTGTGTGTGTGTGTGTGTGTGTGGCTGTGTCTGACCTCATGAGACAGCAGCTCTGCACAGCACACTTCATTCTCCTCGCTGTATCCCACAATTCCCAGATGTAAAGGATATCATTAAGGGTAATAAAAAGTGCCATTTAGCGCTTTCACACCAGCGATGAGGCACCTGCTGATGTGAACTACATCCAGCCCTTGGAGGGGGGGGCAGTGTAGCATAGCTATAAGGACCAGGACTTGTAACCAAAAGGTTGCCGGTTCAACTCCCTGCTGGGGCACCACTGCTGTACCCTTGGTAAAGGTACCTAACCCACAACTGCCTCAGTAAATATCCAGCTGTATAAATGGGTAGTATGTACAAAGTTGTAACCTATGGAAGTCGCTCTGGGTAAGAGCATCTGCTAAATGACAGTAATGTAATATGTGATGTAAAAGCCCAGGAACCTGCAGGTTAACCCTCCACCCGAGGACAGCCGGTCACCACATTTTTCAGCAGGACTGTCTCTCCAGCTTCTGCCAGGCCCTCATATCCGCAAAGGACCAACGGACGCAAGGCACGTGGGTTATGCCTGGTAGCTTCGGCTCCTGGG
>CM032893.1:29204418-29234418 GCA_019176425.1 Megalops atlanticus
GTCCGCGCTGGGGGTGGGGGTTCAGAAGGCTGCCAGGCATTTGATCGGCCGTCCTTTCCCACACAGGCAGAGCCACCCGGCCTACACCTACACATAGCCGGCTTCTCGCTGAAGCATTTCACAGAAAGGCCCCACGCTGGAAATCCAAACTGCAACCTGTGCACCACTCCCAGAGTCACCTCCACTGCCAGTGCGGGGAGCCACCCTGAGGTTCCTCCTCTCTCGTGCTCCCCGCACTGGCAGTGGAGGTTATTGTTAATTGTCCCCAGGGGCAAAACTTATGGCAGAAACACAACGGAAACTCGGACCTGGGACACAATCCTGGTCCAACAGTGCCCCCTGGTGACGCCCCTACTCCATGCATCACTCCGCTGATCTGGCGCGTTCTGAAACACCTGCAGAATCTGAGCCGCTTCAATCACAGCCTCAGCAACAGAAGGGTCCCGTTTCACTGACCCCTACACTTCCACACCAGCACCCACGCTGCTCTGAGCTACGGCTGTGCAGGCACAGGTATCTGAGAGTACTGATGGGGTGGTACGGGTTCTGTTCCGGCACTGATACTGCGGTAGCACTGGTTCTGTTCTAGCGTTGGTACTGGGCTGGCACTGGGGTGGTACTGTACTGGTACTGGGTTGGTATCGATTCTGTTCCAGCATTGGTACTGGGGTGGTATACTGGGGCGGTACTGGTTCTGTTCTAGCCCTGGTACTGGTTGTGTTGCAGCGTTGGCACTGGGCTGGTACGTACCGTGGACTCGGTCAGCCCCCCCACAGACACAGTGAGGCCCAGCAGGGTGTGGTACTGGTACTGGGGCAGCCGCAGCAGCTGGGTGATGCGCGGGAAAGCCTGGGACGGAGCGTTCCAGTTCAGGGTGTCCACTTCCTCCCTGCAACACACAGAGCAGGGTCAGAGGTCAGCACAGAGCAGGGTCAGAGCTCAGGGAAGCACAGGGTCAGAGGTCAGCACAGAGCAGGGTCAGAGGTCAGCACAGAACAGGGTCAGAGGTCAGCACAGAGCAGAGGGTCAAAGGTCAGCAAAGGGAGCAGGGTCAGAGGAGACCTCAGTGTGTAGGATCAGAGGTCAGCAAAGTGGTTCTGTCAGGGTTTTCTGATGGCTCTCTGTAGTTTACAGCAGAACAAAAGAGTTCTCTTCTTAACCACACTGCCAGTCTCAGTCCCCTGTGGGTCAGTGGCTTCCCACCATTTCTTCTGCACTTCCTCCCTTTTGCTGCGGCTGCAGTGGTTCTGCTTAGTCATGCCTAAGCGCACGTGTGTCTCTGATCAGCGACGGCTCTAACCACGCTGGCAGCTAGCAGACTGTCCTTTCTGTAGGTCTCTGTAGAATCACATGACTGGCAACTATAACCGCACCACATTCAGTGAACTTCTCACTCTGCCGAACTGTCCTGTCTGCAATGCAGCACTCTGCTGAACTGTCCTGTCCGTCTGCAATGCAGCACTCTGCTGAACTGTCCCGTCTGCAATGCAGCACTCTGCCGAACTGTCCCGTCTGCAATGCAGCACTCTGCTGAACTGTCCCGTCTGCAATGCAGCACTCTGCCGAACTGTCCCGTCTGCAGCATTCTGCTGAACTGTCCCGTCTGCAATGCAGCACTCTGCTGAACTGTCCCGTCTGCAACACTCTGCTGAACTGTCCCGTCTGCAATGCAGCACTCTGCTGAACTGTCCCGTCTGCAACACTCTGCTGAACTGTCCCGTCTGCAATGCAGCACTCTGCTGAACTGTCCCGTCTGCAACACTCTGCTGAACTGTCCCGTCTGCAATGCAGTACTCTGCTGAACTGTCCCGTCTGCAACTCTGCTGAACTGTCCCGTCTGCAATGCAGCACTCTGCTGAACTGTCCCGTCTGCAACACTCTGCTGAACTGTCCCGTCTGCAATGCAGCACTCTGCTGAACTGTCCCGTCTGCAACTCTGCTGAACTGTCCCGTCTGCAATGCAGCATTCTGCTGAACTGTCCCGTCTGCAATGCAGCACTCTGCTGAACTGTCCCGTCTACAATGCAACACTCTGCTGAACTGTCCCGTCTGCAGCGCAGTGCTGCAGCTGCTGTCACTCACGCTGGGAATATGCTCAGCAGCTCCTCCTGGTGGGGGATGTGTGGTACTGCGGGGTCGCGGCTGTGGAGGAGGCGCAGGAAGATGGCGCCGGCGTGAGCGCGGTATCGGTCGATCTTCTCGGCGGACTGCTGCGCCAGACAGCACATCATACGCCGGCAGCTGCGGAGGAGAGGGACACGCGGCAGGGCCGTTACCAAGGAGACGCTGTATCACAGTCTATGCGCATGCGTATGTGAGCTGTATCAGAGTCTGTGCGCATGTGTATGTGAGCTGTATCAGAGTCTGTGTGCATGCGTATGTGAGCTGTATCAGAGTCTGTGTGCATGCGTATGTGAGCTGTATCAGAGTCTGTGTGCATGCGTATGTGAGCTGTATCAGAGTCTGTGTGCATGCGTATGTGAGCTGTATCAGAGTATGTGTGCATGCGTATGTGAGCTGTATCAGAGTCTGTGTGCATGCGTATGTGAGCTGTATCAGAGTCTGTGTGCATGCGTATGTGAGCTGTATCAGAGTCTGTGTGCATGCGTATGTGCGCTGTATCAGTGAGAGTGACTCACAGCTCAGGAGAGAGCAGCTCGGGGTCACTGCTGACCACCAGCAGGGTCACCTCCATCAGACTGGTCATGGCAGCCTCTCGGACCCTGGCAGGGAGAGAGGGAGAGACAACGCAGGGCAAAGATAAGGAGAGAACACAGGCACACACACACACACACACACACACACACACAGGAATGAACACACACACCACACACACACACACACACACACACACACACACACACACACACACACACAGGAATGAACACACACACACACACACACACACACACACACACACACACACAGAGGAATGAACACACACACACACAGCATCAGTTCTCACCAGGCCCCGACGTCGCCCCTGCTGTCCGTGGTGTAGTCGCTCATGCAGTCCAGCAGGGTGCAGTAGACCTGGGACACGTTCTCTGCACACAGCACTGAGTGCGCTGGCCCCTGGGGCGAGACGCCCGCCGTCACACACACCCTGAGAGACGAGAATCAGAGCTGCGCTCAAACACATCCTGCAGTACCCACACGCACGCGCACACACACGCGCGCGCATGCGCACACACACGCACGCATGCGCACACACACACACACACACGCACGCATGCGCACACACACACGCACGCATGCGCACACACACACGCGCGCATGCACACACACGCGCGCATGCACACACACACACACACGTGCGCGCGCACACACTCATACGCGCATGCACACACACACACATGTGCGCACACATGCGCACACACACACGCAGAGATTGGGTGGAGTCAGGTAGTTCAGGTTCTGCAGGTGAGGAAGAAGCTACAGGTACATGTTTGATTTTACCCTTTGTGCATGACAGGTAAAACTTCAGAACAGAGAGAGGAGGAGGGGAGAGGAAGAGAGGAGTGTGGGAAGGAGAGGGAAACGAGAGAGGGGGGAGAGGACAGGAGGAAAGGAGGAAACGAGAGAGAGGGGGAGAGGACAGGAGGAGAGGAGGAAACGAGAGAGAGGGGGAGATGACAGGAGGAGAGGAGGAAACGAGAGAGAGGGGGAGAGGACAGAGGGAGAGGACAGTTGCAGGGTGACTCACTGTGCCACGGCCCTGACTGCATCTCTCCTGGCTTCAGTGAAACTGATTTCCTTCTGGGAGATTCTGCAGGTCGACTGTAGGCCCTCCAGCACCTGTAGCATATAAAGAAACACCACTGTAAACCTGACACACACACACATGCATGCACATGCGCACACACACACACACACACACACACACACGAATGCACGCTCGCATACAGACACACACACGCTCACATACAGACACACACACGCACGCACACACACACACACACACACACACACACACACACAGTACCTGGTGCAGTTTGCTCTGTATCATGAACTGGGGCAGTGACCCCAGTGCCAAGGCACAGCCACACCGGGTCAGAACCTCCGGACTCTTCAGCGCCGCTATGTACTGGCTCACCAGCAACTCTGCACACACAGGAACACAGAGTCACAGGAACACAGAGTCACAGGAACACAGAGTCACAGGAACACAGAGCAAGAGGCAGCCACAGACACAGTTACAGAGTTATAGGAACACAGAGCAGACAGCCACAAAGTTACAGGAACACAGAGCAATACACAGCCGCAGAGGCACAGAGTTACAGGAACACAGGAACACTACAGTGGGTTGATAAGGTCAACCTGCACTGGTACAGTAAAAGGCCACGTGTGTAAGCGCCTCTCTGTAGGGGCGGTGTCTGGCTGTCGGAATGGGGCGAGCTTACACCCGCTCTTCCCGGAAAGCCCCACACTCACCCTGCATGTGGGGGTCGGCCACACCCGGCCGCGGCTGGTAATACTCCTGACACAGGGCGGCCAGCGCTGACACCGCCGTCTCCTGGAGAGAGACAGACAGTGCAGGCTTACACAGACAGATGGAGGCTTGAGTGTATGTCTGAGAGAGCGCATGTGTGTGCGTGTGTAAGTGAGAGAGATAGAGGGTGTGTCTCTGTACATGTATGCGTATGAGACAGACAGTATATGTATGTATCTATGTATGTGTGTAAGTATTACGGAGTGGGTATGCATTTGTGAGTGAAAAAGAAAACGTGTGTGTGTGTGCGCGTGTGTGTGAGCGTGTGTGTGCATGTATGTAAGTGAGAGTGATAGTGTGTGTAAATCAGAGGGATAGTATGTGCGTGAGTGTGTAAGTGTTTGTAAATGTGTGTGTAAGTAAGAGTGATAGTGTGTGTGAGTGTGTAAAAGTGTGTGCGTGTGCACCTTGATGTTCTGTCTGGCTCCAATGGAGAAGAGGTGAAGACTCTTCAAGCTGTCATCAATCAGCCACTGCCAGCCGCCTGAAACAGTGATGTCACCATCACCCGTCTGTCAATCATCAAACCCTGAGCAGAACAGCCCTCCCCCATCCCTCTCCTAGTGCCCACCCCCCTGAGACACTATGTGGAGCAGGGCTTTAAATCACCATCACCACAGATTCACAACCCAAAGACTGCTGGAGGGACTCTCAGGTGGGGCCCTGCTGTTGGGGTAATTATCCTGAATCACGTCAGTAAATATCCAGCAGTGTATCTGAATAACATAACTTCTTAGTGCTATCCGGATATGAGCGCCTGCAGAGCAAATGAAATGCAACAAAGTATAATCTATTGTAATGTAATATCCTCTGGTGTAATTAATGTAATGTAATGAAATGTAAGATTGCGTAATGTAATGTAAGGTAGTGTGGCTCGTGGCGATATCTCCCATCATGCCTGTAAACGTGATGCTTACTCAGAATGGGGTCGTCCTTGAAGGGCATCTTGGAGAGGGACATCCTCTCTATGAGCGTGCAGACTGGAAAGGGAGAACCAAGAAAACATATTACACATACGCACGCACGCACGCACGCACGCACGCACGCACGCACGCACGCATGCACACGCGCGCGCACACACACACAAGCACACACACGCACACACCCGCACACACACACACACGCACACACACACACACACACCCGCACGCGCGCATGCACACGCACACCTCACCAGGATGTGTCCCAGCACACAGCCAAAATCAGCAAAGGGGGCGGGTGGTGTGTGCTGGTGGTAAAACACAGTTGTCATAGTTACCTGCCGGTCGCATGAGCTCCCCACCAAAGCCCCTGTCAGGAGAGAAAGTAAACAGAGGCCTAAAACACTGATGCGATCACAGGTTAAACAGAGGGCCACTGGAACACTGACCACAGCAGGGCCGACTGAACACAGAGACCCTGGCCGGGCCCAGCCTGTATGAACCTCTGACTCATTCCGTCCACGAGCGAGCGCTCACACCGATTACGACCGGGAAGAGCAGGGTGGGCGTGGCCTCGGCCACAGGGCTGAATTCTGCAGAACAGGGGGAGGAGAAGAGCCGGCTCTTACCTGTACTGCTGTCTGTCGAAGAGCTGCAGGCAGAAAGACAGAGGCTTAAGGTGAGTGAGGATTCCTTCCAGAGCCCACTGTGTGAGGACACGCTAAGCCAGCAGAGTGGTGCAGTGGCAAAGAGCAGGGCTCGTAACCGAAAGGTTGCTGGTTCAATTCACCACTGGGGCACTACTGTTGGGTAAAGTACTCAACCCAGAACTTCCTTGGTAAATATCCAGCTGTATAAACGGGTAACATGTAAAAATTGCAACCTATGTAAGTTGCTCTGGATAAGAACATCTGCTAAATGACAGTAATGTAATGTAATGTAAAAGCCACGGGCTGCAATCTGACCTTCTGGTGAATTCCCTTCAAGCCCTCCACATACTCGGGAGAGAGGACATCAGTCACGGGGCTGCAAAGCAACACACATTCAGGTGTCAGGTATGTGGTTACCTGCCGGTCTGAGTGGTCAGTTTGTAGAGGGCGTTGGGCGGTCAGGTGTGTGGTTACCTGCCGGTCTGAGCGGTCAGTTTGTAGAGGGCGTGGGTGATCTCAGCACACGCTAAGATGGCCCCATGTCGCCCGTGCATGTCCAGCCCTGTTGCCACGGGCAACAGCTGCGGCAGAACTGAAAGTGGAGGTGCATGAAGAAATACGGATTATGGCATTAATAACAATGCTATTCACCTGCACACACCTGTATTCACCTGTGCTGCCCTGGAAAGATGACATCACTCACCTGTGTTGGCCATGTAGTCGGGTGCCTGTGGGGTCAGGTTGTGCAGTGCTTTAGTGGCCAGCTCTCTGATCACCCTGAAACCCGCGACAAACGAGTCTTTCTGAGCGTACAGCTGTTTATTTCCCCCACACTCCCAAACCTACAATCACCTCTTACCTCCACACTCCCAAAACTAAAATCACTTCACACGCAAGCTATTTGTCACAGCTTTGATTCCTAAGAACCCGTGTTACTGCAAAACATACTATACTGTGAACCTTCACAAAAACAAGAAAATCAGACATGGCTGATGACTCAGCAACGGCATCAGACAGCTGGAGGGCAGTGATTTATATTGCATTAATAGACAGACTGTTAATCGCTTTAACGATTGCGCTCCACAGCCCCACTGGGTTTGGCTGAGGATGAGGAGGTACAGAAGTAAGGAACTGCAGCTTATCGTCTTGTTACTGTAGAGAGTCTTTGGTTCTAAGGTTCCCCAGTTGGCTGCAGGCAGGGAGAGAACCTTACCCATCCCAGTGATTGATCTTCATCGCCACCAGGTGGTCGATCAGTGGCCTGGTGTATTCTGGGAAACTGGCGATGTAGATGCTGCAGGGAGGGATGAGAGGGGGTTGCTGGGGTTAAATCGTCATGCCAACGCTCAGACTGCATAACTTTGGGGGGTTACCACAGTGAAGGTCTGCAATAACCTCAGTCTCTCTGTTACCTGTTAATCTGGTTTCTGAAAACATGTCTCACCTAATGCCCGTGTAACTAAAACAGTCTCGCTCTCTCTCACCTAATGCCAACAGGAACCTGAAACGAGCTCACGCTCTCGCTGTCTCTCTCACCTAATGCCAACAGGAAACTGAAACGAGCTCACACTCTCGCTCTCTCTCTTACTCACCTGATGCTCAGGTAGCAGTTGTTCAGGTTTCCCACGGCGAAGTAGTCGGCAGCCGTCAGGATGTCGATACCATGCGGAAACGTGCCCTGTGGAGAAGCAAGAGGATTCAGAACCGAAGGTCCAGTTCTGTACTCAGTTCTGTTTTGGGCTCAAATGCGATGGGATAAGACTGACACAATCACACAGTCCAGTGTGTCCTGGATACCCAGCCAAAACTTACTGATGCACTTAAACCCTGAAATATCACTGAATACATACAATGTGTAACATTGTAAGTACATAAACTACTTCAGCTTTCATATTCAGCATCTGTTATACAGCACCGTGATCTCCAATAACATTCCTTTAAACTGAATTTGGAAGCATCAGTAAAAATCATTTGATGAGGGAGGGAGGCCCACACAGAGCACTGTGGAGTTTTGTTTCCTCGCACATACCTGTCTGCCCACATTCTCCTGGAAGGCTGCCTGTGAAACGGGGGTTAGTGAACACAGCCATTAACTAAAAGAACACGTGTTTACCACCTTACTGTGATATCAAAGGAAAAGGGGCACCAGGATACTCACAGAGGCGGCCTTCCGACAGCTGACATTCCTGTCGAACACGGCTGTGATCAGCAGAGCACTGCGGAGAGAGGCACAACGCGTGACCATCACTCTGACGAGCTGTGAGGCCTGCGCTTAAGGCTATGTATCGTACTGTGTGTCAAATCTGAACGATTATTTACAAAAGTCATCTGATGAAGCTGTTGTTTGTAGTGGTCTTGCCCTGGTGTGGGAAAAACAGCCCTGAGGAAGAGCTGGGAGTCTCTCCCCCTCTCTCTCCCTCTCTCTCTCTCTCTCTCTCTCTCTCTCTCTCTCTCTCTCTCTCTCTCTCTCCCCCTCTCTCTCTCTCTCTGATGTGGCGTAATCAGATCCCATCCAGTCCCTGCAGGTATCGGCAGGAGGGGGGTGGGGAGGCATGTTAACGGTACCGGGTCTGCTTCGGGAGGGGGGCCGGGGAGCTGCCAGGGAGGCGTGTGAACGGGCCAGGCCGAGGTTCCCACTGGGGGGGTGGCATGTCAGCAGGGAGAGTTGAGCTTTCGGTGAGAGGCAGGACCCAACACGCCTCAGTCTTAACTGCCCCACACAGAGCGAAACCTGCCGACAGCAGGGGGGGAAGAAGAAGACAGGGGCTGCTGGGGGGCACAGTGTGTGAAGGAAGGGTGAGAGAGAGAGAGAGAGAGAGAGAGTGTGTGTGTGTGTGTGGTGAGAGAGAGAGAGAGAGAGAGAGTGTGTGTGTGGAGAGAGAGAGAGAGAGAGGGAGGGAGAGAGAGAGCAAGGGAGAGAGGGAGGGAGAGAGAGAGAGAGAGAGACACAGAGAGAGAAAGGGAGAGCAAAAAGTGTGTGTTTGTGTTAGTGTGTGTGCGCGTGTATGCCTATGTGTGTGTGTGTGTGTGTGTGTGTGTGTGTGTGTGTGTGTGTGTGTGTGTGTGTGTGTGTGCGTATGTGTGTGTGTGTGTGTGTGTGTGTGTGTTAGTGTGTGAGAGAGATTAAGAGGCACAGACATGGAAGAGGCAGAGGCACAGTGAGGAAGAGGAAGAGGAAGAGGAGCGTTACCTGGCGATGTGGGTGACGAAGGGCGTGAGCTCGGGCGGCTCGTAGGCGCGGGCGAAGGCCCAGCACACGTAGCAGGCGGCGTCCCGCACGTTGGAGCCCACGCTGCACGCCCCCCTCTTCTCATCATATGTCAGGGCCTTAAGGATCAGCGGCACCACTACACACACACACACACACACACAGCACCCAACACACACACACACACACACACACACACACACACACACACACACACACACGATCAGCACAAACACACACACACACAACACACACACACACACACACACACACGATCAGCACCGAAACACACACACACACGTGTGATTGGCAAGTGTGTGTGTTATCAGCAGGTCCGTGTGTGATTGGCAGCTGCATGTGTGATTGGCAGCTGCGTGTGTGATTGGCAGGTATGCGTGTGATTGGCAGGTATGTGTGTGATTGGCAGGTATGTGTGTGATTGGCAGGTGCGTGTGTGATTGGCAGGTATGTGTGTGATTGGCAGGTGCATGTGTGATTGGCAGGTATGTGTGATTGGCAGGTATGTGTGTGATTGGCAGGTGCATGTGTGATTGGCAGGTATGCGTGTGATTGGCAGGTAGGCGTGTGATTGGCAGGCGCGTGTGTGATTGGCAGGCGCGTGTGTGATTGGCAGGTATGCGTGTGATTGGCAGGCGCGTGTGTGATTGGCAGGCGCGTGTGTGATTGGCAGGTATGCGTGTGATTGGCAGGTGCGTGTGTGATTGGCAGGTGCGTGTGAGATTGGCAGTTATGTGTGTGATTGGCAGGTATGCGTGTGATTGGCAGGCGCGTGTGTGATTGGCAGGCGCGTGTGTGATTGGCAGGTATGTGTGTGATTGGCAGGTGCGTGTGTGATTGGCAGGTATGTGTGTGATTGGCAGCTGCGTGTGTGATTGGCAGCTGCGTGTGTGATTGGCAGGTATGTGTGTGATTGGCAGGTATGTGTGTGATTGGCAGGCGCGTGTGTGATTGGCAGGCGCGTGTGTGATTGGCAGGTGAGGTAGGTACCGTCAGGAAGTCGGGAAGGCAGAAGCAGCCCGCGGCGGCCCAGCTCTGCCAGGGCCAGGCAGCCCCCGTGCCAGGCGTTATCCGTCTCCTGGAAGCTGGAACACAAAGGGCGCGTCAACCGCAGGTCAACCGCAGTGTGACCGCAGCGCGACCGCAGGTCAACCGCAGGTCAACGCCTAACAGACACTGAATTTAACAGTAATTTTATGGTTGTGAACTGTTGTGGACACTCTCTCTCTCTCTCTTTCTCTCTGTCACACATACACACACACACACACACACACACACACACACAAAGAGGCAGAGGCAGAAGGACAGGGAGAGGCACAGGTACAGGCAGAGGTACATGTTCAGGTACAGGTGTAGGGCTCACCTGAAGCACTCCAGCACGGAGCCCACCACCTCGTCCGCCAGCTCTTTGGGAAGTCGGCCCGTCACCCTCCCAATCCTGCAATCACAGCCCGTCAGCACATCTCCATCCAGCTACAGTCACAGTGTCTCATTAATAAAGATATGATCCAACGATGGACATAATCCATCAATACATCATTCATCATACCACTAATGGAAATGGGACTCTGTGACCCGTGCCTGAGGAGATACTATCCCGTTACTGACAGTGAGACAGTATCTTACTCATAGGCTGTGTACGTATTACACTGTGCCCTGAACATAGGAAATTCTGATACAGGAATCAACCACATATAGTGATAAGGACTGAGTCCACCCCATAGGAATCGCAGTATGGCATTAAAAACGATGGGGCAGGGTCTCACCCCTTGGCGGCAGACCAGCGCACAATGGTCTCCTTATCCTTCAGTCCCACCAGGAGCTGTTCTGAAAGAGGGAAAAAAGACAGACTTACTGGGTTAAAAAGAAAAGACACTGTGAGGTTGTGATATTGTGACTCTACAAAACAGGCACCAATGAAGAGGACAAGCACTAAAATACTGCTAAACGAGGCCACTGTTGAGGAGTAACATGGTGATGTTGTATTTCCAAAAAGACAACAGGAGCGTTACTTGTGCAATTTCAAAGCTGGTGTTTAAATCACAGGCTCTGGGGTGCAAAACACGCCCAGCAGATTGCAGCTTTTCCCCAGCAGTGACCAGAGCGCTCGAGCCGTCTGGCCCTCTCACTGCCATCTGCTCAGAGGACGGAGCGCTGACTCTGACTGCCTCTGAGGCGAGGAGACGGAGGACGTTTCGCACCGATGACGTTCTCGATCTCCTCGGGCACGTCGTAGTCCTCCTCCGGGCTCGGCGGCTCGGGGTCCGGCTGCGGGTTCGAGAGGGCGGCGGCGCTGCTGGGCTGCGTGAGGTTGGCGGCCAGCGACCGGCTCCCTCTCTGGTACCTGGGGGCGAAACACAGCGCCTATAAACACCGCCTCCCGGGAGGGTCCGGGGACAGCACAGGACCGGGGACAGCGGCTGACTGGACGAGCTCTCACCTCCACTTGGCCAGGCGGGGCTTGAGGAAGGTCAGGCCCAGCCTCTGCACCAGCTTCACACCCAGCTTCCGCAGCATGGCCTGCTTACTGTCCGCCAAGTGCCGCCGGTCCACACAGCGCAGCACGGTCGGGGCTGCAGAGGGCAGGGCACAGCGTCTCGTCAACGTCTCGTCAACGTCTCGTCAACGTCTCGTCAACGTCTCACCAACATCTCATCAACGTCTCACCAACGTCTCACCAACGTCTCACCAACATCTCATCAACATCTCACCAACGTCTCATCAACGTCTCACCAACGTCTCACCAACGTCTCACCAACGTCTCATCAACGTCTCACCAACGTCTCACCAACGTCACACTAAAGTCTCATCAACGTCTCGTCAACGTCTCATCAACGTCTCACCAGCGTCTCACCAACGTCACACTACAGTCTCATCGTCTCGTCAACATCTCATCAACGTCTCACCAATGTCTCACTAACGTCTCATCAACATCTCATCAACGTCTCACCAACGTCTCACCAACGTCTCACCAACATCTCATCAACATCTCATCAACATCTCATCAACATCTCACCAACATCTCACCAACGTCACACTAAAGTCTCATCAACGTCTCGTCAACGTCTCATCAACATCTCATCAACGTCTCACCAACGTCAAACCAACGTCAAACCAACGTCACACTAAAGTCTCATCAACATCTCATCAACGTCTCACCAATGCTTCGCCAACGTCTCATCAACGTCTCGCCAACGTCATTATAGCATCTCATCAATGTCGTTATAACACTCACCGTACTGGAGAAAGTCCTCCCTCTTTCCGTGCTTGAAGAGCTGGGCCTAAAGGTCAAAGGTCAAAGAGCTAGGTGGTGCTCTACAATGCAGTGTCATCTTTAATGAGCAGCCTGTTAAACAACCTGGGGTCCTAATAAAATGACACTCAGAAGTGGGAAGAGTGGGGTATCCGACACAAAACACAGTTCAGTTACTTTTCAGGCATCAGTGTAATAAAAACAACCCTACAGTATTTGCAACTTACAGTGTAAATCTGTTTTAAAAATTTCTTTAAAACATTCTCAAATACACACACACAGAAGGGGAGTGCCAGTGTAAAAGAACATGTGGTTTTGCCAGTGGTGTCCGGATATCTGAACAGAAGGGGAGTACCAGAGACTGCAGCACCCCGTCCAGCACCACCGTCCCCTCCATGGTCAGATCATTGGCCTGGGACAGCATCGCCAGGCTCCAGTCCAGGAAGTCCCCCAGACGCCTCAGCTTCACATCCGGACGCGTCACAAACCTGCAGGACAAAGTCAGACATTACCCACAATCCTGCAGGACACACAGCCAGAAATTACCCACAATCCTACAGGACACACAGCCAGAAATTACCCACAATCCTGCAGGACACATAGCCAGAAATTACCCACAATCCTGCAGGACACGCAGCCAGAAATGACCCACAATCCTGCAGGACACACAGCCAGAAATTACCCACAATCCTGCAGGAAAAAACAATTACAATTTGCACATGATTCTGTAGGATAAAAATTAAGAAATTACCCCTAAGTCTGCAGGCCACGTGGGAAGAAATGCCACAATTTGTTAGCAAGCTAGAGAGGGTAAAATGTTCTTCCAGTGGTCTTGCCTTGCAGGTAATATTCTAAAGTTTACCATGCATGGATTCCAACATAAATAAAATTTCCAATGCATTTCAGGAGTTTTCAAGAAATTCCACTTGGTTATTTGACCTAAAATACAAGCACACCCTCTACTGGACAACTTGGGTTACACTTTTTTCCATATCGCCCATTTCCATGAAGCCAGCCCTACACTGAGACAAGACAGGCTAGGTACCCTGCCAAAGGTTTCAGCAGCAGTCCTTTGGGTTTGGGTTGCAACAAGCCCAGCTGCTTCAGCACTACACCATACTACCAACCCCCCCCGCCCAACACCCCATACAAATCTAATGGCAGGCATAACACACACACACTGCAGACTTTACAATACAAATCACAATACAAACAGATTTGAGTGTTCGTCAAGAAAGGCACAGAACAGTCAACCGCTTTGAGTCACTCTGTCCCTGCAGCGCATTCAGGCTGGTGCTTTGGCCTCACTGGGTTCAGTGTGTACTGAGAGATCGTTCATCTTAAAATGCATGCAGTTCAAATATACACTTGCAATGAGAGATCACTCATCAGTTTGAACATATATTTGCAATGAGTGATTGCTCATCTTAAAAATGCATGAACGTTTACTTTTTGTGAAAAAAAAAAACTGTTTATTTTAAAATTGCATGCAGTTCAAACATTGTTTTTTGTCTGAGTGTTTGTGAGGTCTGGCCGGAAACGCTGGACACCGTCCCGTACTCACTTTGAGACGAGTATGGAGGCCGCGTCCCGAGCTTTGTCACTGACGGTCAGGTACGACTGCGAATCACAGAGAACACAGAGGCTGTCACTCAAACTGTCACTGCTCACACCTCAGGGAAAACCACACCCAAGAGGATGAGCCTAATAAGTAAACAAATAAAATTCTCTATGAACCACTCCCACAAAGGAGTGATCAGTCTAATGTCAAATAAGTGTTTTGATCAGATCTCCTATCCAGACATAAATAATATGGAATAGGTTCAGGGCATACATTCAAATCACACTGCAACCGTAACTTTATTCAGCAAATAATGACAGCAAGCATGGCATCCACTCTAATCATAACGATGCTTCATGCTTCAGCATCCTGTTTTATATCAGACATCATCACGAGCAGACTGGAGGGACAACTCTAATACTTTCATATTTTCCTTCACACAATACAATATTAATGATGGTCAGTGACTGGAAAGCCGCCGTAAGTACTTGACTGGATCATAGACTTCAGGCACTGCAGACTTTGAATGAACACTGACATGCCTTCCAAAGATGCTGGGTCTTTCTTCCACCGTTACCTTGGCGACAGCTAGGATGCGGTCCATGATGGGCTCTCTGGCTACAGCTGGCTCAGAGGTCAGGTGGCCATCCAGCCGGGAGAGGTCAAAGGGTATGAGGCAGGTCATGGAGAGCCAGAGGAGCAGCATGTAGCGTGTCTCCCAGGTCTGCCAGAGAGAAACGGTACAGAAACTGAAATTACCCACAATCCTGCAGGACACACAGGCAGAAATTACCAACAATCCTGCAGGACAGGCAGCCAGAAATTACCCACAATCCCGCAGGACACACAGCCAGAAATTACCCACAATCCTGCAGGAAAAAACACTGAGAAATTCCCCATAATACTGTAGGATATACATCAAGAAAGCTGTACAGAACTTAAACATCTGTCAAGGAAACTTCACTTCTGTACACGACCAACACATCTGATGGAAAAACTGCACTTCTGTACACAGCCAACACATCTAACAGGGAAACAGCACTTCTGTACACAATCTGGACATCTGACAGAGAAACTGCACCTCTGTACCCAGCCTGGAGAGGACACAGAGACAGAGAGGTCTGGTCAGACGAACCTCGTGATCCTTGGGGTCCTGGCGGGTCAGCAGGTCCAGTACAGGTTGCACATCGGACACCTCGTGAGGAAGGAGCTGCATGAACACCTTGTGACCTCGCACCTGTCCAAGACAAACACCTGGGAGTCAGACACACGCACACAGAATGCTGACATACACACACAGAATGCTCACACGTACACACACACACACACACACACACACGCAGAGCTCTGAGGTGATGAAGCACAGGTCAGTTGTGGCTCACCTTTGAGATGATGTAGAGGAACTTAAAGCCCAAATGGACCAGGAGGGGTGGAGACTGTTCACTCCGAATGTGCTCCAGCAGCATGTTCACCATCCACTCTGAGAGAGACACTTACTGATCATACCGCATCACACTGCATACAGAGGTTATTACTGATCATACTGCATCAACAATCAAATTAAACCACGACAATATCACACAGGACAAGGGAAGCAGCACAGCAGAAACCCAAAAAGAGTGACCCCTGTCTTTGGCAACAACCCTGCCCCACAACTCTGGGGGTGTACCTTTCACTAATCACCCCTTTTCCGTTTGGTCTAACTGGTGTCTGTCTAAGCATGGCATCAGTGTGAAGATGTTTTTATATGCGATTCTGATTGGCTGCCTTGTGCCTGTGGGGGTTAACTCTAGGTCACTACAACCCTCAGGGTAACACATACAGGCAGTGGACAGGTTGTAAGACAGAGGTGTGTGTTGGTGTGTTTGGGGGCATTAAAATAGACTGTTAACCCTCTCTTCAAAAGCTGTCCCACAATGCAGTGTTCTAACCAAAACTAATGTACTCTCATTAAATTCAGCCTGGGACTGGGTAGCTGGGGGAGGGGACGGCGGAGTCTTACCAAGATGAGGGTCCAGGAGATGGGGCTGCTCTTGGTATCTGTCCATTATAACTGAAACAGCCACAAACACTGTGTGTCATTATGTGTGTTATATTGATCATTTAAATGATACAGATTATATGGGCTAGTCAGCTGAATCACTGATGGTTAAAGTGGGTGACAGGCAAACTGATCACTCCGTGGCAGCCACCTGGACAGAAAGCTAAAAGCACAGTATCTGGCTACGTCATGCCAAGGTTTACTGTCATGCGTCACATCAGCCAGTGTGGTTTGTGTCATCACACCATCAGTGGTAACCATAACAGGCGAGTGCCACACACAGGTGATCTTAAAGGCTAGCGATGCGGTTTGCATTGGCATTTGGCCTCGCTGGCCGGCCAGCCGACACCCAAAGCGCTCTCACCCAGGAACCTCTGCGTCACGGCCTCTCGCGCCTGCAGGTCCTCGTGCGTCTCCGCGAGGCCGGCGATCAGCTCGCGCGTCTCGGCCCCCTCACCGAACGCACCGAGCGCACTGCCCCGCGCGATCACGTCCGCCTCCTCCCCCTCGCGCCCGTCCTCCATTTCGGCCAGAGCCATTGCGCGTTTCGTGCGTGTTCAGAGGAAGGATATGCGCAGGTAATTCCCAGTCCCAAAAACTCCCGGTGAGGAGGAATCTGCGTCGCACAGCTGGTCAGCAGAGTAGCCTAAACGCAGCCGCGAGCCTGCATGGGAGTGCCGGGGCGATGCCTCTTTTCTGGGCGTTTTAGCAGCCAGCAACCGAGCTAGCAAATTATTTCAGAAAGAAAACAGAAAAGCCAACAAAAACACATGCAGTCAGATTGTCAGCTTGACTGAAAAAGAGTATTCTCCGGTTCCCACAAGTGCTCTAATGTACCTGACAGAGCGGCAGGCGTTTCCTTCCCAACACCGACAGCGTATGTTGTTGTGAAGCTCCCGCGGTCTAACGCTATACGGCATGTACGGAAGCTGCGTAGGTACAAACAGCTCGCTGAACAGTGACTGAGCAAACGCGTTGTTTATCAGCGTGGAGGGCGTGCGATAAAAAAAAATCGTTATCTAGGAAGTCTTTACTTGATCATATTCTCATGAATGTAAAAGTTTATTCGTTATAGATGTCTATGTTCGTGTTCGTGTATGTTGAATAATGTGTGTGGGTACTGAATATGATATGTACATAATGCTCACTTATATTCGCAGAATTAACGAATTAAAACATCATTAAAAATGCAGGTCAGCAGTAAATACACGAGAGCAAGTTAAATCCCAACTGAGTGTTTTTATTATCACGCATTTCACATTAATGTTATTGTTTACATTAATATTTCTACACCCAGAAGCATGTTCTGTGCCTGATGTTAGCATGTGGAACATGTAAGATATTATTTTGTTTCTTCACCCTCATAGCAAGGAGAACCACACAAAAAATAAGCCTATTCAAAATCATTCGGCTCTTAAACACACCCCCTCTCCTTCCCCAAAATACATCAAGGTAGGTCTATTGCACAGCAATTTTTAAAGTGAAATTAATATAATCAACTAATGTATTTAATAAAAATGTAAGACTCTTGGAAAACCTCTAAGACCTTTCCAAATTTTGCAGGCTTGCTCAGTGTGGTTTTGGGAATTACACTAAGCATGTGCCAAGCTAGTTCTAGAATTAGAACCAGGATTTCCTTATTTAGAATCCATTCTTAAAACGTGGTGGAAAAATGGAATGTTACCTTATGATAATCTATTCATGCAGGGCTTTATATTTCCATAAAAATAATCCATCCCCATCCACACTGCTTTGACCAAGTTTTGCCAAAGTGGATTTGTGGATGCAGGTGGCAAGCTGGAGTCCCAGCTTAGCTTCCTGGACCATGCCACCCTTCATCCATCCAGCAAATTACAGAAACGGCATCAACCCAAATCCAACAATGTAAGCAAGTAATGTCTAAAATGTATGACATTAATAACTAAAATGCCCGCACCATGGACTATCTCTGTTTCCCACCTAGGATTCATCTCTGGAATATTTCATTTATATTATTATGTTTTCTCATGAGAAATTAGTGCTGGAATAGGGCCTGTCAGTCATGTTTTTCTTTTTTTAAGCTATGTATGATGGAAACAAGTGCAACAATGCGCAAATCCAATTTATCTGTCCCTCCTGTGCTTCAGGCAGAGAGATGGGCAGCTGTGTGGGGTCCTTCAGGCAGAGACGCGGTCTACTTAATGAGGTCCTTCATGATACGCAGCGAGGAGCCCCTGTAGCTGCTGCCGAAGTGGTTCCAATGGTTCAGGTAGTGGAAGAGCTGGTAGAGCTGCTTCCTTTTCTCGAACCCTGGCGCCTTGGGCATCTTTTTGTGGTAGGAGGAGTAGAAGGAGCTGCCGAATCCGCCGAACATCCCAGCGATGCCCAGCTCGAACTCCGCGTGGCCGTAAAAGGAGGCGGGGTCGAAGATGACGGGGCCATCCGAGCACTCGGCGACATTACCCCCCCACAGGTCTCCATGCAGCAGGGCCGGGAACACCTGCACCTCCTCAAACAGCTGAGGTATCTTCAGCTGAGGAGAGAGGGTTGGGGTGTAAACCACTTCAGCAGAAGGGGGAGGGGCCAGGAAGGTGCACGTCCAATAGCACGCGAGCAGACAGAGGTCAAGCTATGTTGACTAACTACAAATCATTCATTTTACTAACATGATTTTCCTTCTTTACAAGGTTGATTCTCAAAATGGGTATTTAATTGTAACACTAAGACATCCCAGTGCTAATACAAGTAATGTTTTTTTTTTTTTGTCACAGGACATTATTTAGTAAGACGAGGGCAGTCCAAGCTGCTTCAAAGTGCCTAAAAATCTAAATGAACAAATATAAACTAAGCTTTTACTGGAATGAATACAATCTGATGTAAAAATAGATAACACTTTCATTTCAGGTCAAAACTGAGCTGCCTAGATCAAAGGATCAGGAACTAATTCATAATATACACATTTTCATAATATTTATCGGACAGCAATGTAGCACAGTGGTTAAGGAGCAGGACTTGTAACGGAAAGGTTGCCAGTTCGATTCCCCATGGGAGCTTATCTTTACTTAACCTACAATTGCTTCAGTAAATATCCAGCTGTATAAATGAATAACATTGTAAAAACCTGTAATTGATGTAAGTTTATCTGGATAAGAGTGTCTGCTAAATGCCAATAATGTAATTTAATACCTATGATTCTGTGGGTTACCTGGAGCTGGGCCCAGAGCTGCCCCACCTCCCTGTCTCCGTACGACTGCTCCACTAACCCCACCTGGTGCTGCAGCCTCTGCTGGGAGAAGAACGTCACCCAGTCGCTCTGCCAGTCATTCACCTGCAGAGACAGAGCGGGAAGAACACAGGTGAGACAGAGCAGGCAGGTGAGAGGGGACAGGCAGGTAAGACAGGAAAAGCACAGTTAACCCAGGAGATGTGAATAAAACCAAGAGATCTATATGACGGGATGTCCCTGTGTTAGATACCCTGCTGGGTACGGGTCCCCTCACCTGGGGCAGGTACCCACAGCAGGTGACGGTGTGGAAGCCAAACTTTTCAATGGCAGGAGTGTCAGACTGTCCTGCTCCTTTCCCTGCAGACAGACACACAGACGGACGGGAGAGAAAATAAAAGAAAAAAGCAAATTCAAAACTCAGATATAATCAAATATAAGTGCAGTTTTTAGTGTAGGCGCAAACTGTTACAGTCACTGTCATTGCTAATTGTGATTTTTTTACCGACTGTTTGCTGCTCCTTGTCCTGCCTCTCTTTCTGTCTCTGATTGTGGAGGTGGAGATCAGCCAACTGGTCCCCCAGCTGAGCAGCATACCTGAAACAACCAAAAACCAAATATACTGACACCACACATTCACTGTCTTTATGGACAAAGTCTGGGGTCCTCCTAATGTTTGGCCTGTCCCACAAGGCTCTTTTGTAATGGTTAACATGCAGATGGGGTATAGCACCAACATCAACATTCTGTAATACTGAATCTCCCCACTACTTTGGTCTGACAAAAACAACAATGAATCAACCTGGTTATGTTTGAGGAGTAAGAATACACGCACACGCACACACGCACACACGCACACACACACAGGGCAGCGTACTTGTTCAGGCTCCTCATGTCCACGTGCTCCATGACGAACACAGCGCCCCCTGTCTGAAGATCAATCACCTTCACTGGCCTTGGCACCTTCACGGTGCCCGTCTTCAAGATGGCCTCCAAGCTGGCCGCCTCCCCATCAAACATCAGCCGAGCCTTCCGTTCAGACAGAGGACAATACATGATGTACATTACATTACTGTTACTTAGCAGATGCTCTTATCCAGAGCGACTTCCATAGGTTACATTTATACGTTTGATTTTACTGAGGCAATAGGTTAAATACCTTGCCCAAGGGTACAACAGCAGTGCCCCAGTAGGGAATCAAACCAGCAACCTTTGGGTTACGAGCCCTACTCCTGATCACTACACCACAGTTTTCATTTTACCCAGATAAATATGTTAAAAGCCTTTTAAGAACACAAAAATGTGGCAAAAAGAAAACAGTCCATATTGTCTATCTCATCTTGTCATTTTGTCTATATCTGAAAAAGCATCGATACATTGTATTTTCTGTTTGTGAAGCTTTTCATGCATACATATTAATTTGAAAATGTTTTGGAACTGGCATATAGTTGAGGATGCTCAGAATGAGAAAAAAACAAGTGTAACTGTATAACCCATGTCAGTTAGCCATTTATGGTGTTGCAAAACACCTCTTAGTAGTCTACATACTTTAAAATTTAATTCATCAAATTAGAGCCAACACACCAACAAAAACGCCATTCGGGGGGGTGGGGAGGAAGAACATATAAAATACGTCATACTTCGCAGCCCTGACGTGAGAGTTAATGTACTGTGTGTTACAGTACACTGGAGAGGTTGTGCGCACCCAAAATGTACTTTTTTCGGTGTTGTGACGGCTGTCTCCGGCAATCAGAAAGTACGGGGTCAAATCCCGGAATTCTGCTCTGCACCAACAACGCAGCTGGTTTCGCTAAAACATGACGCATTCTAGTCTGGCCGTTTTGAGAAGCACCTCAATGCCTGCTGAGATTCCCGCAATAACAGCTAAAGTTATTTATTGGATGTTAAATTTCTGGACAACAGCATGGTGAACTGCAGACCAGCTACCCTTTACGTTAATACATGTCACACTGCGGCTAGATAGCAAATGACACTTGCGATGTAATGCCACCTGGGCCGAAAGCAATTAGCTCGCTCAAAGATCAGCAGTGCATGAAGCTAAAAACGCGAAGAACCTGGCTCTTGTGGTTTATTTTCACAAACACACGGCCGCTGTCCGTGTCGTAGCTCTGCCCCTCGCTGATACACCCCCCGCCGGCGTGGCCGGTGGCTTTCAGCTTTGATGTCCCCAGCTCTTTTTTCAGCAGGGCTTCCATGTCCGTTGTCTCGGCGCGATATTGCAGCGGCAGCTGTCAACGTCGGAATGCAATGAGCTTGTGATCATTAACTGCACAAATGCTGCTGAACTGGCGGCTTAAAAAGGCAAGCTCGTTTGGCAACAAATCTACTGGAAAGTTGCTTATGAAGCGTCACGTTGTATTTTTGTTCCGGGTTGAATTTTCAGATACCGCCCCTCAAATGAAAAATGACCAATAATAGTCCAGGTTATTATGACTGACTGAATAACAACCAATCAGAGACAAGATAATATGATTGGCATACAGTTCGCTGACCCACCTGCGTCGCCATGGCGGCGGATGAAGCTCGGTGTAACTTGGCAGCCACGCTAGCTAACGTTAGCTAACTGGAAAGAATTATGTAAACGCATGTAGCTAGACAACTACCTTTTCAGCAAAATTGTTACCATTTCAACTAAGCTCAACGCTTGTCTGTTTTGAATTTACAGACATACAGTTGGCTCGCTAAGTAGTGTAGGTAGCCCAGGTGTGTGTTGTCCTACTTGTAGCCAGAGAGCTAACGGTTCAGTTGATTAAAAAATCGGGGATGAAGTCATATTGAATATATTTCCAGAGCAATATATTCAGTGGAAATATATTCAATACATACAGTCATATATTTCCTTAGAAATGTGCTTGCTGCTCGGAGCCACCGGCGTTGGAAAGACTCTGCTGTTGAAACGGCTGCAGAATATCCTTTAACAGTGTACGCCAGCCAAAGACGCGCCTTCCCACCAGTAAAATACTGGTGTTGTTCTTTTTGCCAGTTTTGTTGACAACATCCACTAATTCATAAATTTCCATCGTATGTTTTAGATTTGTAATTGCTTTCATTTGGAACGCCACTTTGTTTACGGACTCAAAACCAATAACGTATTATTCCAACACGATGCACGATTTCGACGACCTTCGTCGATCTGTCGGATCTGCTGAGTCGTGTCGTGTCTGTGTCGGGTGATTATCGTCTTTAACAGCCTGAATCACAGGTCAGTTTGCGGGATGGAGCCACCGATTTGGGGGAACCCCCTGCGACGCTGCCCACTGTGAGTCGCTGTAACTGTTCAGCGTAGCCTCAGAGTCGCGGCTCGGGTTCGGCAATCAAACTAATGGATTCACAGACCCTATCTGTTATTGTAGTCAGTGGAGTTGACATGTTCTTTAAGTAGATATAGAGGTCACTTTACTGTGACAGCACACAGGGAAAACATATTAGAATGAATTTTGAATTTGTATAAGTCCTCACGATGAACACACTGACACCTCATTCTCTTCACATTTGCTAACACAGAAGCCTTTATCTTGACATGATATTTTGCATATTATTCCTGATGTTTCACACATGGTCTGTAAATACACGCCAGTTTTGGTAAAGTACCCTGCACAGGGCTACGACAGCGGTGTCCCCCCTGGAATTTGCTGCTGTCGTATGATGCCCTGTCCTCTCGGCTCCCAGGTGGGTACCAACCTGACGGACCTGACCCTGAGGAAGAGGAAGGTGACGGTTCGGGAGCTGGGGGGGTGCATGGGTCCCATCTGGCACAGTTACTACAGCGACTGCACCTCCGTCATAGTGAGTACTGCTGGGGGGGGGTCTTTCCTCTGTCTGTTTGAGTGGTGCCACATGCATAAGCAGACCCGCAGTGACAGTAGCATAGACACACATAGCACTGACCCAAGGCCAGCCCGGGTGGTAGAAAGATAACTAAACACCCTAATCTGGGTCATGCACATCTGAACCAAGATCAGCCTGGGTGTTATGAAAGATATTTAAACCCCTAATCTGTGCCGTGAACCACTGACCCAAGGTCAGCCTGAGAAGTATGAAAGATATTGAAACCCTTAATTTGCGCCATAAACCACTGGGCCCTCTCCTGGATTTGAACCCGTAGCTTGTGCCCTTAACTGCTGTGCCATGCTGTGGCCCTGTGGCAGTGCAGGCGAAGCAGCAGACAGTGACTGGCTGTGTTGCGGGTTCCTCTCTCTGCAGTTCATGGTGGATTCAGCCAACGTCCAGCAGGTGGCATCCTCCTGCATCCAGCTGCTGTCCGTTCTCTCTGCTGAGCCGCTCCGCAATGCCTCCGTCCTCCTGCTCTTTAACAAAACGTGAGACACGCCCCAGACCACCCCCCCCACCCTGCATCGTATGTCACCCTCTTGCATCTGCCATGTGGGGCAGGGGCAGCAGGCGTGGGGGAATCTAGGAACAGCAGGCATGGGGGGTAATGTAAGGACAGAGGTGGGTGTGGGTAGGTAACCTAGGGGCAGAGTTAGAGTCACACTGAAGCCTCTAGGCGGTTGTTGGAGGTGCTAATGTTGTCTCAGGTGAGCAAGGTTGGAGTGATATTGTAAACTGTAGGGGTGAGGCTGGGATGAATGGTGTTAGCTGTAGAAGGGTGGGACAGGGGTGGAAATACCAAACCTACAAAGCTCTCTCTGTGTCATCCCCAGGGACTTACCCTGCCCCATGACCCTTGTGGAGATGAAGTCACTCTTCAGGATGGATGACATCATAGCCTCCGCCTCACAACCAATCACAATGCTGGAGCTGAGTGCACGCTCTGGACAGGGTCTTCTGGAGGTTCTGCGGTGGCTGGACGCCAACGTGAAGGAGTGACGTCAGCCCGTAACAAGCTGCCTCATTCTGCAGCTCTCTGTGATGTCACTGCTGAATTCAGGAGTCCAGAGCCAGCCTCCTGCAGCTCTCTGTGATGTCACTGCGGAATTCAGGAATCCTGCAGCCAGCCTCCTGCAGCTCTCTGTGATGTCACTGCGGAATTCAGGAATCCTGCAGCCAGCCTCCTGCAGCTCTCTGTGATGTCACTGCTGAATTCAGGAATCCTGCAGCCAGCCTCCTGCAGCTCTCTGTGATGTCACTGCTGAATTCAGGAATCCTGCAGCCAGTCTCCTGCAGCTCTCTGTGATGTCACTGCTGAATTCAGGAATCCTGCAGCCAGTCTCCTGCAGCTCTCTGTGATGTCACTGCTGAATTCAGGAATCCTGCAGCCAGCCTCCTGCAGCTCTCTGTGATGTCACTGCTGAATTCAGGAATCCTGCAGCCAGCCTCCTGCAGCTCTCTGTGATGTCACCCTGGGCTGTAGCTCTCTGTGATGTCACTGCTGAGAGTCTGAGCCAGCCTCCTGCAGCTCTCTGTGATGTCACCCTGGGCTGTAGTGCCAGAGTCTGAGAGAGTCCGCTACAGGGAGATGCCATGACTTCTCAGGAAGACTCTCCTGTCCCCACAAGCAGCATGCTCTACTGCTCCAGCAGAGAAACATTGAACTGTGGTAAAACGACTGGCCAGTAGGGGGCAAGCATGGATAACTTCTAGGCAACCGAATGAGGTAAAACTGATGTAGTACACACATCTCTTTAAGTGAAAGAATAAAACCTTGCAGTCACTGGTTTTCCTCTGGTAGGACATACATGCCCGCATTTAGTTTGTGTTGAGTCTGTCGCATGGTACCCAAAATGCTTTTCAAAACTCAATGATGGAAAAAACACATGGAATATAAAGCAATAGAGTATAAATGCATGATTTATTGGTTGAATATTATTACATTTATGTATTTATATTTGGTGAGTAGTCAGTGTTTGACAGGCAAAAGACTCTTAACATTGTTGGACATTGTTGCTTTCATCACGCTGATTTCAGTAATAGCTGTAGTCCATAAGCATCAGTGTTTTGTTTTTGTCTGCAGACGGACTGCCGTCACATTAGAACCTGCATCTCAGTCTCTTGTCTGTGAGCTCCACTGCTCTGCTGATCTCACTGGCTCCCGACCGAAACCTGCGGTTTGAACTTATGTGTTGATGGAACAAAAATGAACAGGTGTGTGTGTGTGAGTGAGTGTGCATGTGTGTATGTGTGGTATGTCTGAGTGTGTGTGGTGTGAGAGTGTGTGTTGTTACCTGTGTGGCACACTCACACACACACACACACACACACACAGTATGCCATTAGCAGCAGCAGGCCTGACAGCTGTCGGTGAGCGGTGCAGAGCGCGGTGGCTTCAGAGTGACTCCCGCTGATCCTGGCACACTGCTGAGCCACTCCTGCAGATGTTAAAACACAGTTTCAAAAACGTTCGGTTGCAGTTCGGGACGGGCGGGCGGGCGGGGCGGGTCCAGCTCGCGGTCGGCCCTGACGCCTGCGGAGGCCGTGACCCTGCTGCGCGTTCCAGGCCGAGTTTGGGTCTCTTCCAGGCCGGTGCAGGACTCACAAAAAGGGGTTCTGATTCTGCTGGTCAGCCAGGTGTCCAGGGAGGGGCGCTGAGGAGAGGGGCAGCAGGGGCTGGGGCAGGTTTGGGGGCATGTCCAGCAGCCCCTGGGAGGTGGGGTAAGGGGGGGGCTGGGCATAGGAAGTGGGCAGGACAGCGGGCTGGTGGCTCAGGGGCAGGGGGAAGGAGGCGGAGCTGGGGATGGGAGAGGCGGAGCCAGGTATGGGAGAGGCGGAGCCAGGCATTGGAGAGGCGGAGCTTGGCCGCATCTGGTTGAGGGTGAGACGAGGCTGATCGCTCTGGAAGGGGTTGGTGGGAGAGGGAGCACTCAGTCCTGGTGGAAGAAAGAAAGAAAAAGAAAGACGAGGGGGGGATAGAACAAGAGGAGGAGTGACAAGAGGAGAGGGAAAGAGGGAGGAGAAAGTAAAGATATGTGTCAAACAGGTTTTGGGCAGGTTGCACAATCGGTGAGCTGCAGGTGGTTTCAACTGGGCCAACTCCAGTTTAGATTTTTTGTCTTTAGTCTCCTCATTCTGTTTATTCGTTTGTTTTTTCACAAATGCCAATGCACATATTTCTTCAGCTTTTGTGGGAAAATGCAGGCATCTCCAAAACTGGACCTACGCAGGTTCATGTTCCAGGCGGGATACAGCTATAGTCTGCGCAAGGCCCTGAATGTGAGTTCTTCCAGCGGCAGAAATGCAGAATGTGTCGAAGGTTACCTGGATAAGGAAGTACAGTGTGGAAAGCATAATGTAATAATGCCAGCAATGGCCACTAGTCCCTGTTTATACTGTGCCAACACCTGACAAACAGCACTTACAGAACGAGACCAAGCAATGCTGGATCAGGGCTGGACTCACCTGACAGGAAGGGGTTATTGGTTTGAGGCTGGTTTGGGGGTATCAGGGTGTCCAGGTTGACCAACGATGCAGCGGTGGGGTCCAGGAAGGACTCGGGGGTCCTGCAGGTTCGAGGGCTGGGGTCACGCAGGGATTCCTTTAGATGGGACAGGTCAAAGGGTTCCGGGCTGTCCTCGTCATGCCCGTTCACCTGCCCCTCCGTCACCGGCTCCCCAAACAGATCCCCATCTGTGGAGAGGGGGAGACTGAGCACACAGTATCTCCCAGAATTCCTCACTCATCTTCTAAACATCCACACAGACTCTACAGAGGAAAATTAAACATACTAACAAGGGAAAGGCAAAGAAGAGAGAAAAGACTTGGGCACAGAAAAAGAGAGATGAAGAGGGAGAGAGGGATGTAGCAAGAGAAGGGCAGAGAAAGAGGAATGGAGCCTGATGAGGGAGAGAGGGATGAGGGAGAGAGGGATGGAGAGAGAGGGATGAGGGAGAGAGGGATGGAGAGAGAGGGATGAGGGAGAGAGATGAGGGAGAGATGGAGAGGCAGAGGGATGATGGAGAGAGAGGGATGAGGGAGAGAGGGATGGAGAGAGAGAGATGAGGGAGAGATGGAGAGGCAGAGGGATGATGGAGAGAGAGGGATGAGGGAGTGAGGGAGAGAGGGATGGAGAGAGAAGGATGAAGGAGAGGGGTGGAGAGGGAGAGAGAGAGGGAGACTGATAAAGTGTGTGAGCACAGGGTGAGACAGGAAAAGGAGAGGGAGAGAGATGAGGGGAGAAGGAGAGGGCTGAGGAGAGAGAGAGATAAAAGGAGCAGGGGAGAGTAAAGAGGAGGGAGGGAGAGAGGCAGAGGGATGAGGGGGGAGAGAGTTACGAGGAGAGAAGCGGATACAGAGAGTGTTGATCAGGCTCTCCACCTGTAGGACTGCCAGAGCGAGAGGTTGTGGGTTTGGAGGAGTCTCTGGGTGCCAGGGGTTCCTCTGCCACAGCAGAGAACAGGTCGACACCAGCAGAACCTGCAGTGAGGGCACAACACACCCTTTAAGCGCAGGTATTCTACATACTCACGGGATATTCAGCTCCCTCTGCGTTACACTGAGCCTTCTGTCTCTGCCATTGCTGGGGCTGCAAGCACTCTGATTTGCTGGTTTATTATGAGTATTCTCGATGAGGTGTGGTCAAAACTACAACATCTGTAACACAGCAGTGCAAACAGCACCAGAACCTCCTGTTAAAAACAAAACACCTGGGTCATGGCACCTGTGTGCATGGGGGAGATCCAGGCCCGGCCTGCAGCGTTTGGGCTGGGGGGGCTCCCGGGGGCCTCCCAGGGGTCTGGGAGGGGAGGGCTTTTTCCCCAGGGCTGGGAGAGGCTGCTGGAGGGTGGCGGGGTCATCCTCGATCTGTCAATCAGAGGACTGGCGGAGCGATCCCCTGCGGGGGGGCGGAGAGGAAGAGGGGGCGGTGAGGAGACCAGGGAGCCGATGCACCATATTGGTATAAATGAGAAGAAAGTAAACTCCCACTGTTATTGGTATATATTAGAAGAAAGTAAACTCCCACTGTTATTGGTATATATTAGAAGACAGTAAGCTCCCACTGTTATTGGTGTAAATTAGTCGTGACTATAATACATAACTGGCATATATGCTTTATGGGTATAAATGAGAGTTCAGGAAATGTGTCATGTAGTACATGTGACCTCTTGCTTACCCAAAGAGTCCCAGGGGTCAGCAGCCACCATTGTAGCGGGCTTGCCACAAATATTACCGGCTGTCAGGTCCCAGGGCTCGCCACTGGATGGCGCTACTGGGCCGGGACCGAAAATGTCCTCCAGGTCCTTCATGGCTGACTGCTGGGGCAGAGAGGAGAGAGGTGACACTGTGAGGGTTCTGCTGCTCCATCACTGCAGCTGAGAGTGACATCAGCCAGAGGTGGAGCCAGACACATACACCACACACACACACACACTCACGCTCACACACACACACACACACACATACACCACACACACACACACACACACACACACACACACTCACACACACACGTGCACACACACACACACTCACACTCACACTCAAACACACACACACTCACACTCAAACACACACACACACACTCAAACACACACACACACTCAAACACACATTTCACATGCCTGCTCCTCAGACTGTGGCACTAACCTGTGCCTGTGTGTGATGTTATGATTATTGGTAGTTTTGGTGGTTCTAATATAGTGTGAGGGAGGTGAAAGGGGGACAGTGTAGCATAGTACTAAGAAGAGCCCAAAAGGTTGCTGGTTCGATTCCCCACTGGGGCACTGCTGCTGTGTCCTTGGGCAAGGTGCTTACCCCAGAATTGCTTCAGTAAATATCCAGCTGTATAAATGGATAACACGTACTAATTGTATTCTGGTTGGAAGTTGCTCTGGATAAGAGCATTGGCTAAATGCATGCAATGTAATGAATGCTCTCTGAGCATGAGCGCCCCCTGGGGACAGTGCTGAGGATGACGACTGACAGATGAGACATGAAGTGAGACATGTTTCATACCTCCCCTCCTCCTCCCTTCATCTCTCTTCTGCTCTCCTCCAGGGCCTTCTGAAGCATTGACTCGTCTCCCTGGCGACTGCGTTGCTCCTAGAGACGGACATATACATGTTGGCGACAATGACAGAGAACTGTGAACACACACACACACACACACACACCCACTGACTAACACATGCACAGATACACTGACTCAAGCAAATACACACGCACACACTCACTGACTAACACAAACGTGCACATGCACATAATCAAACATAAATGTAAGCATAGATGTACAGTTGCACCAATGATGCAGACTCACACATATGCACACACACCAGCTCACTGACTCACACGTACACACACAATAAACACTGACTAAAACACATATGCACACACACACCCTGACTCACACACACAGTCAGTCCTGCAAAAACAGTGAGCTGGTTTACTGCTCCAGAGATGAGCTCTGGGGTGGGCAACATTTCTCTGGGTTAGATAAGAAATCATTAAAGCACCGGTCATTCAGTGGTGGAAGACAAAGAAAGAAAGAGAATGAATGAGTGTGAGAGAGGAAGAAAGCAATGAGAGACAATGAGAGAACGAGAGAGAGGGAGAGGGAGAGAGAGGGAGGGAGAGAGAGGGAGAGGGAGGGAGGGAGAGAGAGGGAGAGGGAGGGAGGGTGGGAGAGAGGGAGGGGGAGAGGGAGAGAGGAAAAGGGTGTTATAGTGGTACAGTGTCTAAAAGTGTGAAAGAAACATGGTACGACCCCCCCCAGAGGTCCCGAGAGCGCCACCTGTTGGTGC